>VZTB01000888.1:9966-36178 GCA_013397245.1 Thryothorus ludovicianus | reverse complement strand
ACATAAAAATAGCATATATTCTTACAGAATGGTCAGATTAAGAGTTCAGTTTTACTCTAATATGCAGATGTGTTTTCAGATGGCTTTTGGATGGAAATGAATTTTTAGCAGGGATTCACCAATGCAGGTCACTAAAAGCCTGGAGCTTTGTTAAGTGAGCTGCCTGGTCAGCTTGCATTAACAGAATAAGTGAATTCTGACATTCACCAAATATATAAATGTCTCCTCCAGTAACTTTTTGTGTAACTTTAAAAAGAGAAAATATCCACGTGTAAGGGATAGATTAATTTCAGCCATCCTATTATTTAATCAACATGCGTTGTACCACCTCCATGTTCTCATTTAGACCTGAAATCTCATACTGTGGGAAGAGTTTCAAGGGAAGAGCAAGGTGGTTATTTCAAACAATGATATATTCAAAGATTGGCATCAAAGCCAAAATGGTCAATTACTAGTGAGAACTACTGACAAGGCTGCTGATGCAAGTGGAATGGGCTAGAAATCCACTTCTCTGTGCCTAACGCTTGGAGATGTGGATAAAAGGATGTCAGGCTGACATGCAAATGTAGATGTCACAGACTAGGAGAGGAGCAAAGGGCAGGAAAATAACTTGCCAAATGACAACATGTATATGCTTCATTGAAAGATGTGTTGAAACTAAAAGCAAGCTGACACTTGTGTGGGTAGTAATTGTAGGTGTAAATAAGAAGGTGACTGTAAGCTTCAGCTTCAGCGTTAATTCTTCCTTGATAATGAAATCTGACGTCAAGACATCTTAACATTTGAAAGTGGAAACATGAAAAGATATCAGCAAGAGAATGAACTACAGTAAATGAGGTATTGGTAAGAAAACTGTGTGTTTATAAACAGGATGTAACTAACAGATTGAAATTAAAAATGTTTATTGCTGTGGGATGACAGAGGAAGGGAATACAACTTGGTTGAAATACTTGTTTTGTTCCAGATATATAATAAGATCTTTAATCTTATTTATCCTACTGTCATGGAATACATTAAAAAGCCTTCTCCAGTTGTTCCAGGGACACTGAACAATAACAGTTCTGAGTTGTCCGGTGTGATTAAAGAAAGGTAGAAATAGTTCTGTTCCTGCTGCCAAAAATCTTACTGAGATTTATTGATGGAATTTGTGGTGCCAAGAATGCCATGCCAAGTGCTCTGTTGGAGGAAAGCAAGTAGTCTCACTTGAGTTGTTTTGCAGAATGGTTTCCCAGGTTGGTCACAGAACATAAGAAATAAATTAATTCTGAAATATGTTTGTTTTTTTTTTCTTTTTTGGACTCCATTAGTAAGTTTGTCCCTCTTTTACATATTTGTCTGATAGATGCATATTTTAAATTTCTTCTGCAGTTCTTCCTATTTCATAGAATAGATAGTTACACTGTTAATTAGAGCAAAGTAAGGTTTTTGTATGCTTTACTTGGTGCATGTAATCATGAATTTTCAAGCACACTTTTACTCTAGAGCAAGCTCCATTACTTGGTTGTCAGTTCTACATTATAAGGAGATCTATAGTTTAATGATGTCTTTTCAAAAATCAGATTTTGTTTAGTCTGTCATTTGGGACTGTGTTTTAGTACCACCAATATAGTTACTATATAGATTATTTATTTCAGACAGAGATGCTAAAACTATGAATAGTTACACTTCTGTACTGCCATTGCATTACAAAGTATCACTGAAACTATGATTCTACCATGTTTCAGAAATCTGGAACTGTTAATAAGCAATTATGAAAGGTTGCTGTTAGCTGCTCTCAGTATAAATATTTCTTCATGATAGTGGCATGTGAGTGCCTGTAAAAGATGAGTGCTCCACTCTGCTTTACAGAATGCACAAAGATTTCCCAGGTATATCTGAAGAGCCACCTCACTTTTTGAGGTGTAAACAATAGCAATAGCCTTCCAGTCTGTCACACTATGTGCATGTATTAGTACTGTGACTTGAGAAATTACCCTTGCAGTTTTTCCTGTTGGTTTGGCTGAACTGAACAATGCTTTGTTTGGAGTGAGGCAAGATAGCAGCTGCCAGAGGCACGATCCCACTTCCATTTAAGTAAGTAAGAATTTTACTACAGAAACTGAGGCTGGATAAGGCCTTTTGTGTGAAAATATTGGTCCTGGTAAGTAGCTTCTTATCCCATAGTTAAGAAAAAAGCTCATAAAGATGCTGCATATCAGAAGTTATTTATAAATAAAGGCTTCAATAATATGCAAGCCAGACATGCAAATCTGGATTTTTTTCAAATCTGCATGAGAACATTTTAATCTGTGAGCACAGACCTATGCTTCAAACATCTCTATCACAAAAGAAGTTAGCATGTCCTGAAGAGAATGCAATGCAAATACTACTGCACTTCCCAGTGTGCTAAATTAAATATTTAATGGCAATTTGGGCAATCCTGCAGCGCTGTGCCATGTAGACAGTCCTGACACAGGCACAGATCCCATAAGGAAAAGAAAGGTGGTCATGTAATTGAAGACTCTATCATAAAGCACAGTCACCAATGGGTGTAATTATGGTTGAACATAATTATGTACCTCCTTAACCTTATGTACCTCAATTACAGCGCCTCCTAACTCTGTATGCTTGCCTTGAAACTCTGTGCTGGCCCACAAAGTGCACCATGGTTCTATCAGCTGTGACCCTCTTACAGCAAAAGACAGTTACTTGACTAATGCAAGCATCAGTGGGTTTTCTCTGTTTTAACTTTTTTAAGCTAGCTAGTGAAGAAATTTGTCAGTAGACTGTGAAGAAAGTAAAGCTGTTACTAAGGGCTTTGGCTGCTTTGTTTTTCTGGGGAATGAGAGCTGTTTGGGAGGGCTCTGGGTAGCAGCTGAGGAGCCTAGGAATCTTGGAAGCATCTTGGAGCGTCTGGAGCAGACAGCATGATTTTGGAAATTGTCCAAATTGTGTGTTGGAACAAAACACAATGCCTAGCAGCCACAGTACCTCCTGACAGTCACATGGCATGACAGTTCCCTCCCTATGGGTGATCTTCACCACTCTTGCCCCTACCTACCTCTCTTTCTGGGAAAAAGCCTCAGTCTTCTCTGAAATGAGCCATGTTAAAATGTGTGTCTTTCACATGCACAAATGTCTCAAGGGTGCTCTATTGTAAGGAAGCTGTCCAGCCAGTTAGGTCTATGTAGTCATGGGGAAAGCAGAGAAGGGTTCCACCCACAGCAATGTTTTGCCCTTAATGGAAGAACTTGGCCTGACTTCACGCTCATTTGAAGGCGTTTAACAGCAGTAGGCAGGGAGACAGACTATGACAAATGCATCTGGATGACAGAATCTTTTGTCTCAATGGTATTTGGTTGAAGAATAACAGCAACTTTGGATCTCAGTGTCTTTACAAAAAACTCCTGCACTGAATAAGTAGTAGAAAATTACTTGACATACTAAAAGGTCCTGAAAATCCAGATGCCTGAGAAACAGCTGTACAACACACAGCTTGAAGCAATGCACTTCCCCCCCACCCTGTACCCCGCTATATTTATCCAACAAAGTAAAAGTTCACTGTGCTACCTTACATCACTGTTGATGGGGATAAGAGGGACAAAGACACTTTTTTTGCCCGGCTGTGTAGTGACCAGACTGTGCAATAATGCTTAAGTAACAAGACACTCCAAAGGGAACAGTTTGGGGGGTATGAATGCACTCACAAGTAGGACTTGCACAAAAGACATCCCCAGGGACACAGCTTCATTTCACAGGTTCTGCCTGGAGCTTGGCTCTGCTGCCCAGCCCTTCCCAAAGGCAGCCTGACAGAACACTATGGGATGAACAGAGGTAATTATTATTTTTTTTAATAACAAATGTGTATTTAGAGATTGTCAATATCTACTAGTAAGACAATAAATCTACAAAATTTTACTTACTCTCTTACCCTAACTTCAGGGTGTTCATCAGTTCCTTCTGAAAGTGCATCTTTTTCTGCTAGTTAACCACAGCCAAAAACTTTCAGGCTGTATCCCACCAAATGTTACTGTTGTTAGAAGCAGATAATTATGCAAGGAGTCACTTCACTGGTCACTGAAGGTGAGTTCTGTATTCAACCTCAATACAAGCAGACTATTGTAGAAGAAGTGAAGAAGAATAAAATTCCAAAATTCCCTTCTGACTCTCCATAGTTAAAAATGTTGCTGGAAAAACCGGGCTTTTGCCATGTTGTAGAAACTGGTGCAGATCACAGTGTACTAACTGATGCACTCACTGCCTGGATGAAAGATTCATGCATAGGAATTGGGTAGCACTGCTCTGACCAGCATTTCTTTGTCTGTATTTTTTGTTCAGACAGTTGCAGTGTAATAAGAAACACTGTACTTAGATTTCTCTACAAGTTTTCTTCCTCTCTATGATGTCAAATTTTGCTTCTATAATGACTTCTTTCCCTCCCCCTCTTCTGCAAATTTCATTGAGCCATCTCTGGAAGCTTCTCTTCACGTTAGTGCCCTTTCTCTTGAAGTTGAATTAATTAAGGATGAAACTGGAACAGTGACTCATAGCAAAGAAGCAGGGTTCCTTATTAGTAATAAGCAAAGAAGGACACAGGAACCCACTGCTTCCCAGCTCCAACAATGCCTTCCTTTTGTGTGTCATTCCCTCATTGATCAAGCTAACTGATGCCTCTTTAGACACTAATTGTTTTATCAATGAGTTTGAATTGGATGATTTCACTATTTGGGAGCTTTTGGGGGTGCAATCTCCAAAAAGGTGAAAGTGCTAATTATATTGGTAATTACCTTAAAACTCTAATCCTACTTTTGCCAGTGTCCATTCCCATGGTAACAGTAGCAGGTACAGCAGCATTCAGCCAAGCTGCACGCAGAGCTCTTGGCTGAGGTTGGAAGGACACTATACAAACTGTGCATACAGATGTTCCAAGATTCCATAGGTTTCTTTGCCACAGACCTAAATTCAAATACCAAAAAAAGCTATGCCAGATTTTATTTTCTTTCCTTATTAGCTATATTGGCTTTTTAAAATCTTTGCTTTTACACTTAGGTGATCTGGCAGGTCTTCCAGAGGCTGGTCTGCAGCCAGAGTCCTCAGGGGAAATTCTGTCTGACTCAGCAACTGTCTTTTTTCCTGCAGCCTCCTGGGCTGAGAACAACAGCTTTGCCACTTCCTGACTCTTGGGCCTTGTCTACTAGGCAAATTTCGAGAAGGAAATTCCCACCAGTGCTTTGAGCGTGTCTGAAATTGTAAATGGACTATATTTAGAATGGTTTATATCACTGACTTAAACAGTCAGTATTAAACTTATTTAGGCTGCCATCAGCTGCAGAAACTTCCTATATTCTTAAGCTTTTCGTGTGCAATTGTGATGTTTCCCTGAATGTTGTAAATGCAATTTATTAACATTTTCTTTATGAAGTAGCACAGATTCCAGGTTGTGGTAGCTGACAATTCACTGTGCTCAGCAAAGCCAAGCATGACATTTCTGTGCCCTGGAGTGAAAGTTCTGAAGTGATCTGAGTAGACTTGTGAGCGAGAGAAAATCATAAGGTATCCTGCATTTTGCCTCAGTGAGCTGAGCTCAAAACCAGCTCCAACAAAAGAACTTCAACAGTGCTCTTCAACAACTCACTTCAGGAGTGTTTGGCTTTACAGACAGGTTCTTCCAAAGGGTGTTTTAAATTACATCATAATTTAATAAGGATTGTAAAAATTCTATAGTATAAATTCCTTTCCAGTGATTCTGGAAGTATTAACAGCCAGAAATATTTTTTTTTTTTTCTGGTATTAGCAGTGGTACATTTTAAAAGAAAATTCTTTGTTAGCTGATTTTTTACTTTCATTAAATTTCTTTTTAGTTTGGCTAAATAAAGTTTATTTAATTCTGCAATTCATACTAAATTTCACTTTTGAGCAAATCTGCTGTTTACAGTGAGATTTTACCTATTCTGTTTATTTAAATAAAAACAATAGGGAAATCAGAGATAATAACTGGTGCCTTAAGATTTAAGGAGGAACTGGATGATCATAAATTCTGGAGATCAGGGTACTTTATTTATTTCTATCAAAATATAGTACCTTAAATATTTGCATTTTTCTTAGTTACTTCCTTTTAATTCTTGGCATAGCTTTTATGACACAGGATAAGTTTTCTAATTTTACATACCTGAAGTAAGTGAGAGTTAATATTTAGGCATGTTTTATCTTCCCTAATTTCAAGCAAGGAAAGAAGAATTTAAGCTCATAGGACTTTTTCATGCTAAGAGATAACTTTTAAGTTATACTGTTCTCTACTTGACAAGGCCCTTAATGTGCTAGCAAAGAGAACATTCCAAGTGATGGGTCCACCAGAAGAAGGGAAAGAGAATGGAAAAAGAAAAGGAAAGGAAAAATTGCTTTTGAGAAAAAGGGTTTTTCATGGGTAGCAAACTTGAGAGTGGGGGAACGCAAAAGAAATGTTGACAATGACATTCATACAGTGCTGGTGTTACTGTACTGAGAAGTGTCATGGTTGCTAATCACAGCTAGTCCCTATATTGGGGTGGTGCTGGGTTCACAGCTGGACTCTATGAACCTTAGTGATTCTATGTTTTCCTTGAATCCTTCCACTTACACAAACCAACTATGTTATTGAGTATCAGAGTTTGATAGAGTGTTTACACAAAGGCAACAGCGTGAGACATCTTGTGACATCCTCTTGTCCTCATTTGGCTTATGACTATTTTAGATGTCCTCGTACCTGGGGTTAAAGGCCCATCATATTTATCCTGTGTTTTCTGTGTGGTTGCACATTAGCTGCAAATTGCTTTGTCATATGCAACATGTCTGTCTGACAAATATTCCAGCTCCATAGGAGTTGGAATAAAGAAGAGGAGGGATCTCATTCACTTGTCTCTGTCATAGCGCTTTAAAGAAAATTTCTAGGAAAAGAAACCTGGGAAAACCAATTATTTATAATCTCCTCTGCCTCTGAGCAGACAGCTATAGAGCCTGATGTCCTATGTCCCAAAAAACTCAAGAGTCTTCTGCAGCTGTAAAACAAGTAGGCTAAATGAAAGCATATGATGTTTTGCATCCTGGCAGAGAGATGGCCATCATCCTAATTTTCACTGTGGAGAAATTTAGTAAGTGAACTGGGGATAGAATAGTCAATAAATAAGTACAAATGACATAGCAGAATTAAGGATGCTTACTCTAATTGGTTGACACAGAAGTAACAATGATGTGAAACTGCAAAACTGAAAGAAAAGCTGTTTCTGAATATCCAGTAGCATACTCTGCTCATCTTCAGTTGTGTTCTGCAAAGCAGGCAAACAACTGGCGCCTGGAGATGGAGAATGTAACACAGCACGCCTGCAGATAGCTGAGTCAGAGGAAAGGACAGTTGATCTGGTTTGTTGGACACTTAAAATTTACATGCAGAATATCTAATAATTTGACTACTTCATTCCAAGTGTCATTTGTATTTAACAGTAAAATTCTTATGAATCAGAACTCGAGGACACAGAAGGGAAGGATCAGGAGGGAAAGCAGAGAGAATTGTGTAAACAGCAAATACGGATGTGCTTTAGTGGAGAGGAAAACCTGGAGAGGGTTTGCAGATGATGCAAATGGCTCAGACTGGTACTTTGGATAACCATTTCTATATGTCAGCACTCATGTTTAAATCCACTTTGCAGAAACAAAATTATAAATTCTTTCTATTAGAGAAAATCCGGCCCCAGTCACACTGCAGGTTGTTTCCCACTGAAACATGCTTCCAGTGTTTAGATTTGTCTTCATTTGTACCTTCAGTAATGAGGCCTTGGGCTGTTCTGTGCTGACAACAAAGCCATTCACCTGGGCTGCTCCTGACCTTGAGTTTGTCCCCATATACTTTTATTTATTCTCTTCACATGTCTTTAGCTATGAGGCTTTTTACACTTTTAAGAGGAAGCTGTGCAACCACCTGTTCTTATTGGCAAGCTGAATTGGAAAAATGGTTCTCAAAGGCCTAAGGCTGACTTACAGGGAAGAAAACAACAAAACACAAGCATATTGTGCCCTTCACCACCCCTGAGCAATGAAGCGCAGCATCGGAAGCTTTTATAAGGCAGGTGGCATGCCAAAGTCCACACAGGGGCTGTGCCGACCCTGGGAGTTTTGAATGGCTGAAGAAAGCACATATGATCACTTTTACTGTTCTTCTGGTAAGCTATTACCATACTGTTTAGATGTCACAAGCCTGCAAGATTAGAAACTTATCCGGTTTATCAAGCTAGACTGCCTTTTAAATTGAGTTATCTCTTCTTGTTCCCCTGCCAGGTCTAAGCAGTTTGTGGTTTGCCTGTGGCCTTCAGCAGCAAGGAGAGGAGCAGCACGGCAGCTCTGCTGCTGGCCAGCAGTTGTGGGGGACTGGCTGCTGGGATCCCAAAAGCAGAATGTTGGGCTGTTTGAGTCCCCGTGCTGCCCGTCACGCTCCGCTGGTCACTGCCAGCAGAGAGCCCTGCGGACCCAGCAGCGCTGGGTGACCCGGCTGCCTCTGCCAGCCACATTTCCTGCGGCAGCTCAGCAGATATTGACACACAACCAACAACAGCTCAGTTTGACAAGTTCCTCCCACACTGCAGCACCTATGATTTGTATTGAAATGGTGCACCAAAGGCTGCAAATGCTGAAAAAGGGAGGCTCCCTCTCCCAGGTTGTGTACCATCCAAAGCTGGAGGGGTTGCTGCACTCCTGCTACCCATGGTCCATAACAGACCAGGATAGAATCCAGAGCTTCTAAATCCTAGATTAGTGAATTAACAAGATTATCCTTTCTCTCTAAACAAGATTGAGAGAGATTTTGATAACAGCCAAAACTAGTTACATGAAATTGCCTGGAACTGTAAAACATTTAGATTTTATGCTTGAGAAAAAAAAACAATCTACCCACAAGTCTGGTGGTAAAGAGTAAAAGTGCCACCTTGATCACACAGATACAGGCATATGTCAGTTGTAAAGGCTGTTTGGAAGGCTGTTTGCCTACTGACATGTCTTATTTTTAATAGCTTCTGTGACATTATAAATGCTTTCATAATGAAAATAACTTGTTCCATGAGAGAGCAGATGTCCTAGTACTTCGATACATGCTGCAGCCATGCCAAAGTCTTCTATTTAATGGCATTAGATGCAGTAGTTTTTCCTGATCAACAGCTCAATTAACATTCTAGATGCCATGGAGAGCCAGAACAGGTGGATCTCCCATAAAATAGAGTTTTTATGGGCCAGGTTTTATACAAAGTGCTGGGTGTGTGCATTTCCACAGAGCAACTTCCGGCATTGGGTACTTGGGCTTCTCTCCACTTTTCTATCATAAACTTTTTTCTGATATTTGTGATATATCTGTATGAAGAATTGTATTACACCCAAACAATATATCTATAGCCAGACCAAAGTAATGAATTGTCTAAGGGAAAGAAAAAATCACAGACAAATCTTAAATTTAAAATATACCTTTGGCACAGAAATCTGTAAATCCAAAGGTGACTTTATCTGATCTCTCACAAAAATCCAACCACACGCTTTCCCTAGCTTCTCTTGCAGCAGAGGTGGACCTGTTCTATTCTTTCCTCTTCACACCTTTTCCAACAAATTCCCTTCTTCTTTATAATATTGCCATCTGCAGCCTCTGTGTATTTTGGGGTCTGCTGAGGATGAAGAAAGAGAGTGCCCCTCTGTGATCAGATTCTTGCAGGTGTTACAACATTGCAGCAGATACAGCATGTGCATGTCTGTGAGTGGTGTGAGGATGCCCACAGGCCAGGCTGGATGGGGCCTTGAGCAACCTGACACAATGGGTGTCATCTCTTCCCACAGCAGGGGAGTTGGAACTAGATAATCTTTAAGATCTCTTCCAACCCAAGCCATTTGATCATACTATGATAGGGCCTGGCCTCCACTGGGCTCCTTCCCGCACACTTTGGTCAAACCATGGCAGCACTTCGGTGCAATGACAGAGGTGTCAGGACATCCAGACTGCTCCTCTCCTCATGGCAGAATGTGGTGGATAGTCACTGTTAGCATTACACAGCAGTGTGCCCTCCTGCTTGGCTGGTATGTGTGTGGGGGACTCATATAACCATGAAGAGGCTACTTGTGTACCCTATATGGAGGCAAAAACTGTCCAGCCATGTCCTCTGTCACATGGCTGGATGTGCAGTCAGCATTTGGTGGGAGTTACACAGGGTTTCATCACATCAGTTTTAAATTCAGTACATACCATGGAAAGAACTTTATCCATGTGTCCCTTCACTGTTCCTCTTAAAAGGCTCCATTGTCCCGAGCTGGTGTCATAGTGCTTCATTTCAGCTCCAAACTAGTTTTTGACTACAATGATGGCTGTGCTCGGGAGCTGGCAGGACTGCCTAGCATGGCCTCAAGGAGAAAGAGGAGAAAAGATCACGTAATTGTAGATGTGTTTGCTTGAAACTTGTGTGTTAGGAATATGAGCAGTGGAAAAAATGCCATTAACATGCTTGCAGAACTTGATCTGTCCTCCCATCAGTATTTATCACAATGAGAAAGAATATCTGTGTTATCCAGTAAAATAATAATAACAACAACAAAACCAGCAAAAATAACAATAACACATCTTAGCCCAATTCTATGACACTTTATTGCTTTATCATTTAGTTTATTAGTATGATCTGCATTTCCAGCAAAACTCAGGCAGGCCATGATAACAAGGGAAAGCAGAGCTGTTGGCAAATGGCCAACTCCCATATTACCATATTCCCAAAACAAGGAACTTCTACTTCCCCACTAAAATCCAGTTTTAGTTGTTTAAATACTCATTTTTATTGTATTATACCAATAATTTTTCCTGAGGTTTATAATCTGTATCAAATCCAATGTAAATTGGAAATATGCTGTTTTAGGAATGTCCATGTTCCAGGAAGGGATTTTATAGCTTTAGAAACCAGCACATTGCTGTACACATTCCACGGCCTGGCTGCAGCAGAGCAGCTGTGAGACGTCAGCCTTCCCCTCGGGCTGTTTCATGCCTCTGCCACTGCCTGTTGGCCAACAGCAAGAGTAATGTCACTTGTGTGCTGTGCTGCAGCCCACGCCTTCGTCAGGGCCAAAGTGCAAACTTGCAGCCTGGGTCAGGAGCAGGCAGCACATGCCTGTTGCTTTCCTTACCCTGCGAGGCTGGAGGCCCTGGCTGTGCCTGCACCGGTCGGTCCTGCCGGGACCCTGCTCCCAGTCCACCACAGGAGCACTGCTGTGTACTGCTGTCTTCCTGCAGCTCAGGGGAAAGAGGCTCCTCTTGCCACCACAGTGCTCTGTGTCTGAAGTGTGTCTGTGCTGGAGGATTGGAAAAGTTTCTCTTGTTTTCCCTACAGGGTGTTTTAGTTGTGAAAAGTTACTCTGCGGAGAAGAGAGTATGCAGATTCTGCCACTGGAGCCATGTCTTCATGCCAGATTTTGTGATACAGCATATATACCTTCAAAGTCCCACCTTATTTTGCTCATTAAAGAATTATTTGCATGGAGAGTCTCTGGTTCTGCATGACTGGATAAACTGTTGGTGTGAAATTTCTTTCCTTCTTTTCCAAACTACTGTTAGTTATGAGGTTGACTCTGAATCTTAAATTACCCTACATACTCATCTGACTATTCTCTATTGTGTTTTGGCCTAAACATGCCTTAATGTCACACTTTTTTTTGCTTTCATTTCACTTGTTAAATTCTTTTAACAAATGGAAAATGACACTAGAACACTGGGGAGAAACACCTCAATTATTTGAAAGATGGAAGTGGTTTGAAGTGGAAGATATTTTGACCTGAATACATATGCCAGGACCAAATTTCAGTAGGAATTTAATAAGATACTATTTTTAACTATCAACTGGAAATTAGTTAATATACATTTCTGAAACTACTAACACATGGATATACCAGAAGTTTTTCCAATAAAGATTGTTTAGCAACTGAGATTAACAAGCAACGGGGTACAAATAAGCAGAACCCTAAGAATAAATATTTACCTTCATAACCTTGAGAGATCTGCATCCTCAGTATTTTAGAACAACAAAACATCAGTGGACCTAAGAGTTCCATGAACTTAACAAAATCTTACAGCCACTTCAGTTCAGACCACTCTAGCTGAATATTCAGACTACTGTTTATTTGATTTGCTGTTTGCTTGTTGAACGCTCGTTTCTAATGCACCCTGTCCATAAGGTCTTTTTCTCCTCAAAAGCAACAAAAGACACTAGTAATATGTGTAATATGTTTAGAACAGGGTTAATGATCCTGAGTATTTATCGTCGTCTTCTGCTGGATCTCTGTGGCCTCTGCAAAAGTAATTTTTTTTCTATGCAGCTAAGAGTAGTATCAATGGTGGAGGTAGTGGTGAAAATAATACAATCCCACTAAGCAGCTGATCAAGCAGAAGAATGGTTTAAAAAGAAAAACAATTACCAGAGAAGTAATAAAAGTAATGGTGATCTGTCTACCTTAGTGCTGCAGTCCTTCTTGAACTGAAGCTAGGAGAAGTAGTAAACCATTATATATATTTTCCCAGAAAATAAATATTAGAAATTACTTGTGAATGAGTTTTCAAATTTTAAATGAAGCTGAAGGACCAAGAAAAAGACTATTGTATCTCTTGCAAATCTGCAATAATTCCACAGCATAAGTGCTATTCGTTAAAGCATTTTCTAGAAGTGATGCATGAATGAATACTTTACAGGCATCAAATTTAAAACAGAACTGGGGCTGTTTATTGTAATCATAAAGCCTGTTTTCCTGTGTCCTTAAGTTTTTTTTTAAATCAGCCAAGATACCAGATTACTTATAATCACAAAAAAACCCCAATCAAACAAAAAAACTCCTCAACTCCAACTAAACAAAAAAACTCCGTACTTCTTGCTTTCTTCAGTTGACCAAAAAATGAATTTTCATTCTTTTATTACCTAATTATTACCTAATTATTACCTAATTATTACCTAAGTTTTATTAACACAGATGCTGCAGAACTGTATTTTAGCCAATGTGAAAGAATAATATTTGAATTCCTTCAAGTAAAATATTGCTTAAATGGTCAATGAATTCAGAAAAATTACGGGACAAAATAGTATTGGATCTTGGGTAACAAATTTAAAAACAAATTGAATAGAATTAAGTAATGTCATGATTTGACACTGACCAGACATGAGGTATCCATGAGTGTTGTTCATTTACTTTCTCTGGCTACAGTTGGGCAGAGGAGAGGGAAAAAAATTAATGAAGGGCTCATGAGTTGAGATAAGAATTGGGAGAAAAACACTCTAAGGGCAAAACAGATTCAAATGTAAAGGTATAAAGTAAATTTATTATTATTTATTAACAGAATAAGAGGATCATGAGAAGTAAAATAAGCCTTTAAAACACCTTTTTTCCCCCCAGCCCCTCTCTTCTTCCCATGGACAGTGCAGGGACACAGGGTATGGGGATTTGGTCAGTTCATCACCCAAGATCATCTTCTGTTTGCTCAGGGACAGGAGTCTTTTCTCTGCTGTGCTGTGGGGTCCCTGCACAGGCAAACAGTCTTCCCAAAAACTGGCGTGGTGTGGCTCATTTGTCCAGGGGGTGCTGTCCTCTAAGGACAGGCTGCTCTGCTTTGGAAGCAAGGGCTCTCTATCTCTGGAGGCAGAGGCCCTTTCCTTCTGTTCGGGTCTCCCACTGGATCACAGCCTCCTCGAGCATCCACCTGCTCCAGTGTGAGCACTTTTCCCACGGTCTGTGAGTGGATCTCTGCATCCCCATGGACTTTACATTTCAGAGGCACAGCTGTTTCACCATGGTCCTCACCATGGCCTGCAGAGGAATCGCAGCTCCAGCGCCTGGAGCATCTCCTCCCCTCCTCCCCATCTCCACTGACCTTGGTGCCTCCATGTTCTTTTCCCACATGTCCTCGCTTCCTCCTCTTTGATTAGAAGAACTGCTGCTCTTAGATACCGCTGCCAGCAAGTTCCACCCATTCAGAGATTTCTGCGGCATCCCGCAGTGCCAAGAGTTTGATCTCGTCTGGGTTCCACCTCGGGGAGTCGTTGCGGTGCTTTCACTGCCGGCCAGGCGGCCCCGTCACCCCCCCGGGAGCCGTGGTGTTTGCCCTGGTGCCACGCTCTTCAAGGCCTCACCTCGTGCAGGGTGCTGGGGAGGGGAAGCCACTCCTGCCCCTGCCCTCTCTGCCCGCAGCACGGCTGGCTGGGCCTAGCCAGGCAGGCAAGGAGAAGCCATGGCTGCACCGAGATGGTGGCGTCCATGGTGCCTCATCACCTGGGAAAAAACTGTGTGTGCCCTGCTTTGATTTTCTTCTTTAATCTGTCATCACAGAGGCATTACCAACCTCTCTAATTGGGCCAGCAGCTTGTCCACCTTCAGAGCCATCAGAGATTGATTGGCTCTGTCAGACATGGTGGGAGCTTCTGGCCGCTTCTCACAGAAGCCAGCCCTGTGGCCTGACCCCACTACCAAGAAACCAGGCTGTGCCAAGTCAACACAAGTAATTAATTGCCTCTACTTCTTTTAGTATATCAATTAGCACCCCTAACATCTAAATGATTAGCCTGTATTTTATGGTCAAAATGCATGGCACAAAATATTTGTAAGCAAATGTAATTATACTTTCACTGCATTGGGCTTAGCTTTATTACACTAAAAAAGCACATCCATTCCCCATAGAGAAAATCAGTGCCTTGTGATCTAAACATTCATTTTCAGTAAGAGATCTAAACACGACTCTCTTTTTTCAACTGGAAATAGGATTTAGACATTCTTATTCTTTATTGCATAGACGCCTATTACAGTAATTCTTAATTAAGTTTCAGATTTAAGTCAATAGGAAATTCCCAGCACTAACAGGTGCTGCTCAGAGTCTCAGGATTCTCATAAGCATTGCTTAAATGAGAAAACCCAACATACCTTTTCTGAAAAAAAATCTTAATGATGGAAAATATAAGATAAAATTGCTTAAATTTCATGCTGCATATATAAAACTTAAGTTAATGTTAGCTTAAGGCATGTTGATTTTGAGTTTGTTGGAGAGTTAATTGTTTCTTAATGAATCTGCCATTTTTAGAACTTTTTTCAAGAACATTTTTAGGAGAAAGAAATGTAGACTTATACTGAAAGTCTGTCTTCAATCTTTGTTTTATTGTATTTACTGCACTGGTAGCTTTTAAACTTCTGCCTTTGCCTCCCCTCCCCTGTGCTGTCAAACTGCTGCAGGGCACAAACAGTTTTCCATGATCACTTGAACAGTTTTCTATGATCACTTGACATGTGTAAAACTCTCTTTCACTTTTTGTAAAGTAACAGCCTGTACCGTAGATACACAGAATATTGACCTCACACAAATGTCTCATTAGAAACACTATATTTGTACTCAAACTGATTTTCATTCTGTATATAGATAGAAGATCTGTCTTGAATTTCTTTACTATGGATATCCTATCTGGAAAATAATGGTATATATTGTAGAAAATAATAAAAAGGGGACAGGTTATATTTAAGTGAGGTTAAATCAAGTTCAATTTATCACTGCTGTGTTTATGTTATCTTTTGTAACTGAAATCTGAAATCTACACAAAAATATCTGGGTGTGGGAGAGAGAAACAGCAATTTCTGCAAGTTATTACTCCCCAAACAGCATAAGGAATTAATTTCAACATAGGTTTCTGCTATGGAAATTGCCATCAGTGGAAATGGGAAACTTAGAAGACTGTTCAATGCAATTTTTAACTGAAGTGTGACTTGTCCACTCTTTTAATATTTTTACCAGCAAAGTTTAACAAGCAGCGGTGAATGTCAAAGCAGATAATTCATTAAAAATTGATTTTACAATGATGTTGGCTATATAGCAGCCTTCTTCAAAAAGATACTGTTCTTGAAAAATGGTCAGCTTCAATATATATGAAAATGTTTCTTAAAAAACAAAGTAGACAAAAGAAACCAGAAACAAACAAAATCCAACAAAAAAGAGTATTTGCACAGTACTTTTTTGTTTAAAACACCTAGTGAATAGATGCCTCCCTCTCTCTCTCTATATATATATATAAAATAGTTTCTATGTTTAAAATTTATGTGATTTAGATAGCAAAGATCACAGGAATTGAAAATCAATCTTTTATGATTCAGTAGTCAGAAAATGAAAATGAAAGAAGTGTACAAAACATCAAAACATTCAAAATTACAAACATATACATAAACTTACAAAATGCTTAATACTTCAGTTACATAAAAGAGTGAAGGTTACATAAAAACCCATTTGTATGCAGTATGATTCATTTGGATGCCTCAACATATTTAACACCTGATTAATTAATTTCAAACATTACAGAACTACTAAATATATCCCAGTTTAATATTTTAACCTGGCTACTGGGTGAATAGTATATCTGAGTATATCTTGTTAAGTACAAGCAAAATATCCTTTATTTAGATGGGCCATGTTTGCTGCCCTGTTGTACTGCCACAGTGGATTTTTCCGACATCTGTGATGAGAATTGTCAAGCGGGATAAATTAGCAGAGTCCTAGGACCTCCATTGTAACTGTACTTTCTGTGAGTAACACATCCAGCTCACGGCAGAGGAAGTATTTAGGAATCTTACTTCCCCTAAAATAAATGGAATTAAATGCCAAAATACGTTTATTGGCTCTAGGTTCTAGTCTTTTATTCAGAAGTCTTTAATTAATTTCAGTCTTTAATCCTCAAGTGGCTGTAAACAACCACAAGGCTCTGGTAGAGCATTGTAAGGCTGAAAAAAGAAAAGTACTGAAATCCAATTTAAATCTTTTGCCAGAAGTTCCAGAGACATGATGTTATGTATTTATTGATTTCATTAAATGGAGCATAATATTTCTGTAGGTCTGCAGTTCTCTTTTTGGAATGGCTTCCTGGGCCAAAAGTGGGTATTTTATTACCTACCTCTTCTGCCCTCTCCTTACCCTCTCCCCTATCTGTCTTTCCACTTACTAGTCTCCCTCTCCTTTGTAGTCTTCAACACAGACTTAATGACTTTTCCCACTCCTTTGGTTGTCTTTACTTCATTTTCCATCAGATTATCACTTCAGCTCTTCAATGAAGCCTTAGGAGAAAAAAGCAAGTTATCCTGCAGAGAGAGACAGATGATGGAACAGTTGATGAAGGGGCGGTGCGACCATTGCACTGTGGTAAGAGAGCACAGGTGTGGCGGCCTTACATCTAACATGGTGCCCACCCCAATTACGTATCCCTGCTTATTCTGCAGGATGAGAATGTTTTCCCAGACATATGTGACTATACTAATTTTGAACATTGGTTCACTTCCATTCATTTCCTTTTCCAGTTTCCCTGTTCTCCCAAGACAAAGACTACTAAGAATATCCTTCTATTCTACTTCATAATATTTCTTTTCATTCATATCCTTCATTTCTTCACAGTTGTACATTAACTTGAGAGTACATACTAACTGCTCATATCCATTTCCTCTGTAGTGACCAATACTTTCTAAGTATTATTCATGTTTCTCAATGTCAGCAGGTTCTTTCTACACTGTAGCCTTCTTAGTAGAACCTGTACTTATGTTTCTTTCCTAAAGGATCACTCCTACAGCTTGCAGAGTGCTGATTCTTCCATTACAAAAAAACTAATATCTGCATTTCCAGAAGCCTGTATGTACAGGCAGCATAACTGAAATTTGCCAGGACTTTTATCTGCTTTACACACAAGAAAATAAAACAACTGTTGGGACACCTGCATGATATTTGGATGTGGTAAAACTGGCCTCTTCCTGGCCTCTTCACCACCCATTCTATGGTGGTCTGCTGGGACTGACATCTATTCCCAAGGCAGCACTTTTCTTCACCAGAGACCAAAACAGCTCTGTTTATCAATCTGCCTTTCACCTTTCAAAGGCTGGTCATTTTCTGAATGACAGCTGAACTACTTTAATCAGCACCAGGAAGGTCTTCAGTATTCACTAGCAGCTAATCAATCTCCTTTCTATTGCAGTCCCGTAAACAGGACTGAGAATGCAGCACTGATGAAGCGCTGGCTCTGGGTGATTTCCCTCTTCATGCAGTCATTATGGATAGAAAGGATTCTTAGGACACTTTCTCTATGTAATGGAACAGAAGCAGTCTAATCTTCTCTGGAAGCACAGTCACTGCTTTCAGTGTTAGAGTAAGGGACAAGACAGATATACAATAATAATTTTGGCATCTTAAATTCAGCTTTTATTCGTCTAAGAAATGCTCTCTTTCAGTGAACTTGGTTATTTAAAATTTCAGTAGCTAACAGTGGCTCATGCATCTTCTTTTATTGGTGAGGGATGATGGCAGAGAACTTTGACATGTTTGCTGCACTATTGAGATTTTCAGGACTTTTCCCTTCTAAGCTCAAGCAGTTGAGAGGAAGGGGAGGAAGGAGAAAATGTATGTTGTGGGGGAGGAGAGCAAGGGAAAGAAAAGAGTGTTTTCCACTGAACATCTGAGAGTGACTAAACTATTGCATTTGCTGAGACATCATTATTTTTAACTAGCTCTTGAAACTTCTAATACGGTCATTTGTTTGGAATGTACAAATGAAGGCAACTGAACTGAACAGTTAGGGAAAGAAGAGATCTGCAGAGTGCAGCTGGTTGTTAGGAGCAGATGAGTTTTAAATGCCTACAAGTAACACTGCAAGTCATACTCCCTCACCTGCTACTTCTTCCATAGCTTTTCACATTAATGCTATATTAACCAGGCAAAAGGAGATTTACTAGCTGATGTTCCCTTCTCAGGATTACCAGCACAAGTAGTCCATAAGATGGCCAAACTGTACACCTGTCCTGCTCTCCTTGCATGTATCCACCCAAGACACTTAGGCACTCAGACAAAATAGTCCTGGATTTTATCTGAGCTTTGTTGACAGCATCATGTATCAACCCTGGAGTCCTCACTGTGTATGCTGGCATTAGCACTGCCTACAGCAAACTGACTTTAGTACATCTTCCCTTGACAAAACTCAGTCAGGCTTCTCCTAACGTATTCAGCTAAAAGCAGGATTGCTGGTAATCTATTTTTGTTCCCTGGAAGTAGATGATGATATTTTATTTTGCATGGCAATAGAGCAGCAGAACAAGTGCTGTGAGCTGCTTATGGCAGCCAGACATTTCAACAAGGTCTAGCTCCTTCCACCATAGGAGGAGGCTGCTTGTTGTGAGGGTCTGTAAGTGCCCTCTGAAGCTCTGTATTTGATTTCTGCTGAACAAGGAGATGAAAATGGCTTGCTGTGCTGCGTTATGAGCCTGCAACATGGATTACCATGAAGTGAAATTGAGAGGCAAGTAGGGCCTTCCTTAGCTTCCTAATCATTCCAGCATATTCTCAGCTTTGGAAAGGCAGGAAGGCAGCAGCTCAGAAAAACATTATGCATGCCTTATTTAATAAGCGTGGGATGGGTTTGTAGGCTCTACCTTATCTCAACAGTGAGTACATAGTAAAACTGTATCACATGGAATTAAAGAGTTCCAGTGTTCACAGAGTTAGTGTACTTTTCTGATTCAGTGTAAACAAGCCCTTAGGTAATGGATCTAGAGATAGGTGTAGCATCTTATTTCTACTAGCAATATTAGTGAAGGCAATAAGCTTGCTCCTAAGAAAAATATTTCTGCATTTGAAAAAGCAGATCCTTATATTTTAAATCTCTGTGACAGTAGTAGGCCTGTTAAATTACCTGACTTTCTGTCATATCACTTACTTTTCCTAGATATATGTGTGATTCACATAGCTTTTGTGTCTATATTTTTTTTTGACATTTACCATCTTAAAATGAGAGAAATTAAATTTGTGCCATAAGCATTTCACATTGTAAGGGTTAATGTTTTCACTTCAATATTTGTGCACATACATATACATATACATATACCTACATATATATTCTCCACAGATTTCCACTGCTAAATTAAGTATTGCCTTTCATGTACTAGAAGATGAACATCACCTTTCTAGATAACATGGCTGGCAAAAAGTGACACTATAAAGTACCTTGTAGAGGAATCCATGAATCGACAAACTTCAGAAAACTGACCACTATGCAAGACACACTAGAAAAAAAGTCTCGGAATTGCCTTGCAAGGAGCAGGCCTTGCATTTGAATTAACCTCCCAAACATCACCCCTCAATCTAATAAAGCAAAATGGAAGCCCTCGTTGATAAAATATTTCTGTCTATTGCATAATACTCAATGTTGGTATATATACAAAAAAAATTGTTAGATAATTACAGCATTTACACTTCCTTGAAGACTTCTTCTTTCTCACACCTCTGTTTAAACAATGGTTCCAGTATTAAACTCACAATCCAAAGCAGACCTCCCTGTACTAACAAAGACTCATTAGAATGAAACCTTGCTGGCACAGCCAAAGTAAACTTCATGACTACAACATATTTAATATAATTTATATCAGTGGCAAAAAGAATTAATTTCCATGGGTTTTCTTCCTAGTCTTTAAAATGTCACACTAAATATCACACATGCTCATGAGAATTACATGCACGGAACTCATCCACTGTTTTTCACTACAGTGAACTGACACAGATAACAGATCACAGACAAAACACAGCAAAGGGTAGGAGAATAATTATTTCATAAAAAAAATAGTTCATCTCTTTCACAGAGCAGGGACTAACAAGGGACCCCCAAGTCATGTTTAAAAAATAATCCTGGGAACCATCTTCTTCATGGATACAGTAGCAACATTATTTTTAAAGCTGACAGTTTTCTTGCTGATTCATCCTCTGTACATTCATGTTAGCAGGTATTTTCTCACCAGTGGTTTAATTGATTAAAATAATTTTATTATACTAAAACAAATAACTTCCCACTTACATTTAGTTTGAGTTTTCCTCCTTCTCAATTCTCATTAATGATGTCAGCCAAGTCAAACCCTTTGTTTTCTCCATTTCTATCAGTTGATCTAATTAAAGGTATCACTTTTTCTAGAAACCTTGTCTAATTTACATGCCACAGTGCCAAAATTCATTGAAGGTCTCTCTCACTGAGTTGTGTGTCTGTTTAATCTGAATGTATGCTGTTTAATCACAACAGTTAGAAATATGTTCATGGCAATGGGTTGAGTCAATGCTGTCATGATGCTCAGATGTAAACTCTGCTACATTGCTAATAGCATGGATCAGAAGCTATGCATTTTCGCTGTAAGAAAGTAAAATATTTTAAATGTTTTTTTCTAGAAGTAGAAATAATTCCACCTCTAGACTAAAATGCACTTCTCAAAGTGGTAAAGTGGTAAAGCCAACCTGTCTATTGAGTAGTTTTGCTTGTTTGCAGGAATAGAAATGAGTTAATAGACAACTTTTTTACTTTTGTGGCCTGGAAAGTAACTCTTTCCTTACTGGTGTGGAATAATGCTGTAGAATATACCTGATATGTAAAGATGTATAAAAATATGCCTTAGTGGAGGAAAGCAGTAGATGAAACCTGTGAATTAAAACATGAAAAAATTATTGTTTATGTCTCCATACCTTAGAACTTAGGAGAGCTATAAGTGAAAAAATACCTTTTTTAGATTAAAAAAAAAATACTGTGAAACCTTTCTTGTCAAATGGTTTGCAGTGATGAAAGTGCAACTTTTAATAATTTTTTTGTTGAAAGGGGAAGAAATAAAATACTTGAAAAACAAGAACATTTTAGCACTTAGAACTATGTCATTTGTATTGATTATGTGAGAAGAAAAAGGGTAAAAAATAAGTAAAAAATAACTAAAGACTTCATAAAGAAGAGAAATGGGGAAGACAAAATTATTCCTTTTTAATTGAACTTAAAATTGGATTTCCCATGTAATGAAATAGGTCTGCAATTGCTCTAACAGATTCTAAAAAAAGTAATTATTTTCCTCAAAATTAAATAATCTTTTATCATGAACCATATTTTGCAGATGGAGAACAATCAAAAGGATTTTTTTAAACTCTCCAAAAAACATTCATGATGGCTTTTTTAGAAATCAAAACCTCTTTTCTTAAGGTACAATCTGTTAGTTGTTTAGCTGGTCTAGAGACAGGATAGCTCATCTCACTGGACTGTTTGCATCTCCTTGCTTCAAAAGGATTTACCTTGTGATTCCAAATATGGTAGTCCATAAGAAATTCAATATGAAATATCATTGAACCAACACTGAAGCCAAGAAATCACACATTGTTAGCATTTATTTTTACATGATTGACATTATTCACAGAAAAAGACAAGGGAAAGGTAAAAAATTTATCTGTGCATACACACAACATTACTGATAAGACTACTAAGAGATTTGTATTCACAGCATGAGCACTTTATAAGAAAAATTAATTGTCAAAAAAGAGGTAAGCAATAAAATGTAAAATAAATGCAATTCATCCTACAATTACAGAAATCTGGTTTTATTTAGTGGTTGTTTGATGATGTGTACTCTAGAGCTAGTATAACTGATTTTCTGTGGAAAAGTATTCCAGATCTGTCTAGAAATTGGTACAGCATTGTTTAGGATTTCTATTTGGACACAAACATCCTCAACAGCAAAAACTGTTGATCCAAGAATTTAGCAAAGGCAGTCCAAAACTACCATTAGTGTATAGGCAACATACTGAGCATTTGGCTTATTTTAGGCAACTTCGCAGTTGGCTCTTTCTGCCAACTTCATGTGAAACTCTTTGTCTTAACCTACTGAGCAAAGGATTTTGCTTACAATCTACAGATGTCAGTTTCCTCACACAGTATGGCGTCATTTTTATTCCTTTCTCTTTGTTTTCACCAGCACAAGCTTTATGTGGTGGCATCAGCTGTCAAAACAGACCCTTAGGCTAAGAGGCTGCAGCATAGCAGTGTTAAGGAGACTGTCCACAAGCAAAGCAGTCCAAATCAGGCAAGAGCAAAAGTCACTTAACATCACCTTTTTGTCTTTTCTCCTCCATACGAAATGCTCTTCCATGTCCCAAGTGTTCCTCGGAATTCACCAGCTCTCCCATGCTAACCAAGGAAGATAAATACAAACAAAAAGCCACAATAAAATGGTTAAAAATAACTCTGAAACATTCTTAGCCATTTCTAGAACAGAGCATATAAAATATAGGTTGTGCTAATACCAAGGTTTTCTATTGGTACTTACATAATATTACATACATTTACGTTCATCACAATGATTTTACTATTTGAGAAACAAAACAACCAAATACAGAGAAAGTTTCTTGGTATGGTGTATTTAGCCAGTGTGTATTTGGGGTTGTATTGAAGCTAGACTGAACAGAGGTTGTTTACTCATCTTTTCTTAAAATGTAGTAGATCCACATTATGCATTTAGAAGTTACAGCAACACACTTCAAAGACTTAACTGGCACTGAATTATACCAGTTTTGTGTTAATTTCACCAGCATAAATGTGGTGTCAACCCGCTGTGAACCACATAAATTCAGAAAATGTTACAGTAAGACATTTTGGCAAATTTAAATTATGGAATAGTTAAAATAAACTTCAATATGTACTTTGTAAAAAAAATTACTTATTGCTTCTTTGTGTCCTTCAGTCATGCCCAGAAGTCTGACTTCAAAACAATTTGAAGTCCACTGTACAAATCTTCCTGAGCTACCCCAGAGACCTTTCAATCTATTTCCTGGAAAAGTGGAAACAAGCCATCATAATGAACAACAGTCGTAAGAATAGGGAAAGGCAGCAATTAAACCTTGTTACTCAGAAGAAACTATGTAGTAGTTGCTCAGACCACTTAAGTCCTGAAAGGGACAAACATACAGGTGACTGTTTCACAAAATATACTTTCGATTCAACTTCATGACGTTTCAGTATTTACTAGTGCTCCTGTTCAAATATGAAAATGGAAATTAAAATGAGAGTTTGGGATTGATGTGCAGCATGAAATTGTATATAAAGGATTTGTTTAAATGTTCAGTGGGATCAGATGCATAGTCTCACTTGAAAGACTCATTATGTAACTCTGTATTTTGTACTTTGTGCACTTAATCTGTAATTATTTGGTAACTGGGATACCAACTCTGGGAATTAATATTGCTGGGGACTCTGCTGGAGCTGTAATCTAAATACTGTCTTGATATTTATAGCACTTTTAGATCCCTAGGATAACCCCTGGCATTTTCTTAATTTGTACAGATAGTTATATCTCGTCTGTGCAAAATGACTTCAGTAGTTGTGCCCCAGCTAGCTGTAGTTTCGGCAGACTTTGGCTACGCTTTTATTTTTGATGGCTAAAACTGTAAGTGAAATAGCATCTTACATTGCAACTAATGTTAACAACTATGGGAGATACACCATCTGAGTAACAGCCACTATGAATTCTCACACTCATCTATTACTCTGCTGCATTAATAAATGCATAAGGCAATTTGCAGTAAACATTTCCAAAGAATATTTTCATATTAAAAAAGTTATGATAATTCATGTTAAAAACTGCCTTGAAGAGTTCATGATGGAGGGCATTGGTTGCAGAGTCCTATTCATGTTAATTATGATAAGGATATGTTATGTAGTATTCAACAGGAATGATCAATCATTTGCAAGAGATTAAAAAAAAATTAGCAATTTTATTATGCCCCCAGTGCAGGGCACTGTCGTGAGAAATTCTACGTTTCTAGTCAGTGAGGGTGAAGTCCTCTTGCTTGGCCTTAGTCCAAAGCTGATTCATTTGAAGAAAATGGCTTTTCTGAACAAGAAGAAATAGAAGTGATTTAATGTTTTGGGAAATATCTATATATACACATATAATTCTCTTTTTTATAAACTCTGATGACTATGTTTAATTTGGTTTAATTATTTAAATTTAGGCATAGATGTAGTGCCCAAAGAAGTGCTGTATGCTCTGTGAAGATGGAAAAAAGCAAAGAGACATTAAGTGAATATTTTATTATCACAGCAGAAATGCATCCTTATATTCCATATCTGGATACAAGCTGGATGCTTGAACATGCAATTCCCACATAGAGGCGAGAAGTTTAAAATAAAGAACAGTATTGTTAAACACAGTGGACTTTTATAAAAATGTGACCATTTCTATGTTTTGTTGCTAAAGATTAAAAACCCTTCATGCAAAGGCCTATAAGAAACTCGGTAAAGTAAACAATGATCCTGAACAGGAAATACTAATTTGAGTTTCTTTCAAGGACTGGTAGTGGTGTAAAGGACTTTTCTCATGTTAAAATCAGGGACAGGTCCATAGAAACATGACATACCATTTTCCCTTGCTGTTCAATGCCTCATATAACACAGTATTTCTTAGCATTTTGCCAATTTCTGAGTAAACAGATTATCATCATAAAACACTATTCCATCTTAGTTGGTGGGAGTCCCAGTAGAGCAGCCAGGGATTAAATTAGTGTGAAAACAAAACTACCTCTGTCCTTAGATTTGGTCTCTGCTGAGCACAATTAAGGAGCATAAGGTGAGCAGCATGTAGAAATCCACCCTGCTGTCAGCTTCATGTGCTCTGTTGTGGCTGAGCAGAACTCCAGGCTCCAGGACTGTTAAAACGGCATATTGCATACACTATAGGTAACCAAATACCCATTTCAAACAATCCAGGAAATTAAACAGAAACTGACTGGTTTTGCTGGGATCACAAGTGTACTACATCCAAACCCAAACGACACCAAAGCCGTGTGACCTATGTACTGCCTGCTTTTCAAACATGTACTTGTACATGATTCTGTCGGTCAACACACATTTTCAGTACCATTGCATTGCACTGACAATGTTGAAATACTTGGAAGTACAGCAATGTTCCAGGGTTTATGTGAAACATTGTGACAATATGTGCGGCATTACTGTAATTGTTGTTGTTTGCATCGAAGTTTAATGTAGCATACCCGAACACCAAAGCGTGGATGGAGGCTGTCAGTTTTTCGCTCGAGTGTGCTCCCTCAGAGCCTTGGTAAGTTCGAGTCAGGCCGCACAAGGTGCGGGAGCGGGGCTGGCATGGCCACGACGGCGCAAGGGCCAGCGGCTGACGGCGTGAGCCGACGCCTCAGCGCTTTCTACAGAGGGTGTGCAACCATGAAAATAGGAAGATGGGCTGCTAACGAGGAAACTTCTGCCATTCAGGGCTGAATTTGCCTGTGCGACTGACGCTCCCTGCAGAAGACAAACTAGGACAGGCCCCACGCCGGGCAGCAGCGGGAGGAGTCATTCCACGGCGCCGAGCCGCGGCCCCTGCTCGACGCCGCTCCCGCCTCCCCCGG
>VZTB01000878.1:174521-208957 GCA_013397245.1 Thryothorus ludovicianus | reverse complement strand
CGCGCCCCGCGCTCGCCGCGCACGGGGGATCTTGGCGCGGTGCGGGCGGCGCCGGCCGGCGCGGGGGTCCCGCGGGGCGCCCCGAGAGGGGGCCTGACCACTGCCTGTCCCTGCCTGGCGCTCGGCAGCGCCGCCGCCTCGTTAGTCCTTATTACGTCATCAAAGCGCGCATTAAATCGATCCCTTTTCAATTCCCGGCCGGGTCGCGGCCCGACGACGCGGCGCTCCGAGGGGTGGGGAGGCGGTTCCGCCGGGGACTCACCGGGAGCAGCTCCTCGCCGCGCCGCTTCCCGCTCCACCGCCGCCGCTTCCTGCTGCCCGGCACGCTGGAAAGCGGGGCGCGCGCCGGCCAATCCCGACTCGCATTCCCGGCCTGCCCCACGCTCACCTTCCACACGACAGGGCGCGCGCGCGGCGGGGGCGGGGCCCGGCATCCCGAAGCATGCCGGGAGTTGTAGTCCATTTGTGCTGTGTGACGGGTTCATTGCCTAAACGAGTCAGGCTAGAGGGGGACCAGAGCGGGTCATCAGTTCTAGCATCCCTGCTCAATCAGAATCATTCAGAGTACATGGCACAGGATTGTCTCCAAACAACTTTTCAGTGTCTGTGAAGTTAAACTTCACAGCCTGTCTGGGTAATCTGTTCCAGTCACCCGCGCTGTAATGTTCTTCCTCGTGTTCAGGGGGATTTCCCTGTGTGTCACTCACTGCCCCCTTGTCTCTTGTCCCATTGCTCGGCAGAGCAGAGCCTGGTCCCTCCCCTGACCCCTCCCTGCAGACACTGACAGACACTGATGAGGTGATGCCCTCTCAGTCACCGCTCCTGAGGCTGAACAGGCCCAGCTCCCTCAGCCTGTCCTCATGATAGAGATACTCCAGTCCCTCCAGTCCCTTGAACATTTTTGTTCAACTCTGTTCCTCTTTCAGACATTCTAGATGCATTTTGCAGTTGCATTCCTTAGTCTAGCATGCCAGAACATTTTGGAAGGCAGGCGATATTAGGGCTATACACACCCTCACAGGCAGGACTCACCCACAGGGTTCCCTTCATCCCATATCCCCTCAACTCTGTTACACAGCTGCTCTTCCATGCAGTTCCATAATACTGTGTTACTTTACTATTCAGATTGAGCTGTGCCCCAAAAGGGTATAATGTAGTGTCAAAAGCTGAGAAGTCAAAAGTGAAATACTGCCCAGTGTGAAATACAAAGCTGTGTTTTGTGTCAGGTAAATACAGGCAATGTATGTTTTGGTGATTGTGATAAGTGTGGAGCCCAACCATGGGACAGTTATAAAGACGAATTCTAATAAATAACTGAGGAAAGTAAAACATGGAAAGAGGCCTTTGAATCTATCCTTTGTTCGTAATTAACTTTTATAAGTCTTAAGTTGATTTAGAAGCATTTGAATTAAAGTTTGAAGGTGTTGCTCTTTGACAAGAACTTTCTGCTTGAAGCTTTAAGCCTTAAAGATTTTTGCAACAATAATATTTTGAAGTATAAATTTAGAATATTGCTTTTAGTAAGGATTTTCAAAATTATAGCTTTAAATTGTATAAAAAGAGAGCATGTTTATTGTGAAGTCCTACTCCAAACTTGGAAAACAGCTTGAGAAAAGAAGATGAACATCAACTCAATGATTAATAGTTCTGACCAAGAGAAGCTGAAGCATCACTATCATAAGATTAATAGTCCTTGAAATTAAAAGTTGGACCCACATCTGAAAGCTGGACCTCACCAGCTGGAATACTCCTTTGAGATATTCATACTGAGAAGACTAGATCACAATCGTGTATAGAATTGTGATGTAAAAATTGGGAATAGAAACTGCTGAGAAAGCTTATGAGTACCACTATAAATACCTGTAAGCCTCAGCTATCAGCGTGCAGTTGGAGGGAAAACTCCCCCACTGTACCCAGCACTGTTTGCTCATACTCTACCATATTAATTAATAAATTGATTGCTGCTTGAATATTGGCCCAGCCAAGCTTCTCATTTATAACACCAGCAAGGCTCACTCTGTGGTACCCAGCTGTGTCCCTCCAGCTCCAGGTCCCCACTGCTGAGGAAGTCAAGGACCAGGCAACTTGACTTGATTTGGAGCTCCAGGAGAGCTCCTGGTCTGTTTGGATGAGGCACCTTTGGAAGAGACTGCAAGTGCAACCAGCCCCTCTGCCATCGTGTCTGAGTGCTGATGATGTGAAACTTGGGTTTCTTTTCCACACTGGAGTCTTCAGGGGGCCCCTAGTCACCCAGGTTTCATGTCCTGCCATCAGATGAAAATGTACTCATCCAAATAAACCAGGATAATAATTTAACTTGTCAGAACAGACATCATGATCGTCCCTTTGACAGCCTCTATGTTGAAGTTGACAAGAGAAGTGCAGCCTCATGCAGTGGCTCATATGAACTTTCCCATTTTAATTCCTGAAAACTGACTTGTTTATGAACTCTATCCCTTTTCCATGGTGCTTATTGCTTAATGGCCTTGTTAACTTAATAGTATGATTGTTATTGTCAGTAGGTCTGCGCAGACAGTTACTTCCAACCTAAGAGTTGCCTGCCACACCCATTCTTGTTTTCTGGTACACAACAGTACATGAGCAATGCTGATGTCCCCTGCATTTAAAAATACATGAAGGTTGTTTTAAACTAGCAGAGATCTAATTTTTAGTGAAGAACTGTGTGTCCAATAGTTTATAATCCAAATAGAAATATTGCTAAAGCTATCACTGTAGTAGAGTACAAAATAAGAATTAAAATTTTCCATTCCAGCACCTTCTACCAATCCAGTGTTGGTGGCTTGCTTGTTTTTGATTAATGTATGGTTTGTTCTGACCATTTGCTTTTTTTCCCACGGCGTTTTCCACTGTATTTCTTTTTTCTTATGACTTCCCCCATCTAATTGTACTGTGAGGCTAGGCTGAAGGTTTTAAATGAACATTTCATTCTTGATCCTAATTGCCTTTCAAATATAAAATTACACTGACTAAGCTGTAACTTATGCTCTCCTTTTCCTCTCTCAGAGATGGTTGTGTTGTCTCCCAGCACCACCTCTAAGATTTCAAAGAGCTATGTTACAAAATAATGCAATTTAGTTTTAGTAAGTCTGAAAACTACCTGGTTTATAGTGCATTTTATTTGCATAAGGAACAATATGTTAGGCAAACATATAAGGATCTTCAGCAGTATTTCTAGTTTATATGCCTAAAAATTACCTATGCTTTTCTGCTTTTCCAGCATCCTGTATTAATTAAAATAACATGGTAAATCTTCTGGACGTAACATTCAGCTGAGTTTGGGAAAATTCCTGAAGTGTAGATATTCTCTTCCACCTCCAGCCTCTCACAGCAGCATTGAGCAGGGCTGAGGCTCACAAGACTGTGTGTTGTGAGCCTCTCCCAGGGGAAACTGTGAAGTAGCAAACAGACAAAAATGAGTACTAAACTAATAGTAGAAAAGGGTGAATCATATATTTCCCCTCTTTAATAAAGGGAACACCTCTTTGTCTGAGGAAATGCAGGAGTTAATAAACTGGATATGTGAAATCAAGAATTCAGAAGGCCTGTTTATGTGTAGCATTGAGAAGATAACTATTGTCCAAAAGCAGGTGATTCAGATAATAAATCAAGGTCAAAAGGGACCATCAGCTCATCTAGTGTGAGGCCATCCACCAGGCAGCCTTTGACCTACATGCAGCTTGCTGGACAGTTCTAACTGGCTCCCAAAATGGTTTTAAATGCTGCTTAGGGCACTCATAACACACCTGGATCAAAATCAAATTACTCACCAGGCAGATACAGAATACAGCTAGCTGGAATGTGGCCTTTACCGGTCTCTTCTATTAGAAAAATTCTTACGAAATCAACTGCTCATTTTGGTAGTGTTATCAATCATTTGCAAGAAATCTGCTCTGTAAGGGACGAATCAGTACGTCTCCCTTGCACAGTGACTTGTTCTGTGCATGAGAAGGCTTTACTGTCATGCCTGGAGCAAGCCAGATGTGTGCTGTTTGCAAGAGGAAAACACTTCTGTGGAGCCCCTTTGATAGGTATGCTGAGGGCAGTATCAGTGTCTGTTTAAAAAGTTTTAAAGGAAAATAAACATGGATTGTGATTCTGACAGAGAGCTGTTCTGTTAATCCTCCTTTATTTCTTTATTATTTCTAGAGCAAAGGGAAGATGTGAGGAGTTAATGGAAGTCAAAATGGCAGTGTAACTACAAAGCACAGTGCTTGAAAGCTGTAATGTGTAGAATTGTGGGTTGAAAATATTTAAACCTTACTCCTGTGACACAAACATATCAGTCTGTTTCTTCGTTATCTTTCTATTTTCAGAGGAAATATCCAGCTAGGACAGGATGTTCATTTATATCTATTCTGTATTTTCTGCTGATGTATGAGCTCCATGCCAAGTCTTATCTACTGTTAACAAGTTTCATGTTTTTGTGACCCTAGAAAGATCAGCTGACTAGTGAAATCAGGGAGATCAATGTATGTTGAACACTGCAAGCGATGGTAGTTGAATTCTAGTTCTTATCTAAGTATTTTCTTCTATATAATTTTAAATATCTGGAGGAAGAAGCAAGTCCAACAACTTACTGTCTTTCAGTTTCATAAACCATAGTGATTTGGATTCTGAAGGATTACATGCCTAAAGAAATTAGACGTACCTAGCCATTTTTTTCTTTTAATCCCATAATATAGAAGCAAACATATAAATATAAAATATGTTGTGTTGGAAGATCATTTCCCAATATAAATTCAGCAGGCCTTGTCTAGGTCAGTAATTTTCTGGAAAACCTCCTAAAGAAAACCCCTGTTGAAAAGTTATCTGTGTTTATTGTTAAAATACATATACACTGTGCAATTTTTGTATGGGTATGCATTGTGCATCATGAGCAGAAACAACATACACAGACATTATTATTACAGATTTCATATATTTGTATTTTTCACTCTTCAGACATGACCCAGATGTTTCACAGCCAAATCTTTAACCTCATTTGCAAAAGTATTTTTGTTTTGTGAGTTTTTTTGATACGAAACAGTGGACACAGAGCTTGAAATGTGTTGGGGTCATTTCACTCTCTTTCACAATCCATGAAAATCTAAAGAGTTTGGAAGGGGTTAAAGCTAAGTTGTAAGAAAAAGTTTTGATAATGCCCACAGCTGTACTTCCATGTATTATACATGCAGAAATGTCAACAGATAATTTTAGATTACTCCTCTTTCAGGTCAGGTAACCTTCCTAGAGAAATGTAGACCTGTGGATCATGCTTTTGCTATGCGAAATTATGTATGGCTGATAGGAGTATAAAACGTTCACTATAAACTTTACTCTAGAACCTGGAGACAGAGAGTCATTCCACATGCAATTAAGATAACATTAAGAGCAATAAAAAGTTGGAAAGCTGGGCAACCTAGAATTCTTCCTGTTATCTAGAGGAATATTGTTTTCTCTTCAAGAACGTTTTTCTTTCTGGCACAGACTTCTATTCATCAAGTGCATCTTCTATCTGTGCAACACAATGTGTGCTCTGTGTCGCATTGACTAGGACTGTGCTGATTATAATGTGAGTACCCACTTTGCAGACTGGCAGGTGGAGCAGCTACCAAAGGTGGAGCAGCTACCAAAGCTACTGGAAGACCTCCCAGGTTCTGTCAGTTGTGTCAGTACTCAGGTTCTTAAGGCCACCCTCTCACTGGATCCACACTGTAAGCCTCAGACGGTGGCTGAGCTGCTGACTGCAAAATGATTTGCCTGAACAGTGGAGACTGAAGTCCATAGGCTTTAGAACAGCTGAAATTCCTCACTGTCCTTTAGTTTTGCATTTTGTAACTTAGGTAGGGAAACAGCTGCGTTAAAAAATTAACAAAAGTTAACAACATTTACAAGCAATAAGCCTTTGCAAAAAGGGGAATACAATTGAAGATAATTTTATTGTTAATTATTACTAAGTGCAGTCATGGGATCACTTTTGCATTTGGTTTTCTGGTCTGTCTCTCCTCCTGAATGCCTGTTAGCTGAAGAGAATGTTCAGCAACTTTACTGCCATGATTCTTAAATCATTACAATTTTTTTTCACTTCACAGTCATATTTTGTTTCCTTTTTTTGAGCTCTTACAGGAAATCTGGCAAGGATTATGATGCAGGATCAGCAGAAAAAACACCCTGACTTTGTTTTTCTTTTTTTCTGACAAGAAAAAGGTCAGACAATTTCAGGTTGCAGTTTAACAGGCTGGATAAAATGCTGATGGTCAAAGATGGGTGTGAGATGCAGACTCTGGGTTCTATGGGGGATGCTACCCCTCCTTCAATACTTAAGAATGTTATGTGCCTGATATGTAAATAATAATTAATAAATAATCCAAGGTCTTCCTGCTAAGAGGCAGACATTAAAAAATTAAACTAGAGGTCAGGTAGAGATGAGGACTTACCAAAGTAAAATGCCAGCCTGGGACTCCTCTCAGCTGTAGTTCTACATGAGTCCTTACAAATGAGTATCCATGCAAACCCCCGCTGACTGGAGAGCTACTGAGGCATTATGATGACTGTTTCTTGATGGGACCAGGACTTACCTTTCAAGTTCCACAGGTTTAGCCAATGCTTTTGAAATGGGATGAGGAGACACAAAAGTGGGTGTAGCTGTTACAGCCTTTAATTAGACAATATGATATGAAGCCTCTCCAGTGTAAATCTTCAGATGGCCCAAGAAGCCCATCCTAATCCTAATTAAGAAATCATGGTAATTTTGTGAAAAACCCAATAGTATCTGCTTGAATTTTGCAGGGTAGATTTTCCCATGTCTTTGCTATTTGTAGTGATATGTGGTAGTGTGATGATGGCTTGTGAAGGTGACTTCCAAATGTGTCCTCAGACAAAATGTCATCAAATCTTCTCTTACTTCTCTTTCTTTCAAACACTTAGTTATTTCCTCTGCATTGCATTCTGCATCAATTTTTTCTGGAATGCAGTTGCATTTCTACTAACTCTAATTTTGCCTTTTCCAAAGACTAGGAATCCAAAGCTGTAAGGAGAACAGGAAGACTGCCAGTGTCAAGATATGGCGAATACATTTGTCGGAAATAATGTCTCTGGTCTTTCCCATCCCGTTATCAATGTTTTACAAAAGTCATATTTTATATTCAAAACTTTACTTTGCCTTCATTGTTACTTTTCACTGCATCTGTGGCAAGTAAAATACAGGACTGTAATATCAGAAGATTGAGGACTTCTGTTATACATATTTCATCAAAAATACACAAAAATAATTTTATGTTAGTCAATAATTGCAATTTTCAGCAAAAATGTGACCTTTTCTGAGCTAGGAAAAACTTGGAAACTTTCCGGAAGTGCTAAATACTTTAATGCTAGAATATATAATTGAATTACAGAATCATAGAAGGGTTTGGGGTTGGAGGGGACCATAAAGTTCATCAAGTCTGCCAACTTCCATTAAGTCATGCTACCATCTAATTTAAACCTTCCCTTTTTCAGTTTAAAACCATTGTCCCTTGCCCTGTCACTACCTACCCATTTAAAAAGTCCCTCTCTCTCTCTTTTTCAGCCCCCTTTAGGTACTGAAAGACCCCCGTGAGGTGTCCCTGAAGCCTTCCCTTTTTCACCCCAACTTTTTCTGCCTATCTTTGCTGCTGAGGTGCTCCAGCCTTCTCAGCATCTTTGTGGCCTCTTCTGACCCTGCTATTTGAAAAGCAGTATCAGCAATCAACTGTCAATATCATGTATTTAAAGCCATGAGTATTTTATTTTTGTCAGCCTCCATTCCATGTAAGACAACCTCTGTCTTGCACTCAGATATCTGAATCTGCCCATAAACACTCCTAACATCTCTTGCAGACCATAATGTTCAGAGTCACTTCTGTATTACCAGGAAAAGAAAGCAACACAGAGCTGAAAAAAGAAATCTAACCAAAATCACATAATCTGTTTTTTAATCACCATTCAATGGTTCTTGAAAGAGAATTTTTTAATTTACAAACATCTTGTATTCATTAGCTGGGACCAGTTTTCACTTTAGCTTTAATGTATTACTCAACAGATAAGCAAAGGACAGACTTGAACTTCCCATGAGGTTCGCTGTGTACGGTCACTGAATCCCTTGTATTGGGCTGTCTTATCTTCCGTTCTGTGGCTAGGGTTCAGTGCACTGAACTGTGCCTCCCTGACCTGTTGTAAACCATTAACAACAACTTGCTCGTACAGGTATTTCTGGTGAGAAGCATTTGAATTCAGTCACCCAGAATGAACTACTGTGAATTTAGCTGATGAATCATTTTCCTCCACACCTCCTAAGGAAGTTTATTGCATATAAAAAGTTTAACATGAATTTTTATATATTGCTGATGGTATTTCTGAGATTTTGATTACAGTTACATTCTCTTGGAGGCCTGATCTGTTAATATAAACAGAAATGTCTGAATGCAGTACAATAGAGAGGTTTGTTTAACTTTCTGTGTTCATTGGTCCTGATCCATAACCATTTTATGTGTTTACTCAGTGAATTGTATTGGAGAGCCTAAAGCTGCCTGCTGAATTCCTGTTGCAACTGCATCATTCCTGTAGAAGGAGGATCATTGTGTGGGATATGAGATCTGTACAGATACCCTGCTTTGGGCACTGCATGACTACATTTTCTTCTTGGTTTACTATGCCAAGCACTAGGAGCCTCAGCAGAGTCACACTAAATGGAAAGAATTTTCAGTTTTCCTCCATGGATTACAGGACTGCCAAGTATTACTAAATACATTGGTAAAAATACAAAAATATGGAAGATTTCCTACAGCTATGATCTTCTGAACCACATCTTATGTATCATCAACGAATTTGTTGTTCCTTCAAATGATAAGAGAACCACTGGTTTTAAGCTTACTGCAGTGACTTGGAGAATTTGTAGACTGATAGAATTGTTGCAGGATAAATGCAGAAAGTAAACAGAGCCTGTAAGGAACTCAGAATAGATGTAGCTGTTCCGCAGTTAGAGTCTGTTTGCATTTGTAATTTGTGCAATGATTGTAACTGAGGACACAGCTGATAAAATATTTCCCTTCCTAGTTACAGTGTACTACATGTAGGTTCAAGCAGAGAACAGTACTTCATTATTGTAATGGAATTTCCAAGCTGAAAACCCAAACATTTTGCTACTAGATCAGGGCTCCTTTAAGTCTCATTTTGTTTATATGTGGACAATTGCATGTATCAGCCATTCCTTTGTTCACTGAAGCAATCTTTAGGCCTACATCAGAAGACATCAGATTTAGTTCCTTCCTTTGAATTCTGAGAAGTGTGCATTTAGTTACCTTATGCTGCAATTTACTTTACTTGGTGTATCTTTTTGCCCTTCACTTAAGTGACCCTTTTTTTTACAGCATTTATCCAAGTTTATGGAAATTTCTTTATATAAGCATTAAGTAACTCTAACAGCCGGTTGCTGTTGCAATATTTTCCACTATAAAGTATGAGTAACTAGCCTGAGTTGACACAGTTGTCAGAGAAGACAAAGAAAACCAGTAGAGAATTAAGATTTGCAAGTGGACTTTGAATTGTGTTTATGACCTCCTTCAGTCACAAGAGCAAAACAGGCATTGAAGTCCTAAGGCCTCACTATGGGGTTCATGCTGAATCTGTGTTCTGCCCCCATCCTTGCATTATTTGCACATCATAAATCTCCTCAGCAGGCGTAACCAGAACATAATTTCTGACAGCCACGATTTCTTATCCTTTGGCATTGTGTTGGGATTTACAGAAACAATAAATGATATTTCTGCGCTCTGATGCTTTGAAAAATTTGGAACATGTCAGGAAAAGGGAAAGCTTACGTTCAATGAGAAAGGAAGGGGGCTGCTACTTCCACCAGAATGGTTATCCTTCCCCAAAAAAGAAAGGAAGTGAATAGAAACAGGATGATTATTAAAAAAATTATTGTTTGAAACTGAATGCTTGTCCAAATTAGAGTTCATAACTTGCCTCCTGCTGTGGGGTTGGACCGAACTCAGAAACAACTAAGAAAATATTTGCAGTGGAAAGCAAAATTAATATTTAAAATGATTGTTTCTTTACAAGCTGTAGACAAAGGGGTGCAGAAGCCTTCAAACAGAAAGGAGATTAATGTAAGAAATTGAATGGTCAGACTCCTAGACTGTTAATTTTAGAATTATTAGCAGCTTTATCTATGTTAATAAAAAAAAATCCAGTGGAAATGGATTTTTTTGTCCACTCAGTAAAGCTTCAGACTGAAGTTTAAGCATATTTAGTTTATACATTTCTAAACAAAATTAATTAGATCTATCTTAATCTACAGCAAAGATTATAATATTTCCTACCTCTTATTTTAAGACAGAGGAACTTTTTTCCTTAATAAATATTGAGGCAGGACAATGATCTCAGGTAGGGTGAATGTTAAAAAGTATGATGCTTATGGCTTATCACTGTGAACACNAATAATTATAATAAATAATATTACATATAGCGTTTATTGTCACAGTGCTAATTGCTAGCAACAGGTTCTTCTCATCTCTTGGTAAGGCAACCGGGGATCTGCAGGTATCTCTGCATACTGTATGGGAGGAAATAGCTTTTCCATGATGACCACTGCCCATTTCTGTCCTCAGTGTGCTTTCCACAGCAAGGTACTTGTTTTAGATAATAGCTGCTTCAACTCAGTTTACTCTGTCTGAACTCTGAGTTCTTCAGTACTTGTGAGCTGCACGTCTCAGCAGCACTCTGAGGCATTGCGTATAGTTTATAGGTTCAGCACTTGTGAATCAAACCTTGTCCACATCCTCTCTACAAAGAAAAGGAAAAGGAAATGGAGATGGAGTATTGCTCTTCCTTTGAGAGTGTCTCTGCCTGTGTTGCTGTAATTGGCAAGAGAACAACTGTCAGTCACAAATGAACTGCATTACTTTTATTAGTCCTATTAATAGAGCTGTACCCGCTTCATTTTTGTTGGCTGCCTCTGTGCTCATGCAGGAATTGGTGGATGTAGTGCACTCCAAATACTTCTAGCCAACCTTACAGGATTCCATCAGCACTGACAATCAACACCGACACCTGAAGCACGAGGTGAGCAAATTGTCTATCAATTGGAACAGTAAAGGGCACTATTGAAGATATGAGGGTTTGGTACCAACCCAGCAAAGAATACAAGATGTGTTTCCCTAACGATAGAAGGAATACAAGCACATTTTACTTTTTAAGAAAACTTCAGGTCTAGTATGAAGTCTGTCTGTTTTCTGGATTGTGTCTTCCAAGACTACTGAACAAAAGTTCAGACCTTTTTCATTCTTTTCACTCACTAGTGGGAAAAAAGTGCATGAGACTTCTACAGCATAAACCCCAAGGCCAGTCGTTCCCTTTCTCACATCCAGCCTAAATTGAAATGCTTATCTGTGCAGAAGATCACCTCAGGCCATAGATCTAAGCAATATCAATCTCACCACCTTGAACTGTGAAGGCACACCACATTTTAAACATTTATTTCCCCATAAACACATGTGAAATGTACATTGAAGGAAATCAAAGCAAAGCAAATTGCTGTTGAAGTAAAACATCATGCATAAACCATTCTCTCACCAAGGAAAGACAGTAGGGAAATAGTTTAACCTGGATATCCAGAGATACCTCAGTGATTCTGGGGTTAAGAAAACATAACAGTGAAATTCAGTGGTGCAGGTACCTACTGACAGTAGTTAGACCTTCATGACTTTCCTGTAGCTACATTGATTTAAATGTCTGAAGTTCTGGGCTCTAACTTTCAACGAAGTTGAAGAACTGGAAGGTTCTACAGGGATAAGTTTGAAAGCAGAGTGATAAAATCTAGAGCAGCTGGGCCAAAGGAGCTCAGTATGCACATGCCTTCAGACAGATCACAACATTCTCTAAGGCAAATATCAGATAAAGCATATGAGAAAAAACCTGCTAGCTCAGCGTTTTTGTAAATAGAGAAGTACCTTCCCCCCTCACTGTGGTTACCACTGTGCTCAGAAAATAATGACTCCTCGGCCCATCCCCCTCCTCTGACTGTACCACTACCTCCAGCTGACTGGGGTGACTGACAAACTGCATAACAACATATCTGAAGTCACGATAGTAAAAATACTTTGCTATTATGCATGATAAATGGTTTCCACTTGGGATTAGTTAATGGAGAAATATTTTGGGTACTTTTGCTCGAGGGGGTTCCTTTGCTTGCAGGGTCGTTCAGAAAAAGCTCCCTGAACTTTGAACTGTGTCAGCAAAATGAGATAAACAAGAGCCATATAAATACCACAGCCCTTTTCCCCACACTGTTTTCTCCTGCGGCGGAGCCAGGCGGAGCTGCCAAGAAGGGGGAGGAGGAAAGGGTAAGTGTGCTGGGTTTGCTGTGAAAGAGCTTAATGACTTAAGATTTGGCAGAGTATTTGCTTGTTTCTTTGGCTGAAAAGGCTGACTGTGGAAATTTCCATTGGAAACTAAGTGGAAAGTTGAAATACGAAGAGAAGTATAAGGCAGGACATGGCTCTCCTGCAGCTCACAGGGCGGACAGCTGTTGCTGGGCACTAAATGCCAGTGCTGCAGAAAGCTGCTGTAAAGGCAAGGAAGGATATCAAAATGTCATGAGAGTCTCATGTGTTTATAATGGATATGAAGACAGGCTGCTTTCCTGATGTGTGGAAAGAGTGGAAAAAGGCTGTGTTGGTATATACTGGACCACAGTTTAGTCTTCAAAGTACTTTACCTAGAACGTCAGGAAAGAAATGTCAGGGACAGCTGGAATACAAAAATGCAGCAACAAATGGCTCTTGTTTTAAAAGGTCAATTATTATGAATCTTTTAGGATATGACAAGGTGGATGGAACACGTATTATTTATTAGAATTAATTGTTTCCAAAATATTTTGTGGTCACTGTCAGATTTTGATGCAAGTGGTGAAAGTAATACCATTCTACGACTTAGGACATGTTGGGAAACATCTTTATAATTTTATACATTTATAATTTTAAATATTTCTTGATAATGGGTGTTTAAGCCAAAATTGAGATGTTTTCATAAAGTGAAAATGTAATTATAGAATTTCTTATATGCTTTGATTTTCATAAACATTAACTGGACTAAGCATGGTTGTGAGATTTTGTAAGATCTGAGGAATCCTGAAATTCAGTTTTCATTTCTGGTTTTTGCAGAATTGTTTCTAGTACCTGACTTCTTCATAGATTTTTCTCCATGGGATCCAGATATTGCAGACTGATTTGTAAAAATTTTGAAGTATTTTTTAAAATTTTCTCTTATGTTCTGTAGTACTTACCGTGTACTGGAATCCACTGTTGGTGCGTGTACTTTTAAGACAGTGGAATTCCTGTGGAATCTGGAGTGAACTGGTCTGACATAAACGGACTATCACAATCAATTTCAAAACACAAGAAACAAGAACACTTTAAAATCACTGAAGTTCCAAAAATGGTCAAAAAGAAATTACAAAGAGAAACAAATAACTTAAGCTAATTAGTAGTACTAAAAAAAAAATTCCAGTTACTCTGAATGTTTACTTTGTAGCTGTTTAAACACAATAACACAAAAACCCCAAAACCTTCAAGTGCTGCAAAGGAAAAACACCTGCCTCTATTATAGAGGATCTCCACTGAAAACCAAAGAAAACTGAGCAGTAAACAAAGAGCTAAAATTTATTCTTACTGGGTTTTGTATTTTTCTTTTTTTTCCTAAACTGGATGGACCCAATCTGCTGCTATGTTTTCTTATGGGAATTTCAGTCTAAACTTTTGTTTAGACATTGGCCTTACTTTGTTTATTTTCTCTTTTCTCAGGTAAAGCCCAGCCATGTGGGCAGGTCTGGGGCTAGTTCTGGCTCTCTGTCTCCTCCCAGGAGGAGGGACAGAGATCCAGAACTGCCAGGAGCCCCCAGAATGGCGTATTGGGGAGGAGGACCCAATGTGGAACTCCAGAGGCTCGGTGACAGTGGTGGCTCTCCTCCAGGCTAGCTGATCATTGTGCCTGCGGCAGGCTTCCAGGTAAGTGTGAATCTCATCCCAGTTTTTATTATCCAGCTGAGAATACTACGTGTATCCTGCCACAGATGCATTCCATGAGCTCTAGCTGCTTCAAATGCCACGATCACATCCAGTGGCCTGGCTCACTATCAGCAAAAGGGTTCTGTGCCAGTGGGTGACATTCTTTATCTCTTGACCTATTCCTGACTGACAGATCATCTTATCCAAATTATGTTTACAACATAATAGTATGTTTGACTTGACATTAATGAAACCCAAACCACAGGAAAACCCGACAGAAACAGAAACAGATGATTAATATAGCAAAAATGGTGAAGCCAAGAAACATCACAATTCCTTAACATGGATAAATCACCTGAAACAGATCTGTGATCACTGATTTCTTATGTAAGATCTGTAGGGGAAAAAATAAATCAAAACATGTGCTTTTAATGTGGCTTTTCAGGCTGTGTTCAGAGATCCAATATATTTTTTAAAAATCCAGGAGTTAAGGTAAATACTGTCCTTTCAAATAAATTGATGAAACATTCAAGGAACTCATCAGTGTTAGGTTTTTTATCCAAGACGTGGGATATTGGTGGTCTATTTTCTAGAACTTACTCCTTGCAAACAATTAGGTATCACGACAGTAACAATAATAATAAAATAATTTTAAGCTAACACAAAGAGGAATTGCATAAAGCTTTTATCTTTGATTCATTTAGGCATTGTGAAATTATTTTGGCTTAAAAATTCATAGTACCAGTTTCAGATTTTTGGATGTTAGTCACAGTTGAGAACACCTTAGTTTGCTCCTCTAGGCTGCACAATTTACATATCGTAATAGGCTTTGTAAGTTTATTAAGAATTGGATTTAAAAACATAGTGGTAAATCTGTGGCTCCGTCAAAGTTAAAAGTGGGCTTTGTGTTTCGCTTTTAAGGTAGTTAGTATTTTAGAAAAAATTTAACGAATCTTCAATATTCTAGACTATTTCCTGTAAGTGAAAAATAAAAATTTTCTTGAGCAATTCCATAGGAAAGATACAAATGAAAAGGAAGAAACTCCACATAATACAGCTGTAATAAAAGCAAGATGGAACATATTAACTCCTGTGTCAAATCTCATGATTGTCTAGTGATTTATTGTCTTGCTTCTTTACATTCCCACTAGTTTGGAGGACCTGCGAGTAAAGTTAGAGAATGAAGGACTGGTCAACATCTCGTATGTGGTTGTCAACCATCAGGGAGCTCAATCCCGGAGGGAATTTCACCTACTGAAAGAACGTGTTTCAGACTACATCACTGTCTACCAGCAAGATGAGCAGCAAGAGGATGTCTGGACTACTTTAAATGGAAACAAGGATGACTTCCTCATCTATGACAGGTGCTTACACACAAACATGGGAAAATATTTGCATATATTTTGAGTAATCTCTGTTATTTCATTGATGTGCAAATAACAAAGACATGCTCTGGTTCTAAGTTGAACTAAGAAAAGTGCTAGTATTTACTGGAAAAACAAAGTTACAAAAGAAAAGTCTGCTTCTGCATAAGTAATTTTGGAATAAATATTTTTTCTTTATAATTACTGTGGATTTAGATGAACATAAATGAATGTAAAATTTGGTAACATGTTTATGGTTTTATAGTTTTTTTATTTTCAGATAACTTCATTACATTCATGCATGTCAAAATAGAATCTTTTATCTCATGGAAACTTTTTGATGAGTGTTGTTGAAAATGTCATGTAGACATAAGGAAAAATTAGTCTTTAGGTAAAATTTAAAACTTCAGAAGAAAATTGCTTTTTGATATAGGATTCTGCCACAAGTATATTTTGGCAGCACCAGTAGGAACTGTAATTGAAATTCCAATTTTTTGATTTTGATGTGATGGTAGTTACTTGAAAAATCCTACACTTAAAACACGTTAAGTTACTTTATATTACTGTAATGAACATTCTAAGTTCATATGAAACCATAAATAAGCTTAATACAGAGTTAGAAACCTACTATTTTTTCTGTAATGTGATGAATTTAGACAAAATCAGCTATATTAGGTTTGTGGGATGAAACTAGGAGTGGAATGAATGCTCTTGAATGTTACAGCAGCAAATATGCCCAAGTAAGGAAGGCTGATTTCATACAACAGACAAACAGAACAGAGCTATATTTTGACTGGGACGGGGCCCAGACACATTGCCCAGAGCATTTGAAAGGCTGACCAGTTCTGTGCTGTCAACATACAGGATATGTGTACACTATGAATTGGTTTAGCACTAGCCTGGCCATGATCCTTTATGGTTCTAGGGGTCTGTGTCCTTATTGTGCCTTAGCCACAAAAGCTTAGCCTGCTGCTGGTCCTAAACATGCAGTCCACACATGGGGAGCTAAGGCCAGGAAGCTCTGTGTTGGCAGTGAACAAGCTGCCCTTGTGTACAGGTTCTGCATTTACTCCAGCTCCCTTGTGTAGTCAAGTACACATCAGAACACAAGCACAGACATGGGGCAAGCAGGCACAATAACAATCCCCTCATGCACAATGAATCAGTATCGCAGGTGCTCCGCAGTGCCCACCCCAGTCAAAATGCCTGTTAGATTACATGAAAACACTTGGTAAGGGTGCAGCAGCCACTATGCAAACAGCCCTTCCCATTATCCCAATGCGTCTGAAATGATTGCACCAGCCTGAAGTGCCACTGACGGAGAGGCTCCTGGCAGTGCAGTTACCGCAGCAGCCAGAAATCCCGCTTCACCTACTGGCCACTGCAGGTGAGCGGGCAAGTGTTTGTAAGGAGGATCCTGGATATGCCTGTGAAATGGAACAGAAACACTCCCCATGGAACTGTACAGTGTGGGTGCATTGATGCAAGTAAAATGAGATAACATAAGAAGAGAGTTTTAATTGTAGGTATTTGTAACCAGAGTTCTTTCTCTCTTTAGATGTGGCCGTCTAGTGTATCATCTGGGTCTGCCCTACTCCTTCTTGCATTTTCAGTATGTGGAAGAATCTATTAAGATTGCATACTGCGAAAACAAGTGTGGAAACTGCTCTTACATGGTATTTTCTTGTCTCATTCTGTGTATAGTAGAAAAGTGTAATAGAAAAGTGTATTTGATCAGTATTTTTAAAAAAAATATTTCAGTGTGATTAGCCAAAAAGATATGATTTTGAATTTACACATTTCATGCATCTTGACAGATAGCTTTAAAAAATTTTTCTAAGCAAATTAGATTTGATTTCTAATTACTGAAAGACTGATTGATTATCTGAATTCCTTGATAGAAATGCAAATAATTGTCAGAAATGTAAATGCAGTCTTGGAGCATAATTCTGTTTGTATATAGAGTTTGTCTATGTTTCTGTTTGTATATGTTTCTATATAGAGGTAGTGAGCAATTAACTACTCTAGTTTTGTGGGATGGACAAGTACATAAAAAACCAGTATTTTTTCAAAAACCCGGGAATCAAACTCAAGCTGGTTTGCATTACCATTCATAGTAGTTTGAATTTAACACAGTCTACAAACGTTATTTAAAAGATGTGATAATACAAGGTGACAAGTTATTGTTACTTCTATAAAAAAGGGTAGCTTTTAAAAATGTATCATTCAAAATCAGAAATACTTTTAAGGATTATCAAGAAAGGTACAAACATAATCATGGCAGTTCAAAGAGAATAATAATTTTTGATCCCATCTTGCAGACTTCTAGCTAAACGTAGAACACAGACAGTTCAGATGTAGGATCTAAGATAAGAATACTTGCTATTAGCAATTACTGAAATTGTAATTGCTAAAAATGTCTAGTTGACATTCGTGTGACAGCACAAGGCTATTTTTAATATGTTCACACAGTCTTCAGCAAAATAGCACAAATAACTTAAAAGTGCCTTTCATGCTCTGCAAAAATGTTAATATTTTACAGCTAGTTTAATTGAATGCAGTGCCCTCTATTTAATGCAAGTATCTATTTTGCAGGAACCTGATATTGATGGCGTATGTGAAAACATCACTAAAAACGCAGGTGAAGAGCTGTCAGAGATAGAACCCAAGCCGACAGGGCAGCATTCCCATCCCAGCCTCCACAGACACGGACACCACCACCGCCGCCACCACCACCACCATCACGTGGGCAGTCGTGACCCCAACCAGGAGAGCCACCAGGCTGCTCCTGAAACCGAGAGACATCATCCTCACAGCCCCTGGCGTCACAGGCTCTTTGCCCACCACAGGCACCATCAGACAGGTAGTCAGGAACACGTAGACACTGCCCCTCCAGGAGAAATGGTGGAAATTGCACAAGATAAAAAACTACAAAAGAAAGGGAAAAACAGCTGCAAAAACCAGTTAACTTGAAATTGGCAGACAGGATCAGACTCAACCTCTAGCAGCTGATCCTGTCATTGTCGACACCTTTTGTTTGAAGAGCTAGGGAATTCTGTCACCTGACAGTGTCGTGGAGCACTACCAAATTCTTGCAGGTGACATGGGCAGCTGGCAGCAGAGGACATCACTGAGTCTTGACAGTGACGTCTGCTCTCTGCCTCCTGACATTCACCACCAGCAGGAGCAAGTGCAACTCGTGACACTTGACAGTGACAGGAAAAGGTGAGAAACTGATCCTGAAAAACAAACTAAACACCTTCCAGAAACAAGGGAGTTCCACTAACTCAGTTCATACAGTTGCAAGACCAGAAAAATGAACATATTAAGTGTTTTTACTACCCCAAATTCAAAATTATACTGACAGGTATGGTGAGTTAAAATATTGCAAAGAAATGTATTTTTAGAGCTGTGCTCTTCGAATGATAGAATACCTGTCACATTCCATCAGTGAAAAGCTTTATGATTTAAATGAATTTGGTTGACCCCTGGTTTGTTTTTCAGTTCCACTGGGAAGGTGTCTGCATTCTTGATTAATTTGTCTTTCTTGTTTCTCTTCTAACATTCTGCTTGCATTTGTGAGGACAGGAGCATAAACTATGACCTAGGGGCTCCTGTCTGATGTTTTGCAATCAAGAAAGAGGATAACCAAGACAGATATTTTAATCATTTTTTATTAAGAAGACAATATATTCAAAAGTTGAGGCTTTTGGTTTTTTTCTAACCTGGGGATACAAATCATGTACAAGCAAAACTTACTCCTAAGCAATGTGACAGAATAATTCTACATCAAAAATGTAATATACAGACAGTAACTGCTTTATTTGCAAGTAACAGATTGATATGCTTAACCTTTGTGGCTCTTAGATACAGTTAGAGTGTCCATTAATACATACTGCTACAGCCTGTAGAATCGTAGTAAATCAATAAGATCATCTTGAAGTGAGAAGTAGTGTTAACAACTCAGAGTCAGAATCAAAAAAAGGGTGGGATGAAACAAGTTTAATATTGGTGTAATGTTGATCTTTGTTTATGACAGTGCTGAATTTGATAAATCTGTATCAATTAGTAACATAAAATACCACTTAAACTTGTATAACTCCTCTGTCTATAGCCTAGCATTCCTAATGTTTGATTAAGTGAATGGAAGTAAATCCAGTTGTTTGAAGGACTCCAGGATGAAGAAGAGAATATTCATGAGAAGAAAACTGCTATGAACGCATACACCATAATTAATGATGGTTTAATAGGGAAATTACTACTCCTACAAAACCTGAATCTTCTTATTGTGAATGCTGATTAGCAAGAGAGTAGCCCTGAATATACACAGAATGCATGCCTTTGGAATAGTTGACAAGAGTGTTTTCAATAAAACATACTTACTTCTTATCTTGTTTCTATTTTGAGTTGCACAGTTTGAAACACTGAAATACTTCATGTCATTTACTCAGAATCTCCTCCGTTTGAAGGGCAGGTCTTGGCCTTTGTTAAGACGTTGCTCCAAGTCTTTTATGGTGTTTCGGAGAATTTCAATTTCCTTGTTTTTCTCTTCCTGGAGATGCTGCAGCTTCTGTAAAAGTACAGGCAAAGTCGTCATTCCTAAACATCACATAAAATTAAGTAACAATACATTTTGCTACTGTTAGTAAGATACATTCTAATAAGAATATTTTCCTCAGAATTTTGTATAAAAAAATTACAAAAATTGTTTTCCCTGAATCCCATTTTTCTGCCATCCCAAAATCTGAAGCCTATAAAAAAAAACCAAACAAAACAGGTATACACAAAGTTTATATCAGTGTCACTGATGTCAGTTCTAGTTTCCAGATTAACAATTCTATAGTAAAACTACCTCGCAGGCTTTCTTTTTGTTGTTGCTTGCTCTCAGGAGTACCTATATGTCAAGAGCCATAACAGTTGGAGTGATGATCTAAAAAGCCTTTTCCATCTTAAATTATTCTGCGATTCTCTGAATTCAGTAGTGTAGAAGTGGGGGGGTGTGTGTGGGAGAGAAGGCACAGAGAAACTCCAGGGAACTCCTGCTTCAAACAGCCTGAAGCAGTATCTGTGTGGTACAGACTATGAAAGTACCTACCCTTCGATAAATACTTTGTGGCAAGACTGAAGCATCTGAAAAGGACTTCGTGGTTTTATCTTGAGCTCTTGCCAATTTAGCATTGAACTGAAAGAATGAGGCAAAGACAAAATGGTAAGAATGAACAGGGCAGGAAAGAAAAGGTGTATTAAATATGTCAAGTGTAATTTTCACTTTTTATTAGTTGCGGTTTTTTACCTGAGCATAGTAGCAGTAAGCCTTTCTACTAATTCTAGAAAAACAAAGCTACTTATGTTTATTTTAAAAAGAATGCAGTTCCAAGCTATATTTCTTCAAAAAAAGATTCAAAGTTTTGCAAAAGTAGTTCAAATATGATAAAGTAAAGCCATGTAGATAAGAAAGATGCTTCGTAAAAAGAGGATGAAATTGAAGGCTTCTCAGCCGCGTACGTACAGGAGAAGAAATTACAGAGGGTGCTAAAAACCTTCAAAACCATCATTTTTCTCTTATGTTTCAAGAACATAAGAGAACACTTTCGCATCTTATTTCTTTTTTGCTGTGTGAAAGGTTTGAAGTATTTCCCTAATTCTTTCCGTAATGAGAGTGGTTTAAAACAGGAGCAATGAAATACATGTTGAACGCTCCGTCTTAAATCTCTGCCAGATTAGAAATTTTTATTGGAATTTTATTTAAAAACATATATATATTCTCACCACTCAGAAATTAAAACCAAGAAAGTTAAGCGGAAAACATTGTTGATTTTTTTAATGGCTCAAAATCTGAAAATGTTTCTAAGCAATTTAATTTGGAACAAGAACAGAGCAACTTTCAGTCTCCCTATACAACAGGTGGAACCTGACTCCTGAGCAGGAGTCAGTTTCCACTGTGGGAGGGATCCTTGTAAAGTCAATAAATAATTAAGTTTTCTAGATTCTATCATATTACTTTGTCAAGTACTACAGTCTCTTTGAAGTTTACCAAAGTTCATCTGTAAGTCAGCTTTGTAATGCATACCTCTATCTGCAGTTTAATTATTTCATTCTGCTTCTCTTCATTTTGAATTTTCAGCTGTCTAGTTAGCTCTAATATTTCCAGCTCTTTTTTCTCTCTCTGTTCTCTATACTCCATTTCTTTTACTTCAACTAGCAACACAGTAATACCAAATATTATGATTACAGAAGACATTTAGATGAAAAATTAACATAATTTTACAAATATTAAGATTTTCTTGAACATCAAGTCAACATTTTACTGGAAGACAATTCAAGCAAAAACCATACTGAAACTCTATGAAAACCACACTGTCCTATTCCAGTAAGATGGTGTCTTTTCAAAAAAAGCATCATAATTTACAAAAAATTTCCTTGTTGTTTTCACCTATACGGATGACCAAAAAAATCCTACTTTTTAGTATTGTGTCTGTAATGGAGAAAATTTTTTTTCTCATTGCAGTATTATTTATTAGTGAAAACAATGTCCTACTCTCCTGATACGGACAGAAGCAGTCTAGCTTACTGTTGAAAGCAAGGTTCCAGTTAACAACTCGAAATTGTCAAAAATTTCATTCCTTTAAATTTTTAGGCCCACATTTTCAGCATTTGTTCTGCCCATCCCATGTTGTTGTGTTATTGCTTCATTACCACTGCCTGCTCTCTTCAGCAAAGACAAAATTCCATTAAACAATCCCCACTTCTAGTGTTCATGTTTGCACTAAGAAGTGGAACTCATATATATCCTACATAAAACGTAGCATCTACAGGTGACAATATATTTTACCCATTGCTAAAGCATTAGGTCTTCAGAAAACTTACATTTTTTCCTCATATCGCAATTCAACTGTGTTATTTCTAATTTGTGGTCTTCCTCTTTGTTTTTAATTTCTATCATGAGTTTCTCAATTTGATCTTTATACTCCTGTGAATGTAAAATGTTTTGTAAAGATCTTGCAGTTTTGGTGCTCTTAGCCTTCTGCAAAGCAAAACTATCATGTAAAAAAACACAGTACTCTATAATTCAGTACTTGTTTTATCCTCAGTCTTGTAAATTTAAATGCCCAATTACTTTTTAGATGGTCTGGCCGAAGTCCACAGAAGAAAAGCATAGCAGATTTCATTGTATTACAGCTATCCTTTAATATAAAATTAGAAACTGTACTTGGAGAACAGGTAAATGAGAGGTAATATTCCTTTCCCAAGAACAGGTTCTGACGCAATGATGTGGTTAGTTAAAAATCCACCTCTGTAGGTTTTTGGCTCTAGGTTTGCATGATTCAAGTGTCAGTTTTGTTAGTGTTGCTTATATGAAGGATTCCACCACTTCATGTTGGCAGCAGCAGACACCTCAGTGATACCAGCTGTAGTGATGCTGGTGGCACTGACGCTCAAAGTTTGAAGATGCCAGTTATAAATTTACTCCAATAACTACTCCAGAACTATCAAGGAACTGTCTGTAGCTGCCACTGTCGAGCTGCTCACTCTGAAGCTCTTGTTGCAGCCTTCTGACAAGATCTGCACTCACCAGAGCAATGCCTGGGGGCACTCACAAAGGCAGTCTCTGTGTGGGATGAGTGTATGGAGACATTAGTCAGGCACCTTCAGAACAGCACCAGGAAGACCCACCATGCTCACACGTGCTTAACGGTGGAATAACAGTTTATCACATCCTTCAGAAGGCATTACTCATTTTTTACTCTAACAGTCAAGATAACAGCTCTACTGGTATAAATATTTAATTTTAACTCACAGGACAGACGCAGGCAAAGAAAATCAGCAGTGAGATTCCTGATCCTAAACTGTTAACAGAAGTGCATTTTCACACAAAGAGCTAGGAAAACAGAGAACTATGACTAGTGCTGCTGCTTTCACCTCCTTTGCAAAAATGTGTGCCCTACATAAAAAGTACAGAGATCATAGATGGAATTTATTATGTGGTACAGATAGCGATATATTATTATCTTTGTAGTATTTATTCCTGAATAAACTGGACAAAATTTAGATCACTCTTGAGTCTCTGGCAGCACAACCAGGCATCTTCAATGTGAAAACTATATTTCCATGCAAAAAATTATTTTAGTGCAAGAGATTAGAATGGTGAAGGTGATGTTGATTTAAAAAAAAAAACCCAAGTGCATCTTAAATTGAGCCAAAGTTCTCAGCACCAAGGAGTTTTAACCTCTTAGTTCTTCCAACACTTTCTCACATGGACACTGTCATGAGAACGACCCTTCTCTTTTTACATACGAAAAATGTCAAGAGAAGAGCAACAATAAGAGGATCAATAGCAAACCCTAAACAAAGAGATATACAACATAACAGAGGAGATATACAACATAATAGAGACGCAGTATTATTCTTCTAGCAAAAGAATGATAATTTGTGACATACCTCTTCACAAGTCTTTAATTTATCTTCCAAGATGTGAATGGTTCCCTTCAGTCTATCATTTTCATCTACATAAACAAAAACTATATAGTACATTAAAAAGTACATTTTGACAATTTCTTTAGCATGAAAACAGAGTAAGGAAATTACTTCCATTTTTTTGACTTGGCTGAATTTTGAGAAACTTTTTTTGTAGACATTATAATGATCATTACAGAACCACATACTGTCAGTATCCATTTTTTAACAAGAAAAATCATAGTTTAATCATAATATTTGCCTGGTATTACTACTTAGAACTTTTTTTAACCTTCTGATAAATAATGCATTCAAGAAAATCTAGATACAAAGTTCTTTGACTCAGAAAATAAAAGGCTATTATCATGGCTACAACAGTTTCAAATTGGAAGATGCAAGTTTTTAAGTATTTTTTTCCCAAAAACTAGAAAACAGTATGCAAACACAGAATTTAGAGAAAATAGATTTTTTAAAAATTAGTATTAGTTTGAATAATTAAAACAACCATCTACTTCCAAAGTTAGAGGTTTATTAACATATATGCTGATATGCCTTGAATGCATAATGCTTATAAAATAACTTCATGGTGTACTGCTTAGCTGTAGTATAAAGATAAAGGAAATATTAATATATTTTATTTTTAAGTAAAAATGAGTAGTTGTCAAATATATGTGGATAACAGCAATAACATTTAATAACAACATATACTAAGGAATAAGACACTTTGGTCTAACAGTGATAAAAACTGTTCATAAACACCTGAGCAACCTACAGTCCAACAGCTGAATGATACTTTCTCACCTTTTGTAAAATTGCCTGTGTTATGCTAAAATGAATTTAAAGCCCAACTATTGATTAAAATAACCTCCCTGAGGCAGTTTCTAAATAAGATAATGGCAATAGACATTTAATACTGCACAAGATAGATTTAAAATAATTTTTTTGTCTCTCTTTGCCTGTCCATAAGTTTCTCTGTCTGAAAAAAACCAAATCAGTAAATATAAATGAAAAAATTAAATGCCTGCACATTTGAAATTATAGTACAGCATATACATAAAATAACATTATTTTGCCTTTACCTTTCACATTACACTGGTTTTCAATGGTTTGTGTTAGACCCTTTATCACATTCTGTAGAGTACAGCATTCTGAAAGATAAGAAAGATTCAGTATTTTTGAATAGTATCTTCACAAATTTACAATTTTTTTACAAAATTTTCTCAAATATTTTAAAATAATTTTGGGTAAATATTACTCCAAGTATTTTTACTGACTGTAGAAATAACTCAGATTATTTTTACATGTCACTGCTTAATTTCAGCTTTTAGATTGCGACTGATTAAAATCAACTTTATGAGGCAACACAAACAATTTCATAAAACTGTCAAATGTTTGTTTCTAGTCAGAAAACAAGCATATTTCTGTTTTCTGGGCAATACGAGAAGTTTTCCATATCAGCCTTCCAGAAATTTGATGTATCTAATGAAACTGAGACTTACTTTCCTGACAGTATTTCCTTGCCAATATTCCTTTAACAAGACCAAGAGAATCCATTAATTGCAGACCCTCACCCCTTTTTTACCCCTTTCTTGATGCATGTAACATTCATCTTGTGGCTCAACATAAGCTTTGAGAGATTCAGAATATGCGCTGTTCTCCATTACCTCATTTTATGCAACAAAATTATACATGCAAGCTCTTATCAGTTTACATACTTGTATTTCATAATTTTATTTTTAAACTGTATTTTTAATATTCAAACACCATATGAATTTCCTGTAATATAGGAATTGATTTTCATTAAATATGACTTTTATCCCTTATGTACAGTGTAAATTTATCAGTAAAGTCGCAAAACTGTCAAAGGCTGAGAACAGTGGAGGCTCCACCACTGAGATTGCTTACTTTTACAACTCCTCTTTCTCTTTCCTGAGTACCACTGCATTTCTTAAATTTTAATTTTCACAACACGTAAAAGTTTGCTAAATAACAGTTACTTGTCTTATCAGACTAAAGCCCTTTTGAAAACTGTCTATCATATAACTAAAGAATACATTACAAATAGTGGAGTGAGGAAGATGAACTAAGATTCCAGCTAAGCGGTTCAGTTTTCCGCTCAGACTTTTTGACGGTCAGCCTAATCTTCCATAAAGTCTGCTTTTCATGCAGCCGAGTGCGTTAGCCAGATACCTTCTCCCGCTCCGTGTTTCCAAAAAAAACAGTAGAGGGAGCACGAGCAGCACAGAAACACTGCCTGCCCCTCAGTTCCTGTGCTGGATCAAACGCCACGGTGGAAAAATCCTACTCAAAGTCGGAATGACGAGATCAGCATGCCCGTCTGTACCAACTAGTTCTAGTATAAATTTCCTCCCAATTGAAAATGCATGGAAATAAACTCAGATGCTTGTAATTCATGCACAATTTGGAAAGACATCTGAGTCAACACTAGAGCAGAAGCTAGTCTATAAAAAGAATCACAACTACGTAAGTGTAAGCCACTCTTTTCTACAGTCCCAAGAATATCTGCTTATCTTTCTTATCTTGAAAGGACAAATCTTGGCAAATCTCATATGTACTTAAAGTTGTAACTGGAAAAACTCCTGGGAACCCACAAGGTTTGCTTGCCTACATTAAGGAAAAGAAGCAGAATTTTACTTAATGTTTGCAGCCTTGTGGATCACTGTCATAGCATCTGCTAGGGATTCTCTGTAGTTCCTTCCCTGTAAGGAATACTGCCTACATGCAGAAAGAATGAACAGCATAAGTGTTCATCTGCATTTATAATTGATTTTTTTATAGGGCTATTACAAAAATCACTTTTTCCTTTAACACCTTAGAAATGCTAAATAAACAAATACACAACCCCGAAGAAGCTAAACTGAATGTCCTTAAGTTTTTCACAGACAAAAATGTGATTGCTTTCTTTTAGAAAACTACATTAGAAGTTAATTCAGAACTGTTTAGCACCACAAGAATCTATTTAGCCACCATAGAAAAGATTTAGGAGTAGAAAACTAAGATGTTAGACTTGTATTTGTCTAAAATGGATCTGCAATGATCTACACCACGCAAAAACTGTTGTTTTGAATCTCATCTTTGTTTATCAAACAATGTATCAAGAGAAAATAAAGTTAATTTATGACCTCTCAGAGCGTATATACACTGCCCAAGTTTCCTTCCCTTTTCCACCTTATCTTGGATGTGTTTCACCGCCCTTTCCCTTGATTTTTAGGTGGTTTCTTCCTTTGCATTTCCTTCAGAATTTCCAATCTTCTTTTACCTTAAACAGTTCTAGGAAAGACTTTTGACAAGGACATCAAGGACTCTTCAGCTTCTCACTTGTTGGAGATTTCTTGGGGTGTGAAATGCTATTTTTGGTTTTGTTTTGTTTCTTAAAACAAAGTGTTCTTCAGCCAGGATAAAATTCCACTTCCTCCACCCCACTACCACTAGTAGCCACAAACCCTTCAGGGTAGGCGGAACAACAGCCTTTCCTTCCACAGCACTCTTTCCTCCTGCTCCTTTGCTGTAAGCAATTTCTGTTGCCTTTAGACCGACTTTTCACAAGATACTTCAGGAACTGTGGCCAAGTTGGGTTCTGAGAAACAACTTGGGACATAAGGCCAGGAGAAATTATTTTTCCAAGCCACAATTGCCAATATCATCTATAAAAGCCATTCTCACAACTACAGGCTGTTCAGAAAACTATTGCGAGAGTAAAGATTTAAAGTAACAATGCTGTATTTGGTCCCTTGTGCTTCTCCAGTGTTGCACAGGACCCCTCTATAATCCCATCAATATCAAAGAGGATTTTGGGTCTCTTTTAATTCTACAGTGCTTTGACCCTCCAAAAGGTTTTATAAAGAATTGAACTATTAGGTGCAAAAGTTTTAGTACTCTGATTTTGAATGCCACATATTACCTCTCTTGAAGGGTCAATGTGAAAGGTCAATTTAATAAAGGTTCAAAAATCATTTCTATCAATTGCAAAAAGAAAATGAAAAATTATTTAGAAACTTTATAAACTTGCTAATTTATAAGCACTACATCAGCCTTTCACATCCTTTTGAAATACTCTTACTGTCACCACCACTTTTCACAGGCTCTGCTCATCTCCAGTAATGTTAACTATTTACCTCAAGGTTAAGACTGTGACAGTCTCTGCCATAGTTTGTCAATTTTCTGAAACTCTGCTTTATGAACACCAATAACGAATGCAGTTCAAAACTGTATAAAATGTATAGCTATATAAACTTAGCACTATAAATAAGCATTAAGCATTTAATGCCCTGATATTTGAAGAGTTCACCTTATTGGTAAGCACATTAATCTAATAATTTACCTTACTGGTAAGTACAGAATCACAGAATGGGCCCTTACTGGGTGATCTGCCCAACCTCCCTGCTCAGGCAAGGCCATCCCAGAGCACACTGTGCAGGACTGCACCCAGATGCATCTTGAATGGCCCAGTAGGAGAGACTCCACAACCTCTTCAAGCTTAACTTAACAGAGCAGCCATGATAATTGTCTTTATTTCTAAATATATTCTATCCCTTTGGCATCTTGCTTATATTTTATTTCATTATCATCAAATAGCTTTCAGAATCACCTCTTGGATATCTCGCATTGTTCCAAGTTTCTGCTTTTCACTGTTTTTCCTCAATGTTACTAATATCTCTGCAATAACTCTTACTCATTGACCAGGATCCTTGTCTTCCAGCAATTCTACCTCCTATCTATATCTGCACTATCCCTATGACTTCAATATTGTTGAGATTTGTTTTTTCCTGACTGTCCCTATTGCTGAAACATTAGTTCATATTTCAGGCTGATTGCTCTGGTATTTTTACTTGGACTTAAGCCACCCTTCTTTTTCCATCTTGTGTTTCAAAAGAAGCTCCAGAGGCTGTTCTCTTCAGTTATATCAGTGTAACTATCTCATCAAATAATTACTCTCTTATCTCATGAAAGTGAGGCAATATTGTTTACAAAGCTCAGATCTCTCTTCTGACTTTGATCTGTTTTCAGTCTGTTCCTCTTTCTTGTTGCTGTCTTCCCAGCTGCTCTGGTTTCTTGGGTTATCTCACTTTCTCTGCTACCTTTTATATAATAGGTTCTATGGTAAGAATTATTTCTTTTTGACCACCTTTTCCTTTCCTTTTTTACAAACTGTTTTACATAAGCCCACTCCTTTCCAGTTTCAATCAATAAAGAAGCCTCCTCTGCTCCTGAGTGACTGTCCTACCTTGTCTGACTTTTGTGCTTAATAGGGAAACAAGTGTTTCTGACTCAAACCGAAGTTCCATCCAGCTCACTATGCCACCTCACAATATACACTACAACATAATTCAGGAAAGATGAAGAAAGCTAGATAAATACTATCATTAGTACATCCTCTCAACTTCCCAAACACAGAATGAAGGTGGACAGTGAGAGATACTGTCTTTGTGTTTAAAAAATTTGTTGTTTTCCATTATTTTTTTCCAATCTTTTTGGATTAATGTATACTTCTGTTATGCACAGACTTCTGTGAAATTGATTTAACTTTATTTTGTAATGTGTGGAAAAGTCCTCCTTTTGTTAGCTTTAAATCAATAAACAAGTTTTATTTCCATTAGTTTTTTATTACATTAGACAATGAATATTCTATTCTGTAATCACTTTCCCTGTGCCATTCACAATTTTACAGCTATTCTTTGTCTTGGCTGAAAAGTTCCCAGTCAACTGGAATCTTTCTTCAGATGTTCCAAAATTGTGACCAGTTGTGAAAGCTCCAGGTGCATTTCCCCCCATGCAGGGTTTTGGGGGTTTGGCTGGACACAAGGCCATCTTAGAGACAGTATAGATGGTGACAATGAAAATAAGCAGGCAGCAGATTCAGAAACAAACCCTACTTCCCATAGAAGCTGCTTGTAAAATGAGGCTTTTGCTCTTGGCCTATGCTGCAGTTGTGTGGCAGCCACACAAACCCTTTTCATGACCTAGGGAGTGGTTTTCTGGCCAGATGCCAGACCTGTCTCATCACTTGGGACCAAATAGAGATCCCTGGACCATGTCTGGCCTTTGTTACCATTTCTGAACTCCATTCTGATTCGGCCTCCTGAGTCACTCCCATGAGTACAGACTTGTTTAGTAATGGAGCCTTTTGGCTGATTGTGGCAGTCCTTGATGGGCCAGTCCTGCATGGGCACAGTAGAAGTGAGCCGTGCATGGTCAAACCCCTCATCCATGGTCTGTGTTACAGGACTGGCTCCTGATTTCCTGTACCTTGTTCCTTTCTGGCAATACCAAGCCTTGCCTCCTTCTCTATTACCTTTTCTAGTTCTGTTATGCCTATTTTGAGATGTGCGGACCAGAACATAAAAATAACAGGCCTTACAGCGTCACAAATCTTATTTCTCTTTTTCTTCCATAATCATGCCTACTGTGTTTGCTTCTTTGTCTACTGATATTTTAAGACAATACAGGTATTTTAAGAGAACTGTTTAGAGGACACCAAAATCCTGAAAAGCAGCCAACTAACATCAACCATTTTTTATACAAAATGCCTCCAAAATTTGTGCTGCTTCTCGTCTCCATCTCCCTTATCATCCTGTACCACGAGTTTTTTGGTGTATCTGAAGAGATTATCATCATAAGAAAACTTCAGTCACTCAACAGCTCAATTTCAAAACTCAATTTCTGATTTTCTGCTAAATTATCCAAGTCCCAATGAAGATTTAAATAAAATCCAACTGGTAATCTCCCTCTTGTGTGAAACTCAGTTTATTCCTGTTGCTTCCAAACTTGTAGAAGGCTGACTCCCCAGAGATGTAAGTTCTACAAAAAGAAGCACCTTTCAGCTACTTTTACAAACTACAGAAGGAAAGCAACCGCAAATCCATGCTAAGCCCCAGATATTGTTTCTCATTTCAAATAGTCATCTGAAAACAGTTCTAGAATAAAACAAATCTTAATTTTATAGTTTTCTCTGTAATTCCTTCTTTGTTTCATAACTTTTAAATTGTGATTATAGACTTATAATGCCCATCTATAAATGGTAAACGACATTTTATTAGTATTCACTGAACAGTCTGAATCATCATAAAATTAATACGAATATAACGTATTATCATACGAATATGAGATGGATTTCATTACATGATTCACGATTCGGCATTACTGCTCTTCCCACATTATCATAGATCCTTGCTATGTTATTTTTTTGTGGTTGAAAATAATGGAAATACCTCTCAAGACTTCTTGAATATATGCAAAAATCATAGCTTTTTAATAAAATAACTTACCCTCTTTTACTGATTCCTCCTTTGATTGGCTTAATGTTAGCAATCTGTTACATTTTTCCAGCTGATGAATCAGTAGGTTATTTGCTTCATTAATTTCTGATATTTTCTAGAAAATCGGAGAAAGACTGACATTATATTAACATATTTCAAGTTTTGAGTTTTAAGTTCATAAAAAATGTAACAATTCCACAATACTGCAGTCCAAGCCTGTATTATTTTTCATTCAGGAAATTCCTTTATAGAGAAGAATGATGCTAGACTTGAAATCCTTTGCTATTCCAAGTTTACCCTGCAGAATTAAGAATGCTGACTTACATAATGAGTTATAAACTATTTTCCTCTCAGTTTTGTAGCCTAGAGTCTGGATAAATCCTCTGCAAGATTCTTTCTACTGCTTTGCATATGAGGTTGTCAATGCTCTTGCAGAGCAACAACCTGAACAGTATGCGGGAATAGGAGCTGATAAGCTTATTCCAAGAGAAATGCTAAATTTATTTCAGGTACTTCTTTGATATTACCTCAAGTATGAATTTGCTGACCAGGAACTCAGCAGAAAGCTGACCATCAGTCTAAAAAGAAACACAGTACTGATTTTTCTCAGAGGGTCAATCTTTTAAGGCATGACACACATCTAAGATAAAGGAAGCTCACTGCACATGGAATGTAGGAACTTGTGCTCCTGATAAAGCCATTACATTTTTCTAGGACAAGGAACAACTTCTGAAAGGATGCTCCAGCACGAGACCACCTGGTCTAGTGAGAGGTGTCCCTTCCTACAGAAGGGGGGTTGGAACTTAAAGGTGTTCTTTAAGGTCCCTTCCAGCCCAGATGATTCTGTGATTCCATGAAAGCTGTGTAATACCATTCATCTTCAACACCCTATTCCACACTCTTCCTGAGAAGCAAATTTGGCCTCTGGATGACTGGAATTCTAGCACAGAAAAAAAGGTTTCTTAGACTTCACAGAATCCACTCCTATGACTCCAGGATACGATCAAGACAAACAGTTTTCCAAATGAAGTTGGTATTACGAGGCATAACAGTAAAACTGTTACAACTTTAGGAAATTTTCACTCAAAAAGATTTTAATGTCACACAATAATTACAGATGTCAGTCTCAACATTTTTTCGCTTCTTCACTTACCTTTTCTATCTCTGAGAAGTCATCTAGAAGTTTATCAAGGTTCACTACACTGGTTTTCTTTACAGTTTCTTTGTCACTATGATTCATTTATTTCTGGGTAGTATAATCAAATGATCACTAGAAATAAGTAAAAAAAAAGATAAATAAATTAATATATTTCTCATTCATACCGTATAAATCCTTAGGCAAAAATGTAAGAAAAACAAAGAAGACTCTTTTTAAAAATTAAAACTATTTTTGTGTTGAAGTTGAACTTCAGCCTATTTTAGATTTGCATTTCTAGGAAATACAATGAATGTCAGAAAGCCAAAAAAAAAAAAAAATACCTGATATACTGTGGTTGAATTTGGAAATTCTGCTGCAATTAAAAAGTTAACCTGGATCCACTTCCATAGATACAATAATGCACCAGGCACATATTAATGCAGCATCTTTTACCTGTGTAGATGCTCTAATGCCTGACTACTCAGGTTTAAAGGTACCTACATATTTTCTTACAAACAGCAAGTGTGAAATCAGTGATAAGCACTGCAACACATAAACCTTGCTGGGGAATAAAAAGACAGCATTTTGAAAGGTACTCATATAGTTTCAGATTTTTAACACAACTCCTATTTTTATAAATCCTGCTTACAGAATCTTCAACATATATGTGCAAGATGGCTCTGAAACGTACAACATGAATGCTTCTAAAAATATTCAACTATCTCTCAACGTCCGGCTTCATGAGACAAGAATTCCAATACCATAAACCATGTGGTACAAACAAAAATCACCACTTCTCTGTGGTAGTAGGTGAACAGCCTTTTCTCAAACAAAAAAGTTGCAATCAGGGAGATGAACCAGAAGTGAAAATGTGTTCGCTACCCAGAAACTGAAGGAGTTTCCAGACAGAAATTCTTGCAGTACAGTTAGGCAGAAATAGGTAAATGCACAACACTAATCAGAAATCAAAATTACATAACTGAGTAATTTTCTCAGTCATTGAATATTTACAAGGTTTTATGTGTGTGTAACTTGAACAAAGCAGTAAGATACTAGTTTGTGTTTAATAAGATATACTGTGTGTTTAATACTTTTATCTTGTGCCCACTCTTTCCTCAGTAAGATTAAAACTAAATCATAACCCAAAGCTCAGTTTTTTAAATTAACAGTTTTCGGAATATAGTAAACGTTGAAAAATTAATATTTCTCAGTTAAATTAATGGGGTTTTGTTTTGTTTTTTAATTAATTAATATCTTAATGACTTGTAAATTATTATATGCAATGATTTGTTAAACTGGGGCTTTAAATTTGTATTCAGGACACTCAAAATTTTTAAACAATTACCCATCTTAATATTCTGTTAGTTGATAATCTCAGTGTACGCCATGAATGTCAATCCTTTGACTTTTTCAATCCTTGACAAGGGCAGTATCTTGTATTTGTCAATCACCATATTTTTCATTATACTTTTAAAACTGTGTTCCACTCTCCACATTTTGACAGAGAGATATAATTCAGGGAGCTGCCGTGTTGAGCTGATTTGTTTGTTTCCTTATTCTATGGCATCACTGTTTTCTCGGAAGACAGGATGTGCTCAGCACTTGGCAACAGTACCACTGGGTACAAAACTCCTGCTGAACTGGATTGGAACAGTAAATTAAAAATAATGCTGTATTATTAATGTTGCATTTTATTCCAGCAGGAAAACTCATCTTTGTTATTTTTGTGCATGTTATTATTGCACGTTACGTCTTCTAAAAGCATTTTTTGTTAAACCTCCCACTCCTGTTTTGAATGATGGTATTTATGTTACCAGGGGGGAAATTAAAGATTTAAATTGTGGGTTTGACTGCTGTAAAAGTGACACCTTCCTTTAATGCCCCTTTGACCCCTTGCCATCCACGCTTTCCCAGTATTGCTTTTAAAACTATTTGTAGCTGATGATCCCGTTTTGAAAGTTTTTTGGTGCATATGGGAGTGACACATATATATATATATATAGAGAGAGAGAGAGAGAGAGATTAACTGGACGTAGGAATTATATAGTAGCAGGCACGTCAGGCCTCCCGGTCCTTGGCCGCTCCCCGCTCAGGCCACCGCCCCTCACGCAGCTGAGGGGAGCCCCCGCGGCCGCGAAGGCGGGAAACCGCCGCGCCGGCGGAGCGTACCACCGCCGCA
>VZTB01000878.1:160853-174120 GCA_013397245.1 Thryothorus ludovicianus | reverse complement strand
AAGGAAGGAAGGAAGGAAGGAAGGAAGGAAGGAGAAAAGAGAGAAAGGAGGAAGGTACAGGAGGGAGGGAGGGAGGGAGGAAGGCAGGAAGAGGGAGAAAGGGTTACCAGGGGTTTTGAAGGTCTTGATCCCCTCTATAGTCCATGCTCACGTCTTGGCTTCATTCCCACTTTTGTGCTGTATGTCCCAAAGCTGGAACGACAGTGTTTGCCCTGGAAGAGTGCTGCCCTGCCTCTGCATGGCCCTTTCTCCAGCCTCATCTTGTTCTTTCTCAAACTCTGTTAGTGCCAACAATCCTTGGTTATTACCAACAATTTTTGTCTGTTATTACCAGCAGTCCTTTCGTGGCTCCACAATCATCCAGCTCTCCATATTTGAGACATACACATTGAGCCATACACCCTTATCTTCTAAGATTCTAGAGCATAAATGGACTTCTTGTCCAAAAGGCTAAATACTCCATTGCTTTCTCAGATGACCTGTTTTTGTCTGTAATAGAGAGGGAAGGTGTTACATCTGGAATACTTTTTTGGTGGTGTCCCCATGTGCAAATCAGAAGATGTGGCTGCATGCAGGACTTTTTGTGCCTGCAAACACCCAGAGAAATAACAACCTACCAGTCATGGTCACAAATGCTGTTTTGCAGGAAGTCTTTTATCAGAACAGCTGTGGGTTGGTTGTGTCCATTGGGACATTGACTAGCAAATTGATGAAAATCATTTTCATGGATAGAAGATCTGCAGCTGAGATATGACTGGGAAAAGGACACAGTGCCAAGTGTGTCATGGACAGATTTAAATAGAGAAAGAGGTACCCAGGGAACTCAGTACATGCTACTCATGTTTTCTAGTTCACTTTACCTGCTTCACATACCAATTTTTACAAAACCTGTTTCACAGTTTCAGTTGTCCTTGTAAATTGCACAAATTTTTCAAAAGGTTTTATACCTTCAAAAAACTATAATTGAAATTTGTAATTAAATTTAATAAAATTGTTAATCACAGCAATTAATGTTAGACCTAGAAAAAAAATGCAATCACTGTGGGTAACTATAGAGAAAAAAACCCACAAAAATCTTGAGCAGTAAGAATTTTACTGCACAGTAAACCACAATATATTGAATAGGCTGGTTTTTGTGTTATTCAGGTATAGTTCTCTTGTATAGATTACAGTCATAGGAAGGACAGGAAGTGAAGACTAAAATCTAATTCTTATGATTAGACAAAAATGTTACCCAGTGTCCAATGTTATATTTGTAATAAGGGTGTGCTAAATGACTCATATGTAAATATGTCATTTGATCTCTGTGAGGGTGATTACTATGAAAAGACTGGTGAAAAATGCAGAAAATAAACATTGAGAGAAAAATGTTTGGCAGATTTTGTCACAGAAATGAATGGAATGAAGTTTATAAGCCCGGCGTAGAACATATAGCTTGTAGAAGGTTTAACAGTCAGCAAATAGTCTTTTGTTTTAGCTTTTAAAATATTGCTGCTAAAGTAACCAGTTTAACACTGTGTGCTTCGAAAAGGTGAGATTTTTGTCTATAGTTCATTCAGAGTTCATTCTATTTTTTTTTGGTTCTTTCATAAGGTAGTAACTTATTGTGCATGACAGTTCAAGGGTCTGGTGGTCACTGAGAAAATGTTTGACATCCACTGTGTATTAGACAGGAAAGCAGCAGGAAGGAGAAGATGCATACTGTAACCTACAAAGAGTTTCTAACACGTATGGAAAACACTGATGCTTTTTCTTGCCATTGTGAGCATCCCTGTGATGCCTTCTGGAGGCTGACCTGGAACAGAGACTAGACAGAGCAAGAGGATGAAGTGGGTATTTATTAAAAGATCTCAATGGGTACAGCTGGGCCACACAAGAGTCCAGCCTGACCACACCCAAGATGCCTCAAAATGGTCACAAAATGGACACTCAATCACAAAGTCTCACACTTTTATAAGTTCTGGTCTATTAGCATATTAGAATCAATTGTCCAACCATAGCTTCAGGTTATGAAACCCCATCCTCTTGGTTTTTTTTCTTCTCACTTCACTGCTGTTTTTGTTCTTGGACTTGAAAGTTGTCCTTGATATTGAGCTAGAGAAGGAATTGTTTTGTCTGTCTACTCTGTAAAGAGAACTCAGTAGCACTTAATATGACACCTAAAGCTACCCACTAAAACAGTACAGCATCTAAAAAATATAAAAGCTAAAACCTAAGGCATCACCTGTAAGAGAAACTGCTGCACCAAAGACCTGTGACATGACACTGTTTCATGTTCTCACAAACAGCATCATCTGTGTACATTTAAAATTTCATGTTTAGGCATGGGCTTGAGCAGTGTTACAATGATCCTTATACCGTTTTGATGGTCTTTAACAGCCTTCTATACAGCCCCAGCCATCTCAAATGCAAATTCCTTCAGGCAGTTAGGCTTTGCAAGATACAACGCAGTTTACAAAATTATTCGTTTTGTCTTTTTCTGAAGAGAACACAGAAGGAGGTGTGTAGGTTTTGAACCCCCCCTGGGATGAGTGCCAGAGCACTCATCCCAGTGTTTAGCAGAGTATCACATTAACTTTAGTCTCAGACTGCAGAATAGCTTAATAAGATGGGAGTATTAATTGTACACTTATTCATCTGGGCATCAATGGACTGTTTGACGTTATATTCCTTTTGATGAAAGGGTTTGTTTTTCTGGTTTAGGAGATGAAAGCAATCAGAAAGGATGTTTAGTATAGAAGTATCCATTTCTGTTGTATCCTCCAAAATGTTTTTATTTGTCCAAAGAATGAAAGCAGAAATATACACAAGCTGTTCTTGAAGGACTGCACCCCATGGAAAAGGACTCATGCTGGAGCAGTTCATGAAGAACTGTGGCTCGTGGGAAGAACTGACACTGGAGAAGTTAATGGAGAGCTTTTTCCCACAGGAGGGACCCCACGCTGAAGCAGGGGAGGGACTCTTCTCCCTGAGCAGCAGCAGTAACAACATGTGATGAAGGGACCACCACCCCCATTCCCGTCTCCCTGTACTGCTGGTGGGGAGGAAGTTGACCTGGGAAAGAAGGGAGGTGTTAGTGGAAAGTGTTTTTAGGATTTATTTCGCTTCTCATTCTCCTGCCCTGGTTTTGATTTGTAATGAATTCAATCTACTTCCTTTCCAAGTTGAGTCTGTTTTGCCTGTCATAATTGATGAGTGGTCTCTCTCTGTTTTTATTTCAACTCCTGAACCTTTTGTTGGACATTTTTCTCCCCTGTCCAGTTGCAGAGGGGAGTGATAGAGCAGCTTTCATAGGTACCTGGCATCCAGCCNTGTATATATTTATTCATATGTGTTTGAGGAAATACATCTGCTAAAACAGTATCTGTAGCCATAAAAATCACCTCAGGAAAAAAAGTTGATTTCATGTTTGTTATGTAAGTATTGGGGTAGGAGTCTTGAGGGGGAAAAAAAGTTCACTTACTTTCAGCATGTGTTTTAGCTGTTATTTTCTTCAGAAAGAGAACAGAAGTTTCTGTTCACAAAGGGTTTTTTTCTCTGTTCTTGTGTCTTTTTGCATGTCAAAGAATGACCTAATCTTTGCTTTATAGCTTAAGAAGTTGAAAAAAAAATGGTTTAGCATTAGTGATTATTGTTTTTGTCAAAATTAAAGCTTCGTTTTTTGTAATAGGAGACTGGTAAGCAGTAAATTTCCAATTTCTTACATGAATCCCATACCTTGCAATGTTAACAGGAATGTTCTGTGATGCAGAATGAACTAAAAAATAAAAATAAAAATAAAAAGGGAAGGTAAACACTAGCTAAATGGCAAATGAAATCTCCTAAGATGTGTATCATTCAGCGAATCTGTGAAAACCCACACAATCTTCTGTGTGAGCTGTACTGAAAATGGCTTTTCTTTGCCTTGAGAAATAACTTTCCTAATTACTACATATGGAAAACTAGCTCACAGTATCTTGCTGTCTACAAGTATTTGCCTGGGCACATCTGCAGCATAACTTATAATAAAATACTTAGCCATATGGAATGAAGGTAGCCTGTTCCAGTGCTTTTTTGTGTAGACTGATATGTGATGTTTCCAAGAGGAAAAAGGCCCCTCATGTGTCATTACAGTCTGAGACCTATGTAGTCATTTAGCTGGTCAGAACAATGCTTTTGTTTTAAAAGTTTCAACCATCACCCAACTAGGAGAGAAAGCTTTAATTTATAGCACAGCTTGTTGCTCTTTTTCTGACAGATTTCTTTTTTATATATCACAGAATCATAGAATGGCCTGGGTTGGAAGGAGCCTTAATGGTCCTGTAGTTCCAACACCCCTTGTGTGGGCCAGGACATTTTTTGCTGGGCCAGGTGCTCACAACTCCATCCAGCCTGGCCCTGAAGACATCCACAGCTTCTCTGGATATATATATATCTATGGCAAAACAGAAATCAAATACCTGGACTAAATAATTTAATTACATTAAAATAAAAGTTTAATCTATGCTACAGGGAAGAGAGTGTCTATCTATATTCAGTTATTCTTGTGCCGTAAGTTCTTCAGTAGTCAAGTATTCTTCATTAGTGTGTATCAATGTCATCCATTTGGAGCCACTTCCAGAGAGAATGTAATTATGCAAAACCAGATTCTTGATTTTGCTGAAAATTTCGAAGTCATTAGTATAATTTTATTCTCAGAAGATTTTTCCCTCTGCAAATTAATATTTACTATTTATACTGCATCCATGTCATCATTCCAATCATGTCAAAACTCCATCCTGCAAGCCATGGTGCAAGCCTACAAAAATCCCAGTCTTTTTGGAAGCATTTAACATATATTCTCTCCCCTTTAAATAGGATATGACAAAGATGACTGATGAATCTCAGACATGAAGAATAACAGAGAAAGAAGAATGAACTCAAGAGAAGAAATTGTGTTGCTTCCTGGCTTTCTAAGTAATGTCACATGTATTCCTGTGCTTTCCTGTCTGCATTGGATTTATCTTTCTGTTGAATGCTGATGGGTCAAACAATTATAATATCAATTTTAAGCACAAATATAACAATTATATTCTTACAATTTATTTGTAATTCTTGATCTCTTTTAAAGTAATGCTGAACTTCTGACCTAGTTTTCTTGTACACCTGAAAAAATCAGGTGGTAGTGAATGTTTAAACCAAGCTAACATCTGGCAAGGAGCATATTATCTGAAATACATTTCTCTGAATTCACAGAATATTCTGAGCTGGAAGGGACCCATAAGGATCACCAAGTATAAAGTGAATGCCCCATATAGGGATCAAACCTATGATCTCAGTGTTGTAAGCACCATGGTCTAAAAGTACACCATTGGATGTTTTGCTAGGTACATTTTCCACCGATTATCAACTCATGTCTAATTGATCCTATCTGAACCTGTCAGTTTGGATTGTATTTTCTTTGTTTTCTTGCTTTCCCCTCCACTGACTATTAATCCTTCTCCTATGCAAGTTAAACAGCTGGGCGCAGTTTTGTGAGAATGGAATACTTGTGCCTTGTGCATCATTTACTACCTCATTCCCTATGGAATCAGGAATGTAGCTTGTAAAGACACACATGCATCTATTGTATTTCTGTTTATGGCAGTGCTCAATTTTAGTGCCGAACTGAAAGCATGCATTTTGCTTCTAAGTAGTCATTTAATACATTCCTCAATAAATTCAGAAAGTTTTTGTAATTGATGGATTGGTGATTGGTAGAGGTCAGCTAATTAATACTAACCACATTCAAAAGCAAGTAACACAACTTTGCCATTATTTATACTATAAAAGCAAAAGGTCATGTGTCCCTGGAGCTTTTCATAAAATACATCCTTCTTTGGCTAGTCTGTTCTTGGTATCTGACTGTGACTACAAAGTGTTTGAACCCAAACTGAGTAAAATTTTGCATCTTCAAACACAGTCCAGAGTTGCACATTGTTCCAGCAGTAGTTTGGCCCAGAAAATGTTAATATGTTAATATTAAAATACTCATGGCATTTCAGGCACTAGTAAATCTTTTTCATTCCACCAAAAAGTACACTGTGAGAAAGGAATTCTACCACATAGCTAAAAACTCGGCTTAAGGAACACCACACAGCTAGGGCACGGGTGGAGGATAGGGTGCTCTAATGACCTCCGGATAACAACCAGATGCTCAGATGTCTGATGAAGAAGGGTTGGACCTACTCATTTGGTAACAGTTTTAGCTAGAAATCATGTTGTCCTAAGTAAATTTCCAAGCCTGAGCCTTACTCTTCCAAGGGAAGTACATTTAGTCGGCTCACAGAATTAGTTCCTGAAGGAGTTTTTCATTCAGAAGGGCAAGGTTGGTATTTCCTCTGTAACTTGAGACTGTAGCACATGCTACACAGATAGCTGCTGGGAAAGAGATCTGAAAAGTTCTAGTATAAGGAAGTTAACTGACAATGTATTGTTCTGTAGTTTATGTCTTTATACTATAATATTGTAAAAGTTTTGTATTCAAGGGAAATAATATATAAAATTAAAAAAAATAATCTGTTGAAGTTACTACTGAAGAAAAAAAAGTTTCCTGTATGTCTAGATGTCAGGTGTCTGTTATGGAGGATATTTAATTTCCTTCATTATGAGCTCAAAAGGAGACCAGGGATAGTAGTGGAAACATAATTTGTAGCATTGTGATGGGAACCTATAGAAAGCTTTAAGCATAAGCTCTTCAACTTTGCTTTTACTCCCACTAAGCCTTCTGCAGACTTCCATTTCTTCCAGTGCCAAGGAGAGGAATTCACCTATGTTCTCTCACAAATTGCCACATGATGTGGGATGATCTGCTTTCTCTGGCTAATTTCAGGAAGCTAATGTATCATTACTCAGCTAATTTTCATGTATTAGGATAAAGAAGCTTCTATTATGCAAAAAAATGCCAAATACTGTAGTGATAAAAAATTAAACCTGTGAAACAGCATGCCAGTTTACTAGATGCATCGATTTTAATAACTGCGTCTGCTTATCATGCTGACTGCTGGCAGCTGCTCTGCTGTTCCTGTTTCTCTGACACCACTGGTACAGTTCCTCTTCTGCTTCTGAATGTTACCTACTCTAATAGCCCTGATTAGAGAAGATAAGGCAGCACTTGCTCAATACAGTTATGCCAGAGTGTTTAAGTAGCATACTAATCACAGAAATGGATTTGGACCACATCATGCATCTCTGTGGCCTGAGGGCATGGTTTCTATGGCAGTTAAAGCACTGACTGTGTATGCAATTAATAATGATTAGTCAGAGAGAATAATTTGTACTGCTAAATTACATTTAGACAGAGTCAGTTCCAAAAGAGAACTATATCCACTTGTATCTCCTCAAAGTCAATTGATTATAGAAGCTTGTTAAATTCTTACCAATTCCACCATCTTGGTGAAATAGATATTCTGAGTTAAACAGATATTAGTATTGCATAACTAAGGTTCTGTAGGGTTTATGTTTTTTCCCACCACCCAAGTTTGCATTTCTCCTTTAACAGAAATAGTATCATGTATCAATATTTGAAACATTTTCTCCTTTTCCTCTCAGATAGGTAGTCTGCATAAGACACTTCATGGTTTTGTCTGTTAATAGGCCTCTGAGATGGCAAATCTCAATGCAGGAAAGGAAGTTGCCTGTGGCTAAATGTCATATGGTTTGAAGTCTCTCTTTGAACCAGAGAATTACTTCCCATTCTTACAACTATGCTGATGCATATGCACTTATATATATACTAAGCTGTAAATGACAGTAAAGTGTTCCCAAAAGAGACTATAATCATTAAATTGAAGCATTTCTAAAATCATGGCAGATCTAAAGAGCACTCAACTTTCCTTTAATACTCCATTTTTAAATAGAAAATATACCTTTGAGAATGTTAATTTTCATTCAGACTGAACAGCTCTCATAATCTACTGATTTCAATTCCTGTATCATAAATCAGAAAAAATATTTCACCCTAAGTAGTAAGAAATAGCAATGTAAGTCATGTTTGACAAAATTAATTCTTATCTTAATGGAAACTGGTATAGATTATGCTTTTTTTTCAGTTTCTTGTAGCACTAAGCCTTGGAAATTTACATTGTCTTTGATGGATAAAAAGATGCTCGAATCCAAACTTTTTCAAACCTGGGTGGCTTCTTGCTGACACCAACAGACAGCCAGCAGAGGAACTTGAGTCCTTGCTTTTGAGGACCTATATGGTTTCTGAATAGAGGTATTAGAACAGATAGAACTCTGCCAGGTAATCTATGAACAAAGTGTCATTTTAAGAAAGGGAACTTGTGCAGGCAGTTTACATGTAGGCTGGCCAATGTGTTTGAGATAGGCTTTAAAGTGAAGGACTTTTGGGGGTGGGATCCAAAATGGCAACACTCACACCATTGCATCCCGCTAGGCAACAGACCAGGCCCACCAGAGCAGTGACAAGAAATCTAGGGCATAGCAATATTCCCTAGATTCCTTCAAAGGTAAGAACCAAAGGGTCAGCCACCTCAAGGGCAGCTCTGTGTTGCATGTGTGTGGTTGTGGTAATTCTCCTGCACCCCTCCTGGGAGACCTGCATGCCCAATTACCTCCCTGGAATGCTTGTAGACCAATTCATGCAGCAGAGGGAATAAAAGAGCCTTCTATTATGTGATGCTTGGCAGGGTGGATGGTAGGAGAGCAGTGGATATTGTCCACCTGGATTTCTGCAATGCTTTCAAACACTGTCTCCTGTAGCATCCTCAGAGAAAGCTCTGGAGGTTGATGAGTGGACAATGAGGTGGGTTGGGAATTGACTGACAGGGCTCAGAGGGTTGTGATCAGAAGTGCAGAGTGCAGTTGGAGGCCTGTAGTCAGGGTGTTCCCCAGGGGTCAGTACTGGGTCCAGTCTTGTTCAGCTTATAGATCAGGGACCTGGATGAAGGGAAAAGCTGGCAGATGTCACAGGGCTGGGAGGAGTTGTTGATACACCAGGAGGCTGTGTGAGACCTGGAAAGGCTGGAGAGCTGAGTGGAGAGGAACCTGATGAAGTTCAACAAAGGCAAATGCAGGGTCCTATAGCTAGGGAAGAATAAACCCATGCACCAGTACAGGCTGGGGACCAGCCTGCCAATCACAGGACGTTCCAGCAGCAAGTACATGGGCCAGCTAAACTGGTAACACATGTTGGCCAGCTCTGGGTGCAATACGTCCTGTCTCTCCATACAAATCCATTAGTGAAAACACTGATCACATAAGGCATTGTTTCTATAAAGTGGCTTTATGCTTTATTCTGTGAGAAATACTTGGTTTCTCCTAATAAAATCTCTATTTTCCATTAAAAAAAAAATTATCTGCAAAAAACCACATTATGTCCAGACAGATCAAAGACAATACTTTTATTAAACTTTTTAAGAAAAACAAACAAAACACTAACATAGAGAAAGTTAAATAGAAACTGAAAGACACATCTTCTGATCGGCATATCATGGCTTGTGTGACCAGTAAAGTACCAAAATGACATTCTGAGTTTGACTGAGGTATTTAACTATTTTTGGCAAGAGAAACAGAGTAAGAAACTTCTTTCAAACACACACATAGGCATTACTTGCATTAGTGTCTACCATCTATGAAATTTAATATGAAACTAAATAATGTAGCTGTTAGAAAATTATAGCAGCAAATTAGCAGAATACCTAATGCACATTTACCATAAAGTACGTGCTAAACTTAAAAATCCCACCCAGTAGTTGGGCCCAGTTGTGTAGCACTTGGTCACAAAAAGAGCATCAGTGAGTTCAGCTGGAGACATCATAAGCAAGACCTGAATTTGCTACTCATCATACACTTCTGTTCAGGTCAGAGTAAAGAAATGAATTTTCCTATTTGCTTTCTAAGAAGAACCCTGCTGTGATGAAACCACGGCCTAGGAAGGTAACTCCTGAAACAATAACAGTTAATTGTAAAGCTCTAGCAGGTTCTTAACATGTGCAAGAACAAAGAGAGCTTCCCCACTGAGTTTCAGTTTTCTCTCCTTTCCTTCTGAAAGTCTGCCTAACACGGTCAGAGGAGATGCTGTTAGGCTGCAAAGACGAAAACCATGTTTGAACAATACTGCACTTGATCCCCTTGTTCCACTGAAGTATTTTAATCCTGTTATATCTTTAAAAATTAACTGCTGGCTAACTTCTGAAGTCCTTACTTTATTTTTTTAATAAAGACTTGATGTGGCACAGACTAATAAATGTAGTGATACCTTTGGCTCCAGAAGGGCTTCAGAAGTTGGTCAAATATGAAGATACTATGCTGCTAAGTTATCAGAGTTTATTCACGTGTTCTCAAAAATTTTCAGTGAAAGTTTAGTTGCACAGTTTTTAATACTGTGGTCAACAAGATTTTGCTTATAAAAAGTGGATTATTATTAGCATTAACTAGAATCTGATGAAGAACAGAATAATTTTCCCAGGTATGCTGTATATTTTAAAGGTTTACACAGAACTTTAAATTGCATGTATATTTCTATACTAGTTACCATAAGAAAGTAATAGAATGAGTTACTTTTAAGCTCCTACAATATTTCAAAATTTTTCTATAGGTTTCTTTGGAGGTATAAAATGGCTCTGTATAAATCTATTTTTTCTTTTATCTGTGAACAAAATTTTAAAAAACAGAGAACTCCTTTTTAGGACTGCAGCAATTACATTACTTAAATGGGTCACTGTAATTGAACTATAGTATTTAGTGTAATAGAAAACATCTATGGTTTTATGACCAAAGTATTAAAATATATTTTACCAATTTATAGAAATCAAAATAGATGTCTTATTTAGTCAAGCTACTTTTGTGTTTTTACCTATACGACCTGTTCCCAATTATTGATATAAAGATCTCTGTCAACAGCAGTTTTTTCTAAATTCTTACACTTTAAACCACCTGATTTTAGCTTTATCAAAATGCACAATTTACTGTACATTAAACAGTAACTTCAATGTTTAATTTCACAAAAATCAACACGAACAAGACAAAACAGCCTCAAGACAAATCCATAGATAATATTTACAGAACACAATAGGAATATTTTGATGTATATTTTATGCGGCAACATTTCAGATAAAATTATAGGAACCACGAAAAACTTTTAGACTTAATTTTGGTTTCAGCATACTGAAAACTGACTCTGTGCTGTGAAACACTACACACTCCTAGTCAAAAAAGAGCTACGGCATGATTTTGTTCAGCTGGTCTGTGCTCACATAGCCACAAGACATGTTGAACTCCTTGTCTGGCACTGGCAGGGCGGTGGCGTTGAGCACGAGGCCTTGTGGAGACTGAACAATGTGGATGGATGTATAGTCTGCGACAGGCGTCTCTGAACTTGGGGGTGCTGCTGTTGAAGCTCCAAGATTGGCAACAGTAGTGGTAAGGCTCTCTGTGGTGAAGTAACCATCTTCAGTATAGCCTTGTTCCTGAACACGTGGCTCGCTCTCTTCGTGGGGAGTCACAGCAATGCACTTTTTCACATCTGCCTCACAGAAATAGGTGTTATCCATGGTGAAGTTTTGTTCTGCGCAGCCTTCACGCTGTGCTCTCCCCAGCTTGGATTTCTGCCCTGGTGAAAGTACAACCCTGCCTGCTGGAGTAATATCACTCACTTGGGCATAAAAGTCAGTACTTGTCAGTGAATTCTGGTTGCTTATCTGGGTATGGACTGACAGACGGGGTGACTCAATGTTGTCTCCAAAGGGTGCCCAGAGGTGGCTGCTTTCAGGCTGAGTATTCCTATGCTGGTGGTGCAGATCTGTGTTGGTAAGGCTTGGAAGTGACTCATCATTATCTTGTCTGTCAAGGCACAAGAGATCCTCTTCTTTTTCAGTAGCCTTTTTGAACTGATCACTATCAGAGGTGGCATCACACGTGTCGCTTGCACTGAAGTCTGTCTCTGGAATATCTGGTTCACAGCAACTGGCCCGTCCAGAATCATCATCCTTCCCTCCCAAGCAACTGTGAGATTTCAGATGATCTTCACTCAGGAGCCTGTCAGTGTCTGAGGCTCTGTTCTTTTCATCAGGGTCTTCTATGTCCAACTCAATAAACTCAACCCACAAGTCATCACTATATAGCTGTGTCTTGTAGTTGTCATGGCAGGCTAAGATGGAATTCACTTCATCTAGCTTTCCTTTCTACAAAACAAAAAAAGAAGAATTTTACAAGGGAAGTAATAGAAATGCTTATCCTTTTTATGAAATTGACTTATGTAAATTATGACAGTAGTTATGTAATAATTGCAAAGGGGTTCAAAATTATTTTATGCAAACTAATTCTATGGCAACTCCCCAAATGTCAGAATTTTCTTCTACGAAGTCTTTCTGCCTGGGACAACAATTGTCATCTGCTATTACTGAAAAGATTCTCAGTGTAGATTTTAGAGTTCAACATTACCTTCAAAAGATCTGGGTCAATCCCTTTAATCTTTGGAACTGGCACAGGAGGAAAAATAAGCATTTTTAACCTGGGGAAAAAAAACCAAACAACTTTTAATTGACAGTAGTCTTTTTCGAGGAAGTTAGAAAGAAGACAGGCTTACATTGCATTTATATTTAATTACTTCAAAACATAAATGTTTGAAAATTACATTTCACATACTCCTAAGGAAAAGACATGATGTTTTCCCTCACTGCAAATTAAGAAACAAGTTTTCTGCAAGTTTTGTTTTTGAAATCACTTAAATTCATGTGGGAATACATTTCAGAGTCTGGATTTTGACAATTCAACGCTGTATAAAAGAGTAAATTCCAAGAGCTCTGTCAATAGATTCCCTTTTTATATACTTTTCAATGGAACCTGATACAAACCTCAGCATGTGGTGACTTTTCCAAATTTTTTTTCAGGGACACAGTAGCCTTGCATATGCCCAATAAATTTAAACAGGGGAACAAAAAATAGGAATTGGTGCAAAGAGTGAATTACTTCAGACCTAATAAATAAAACTGAAACACATCTGCAAATATTTAGGCTAATATTCTACTATCTCTGTGACAGTTCTGCTTTTTGAATTATTAGTGCAACAAGTTATATATAATTAAGGCAGGGGTTTACCCTTGGAGAGAAAGGTCTAGTAACTTGCTTTAGCATTTGCAGCCTGTGGAAATACACGCTCTTCTAATCCTTTTGAAAGTGCAATCCTAATTTTTTTGGGGACAAACAAACCCCTCCCACCCAAACGACCCCCTCTGCCCCCCCCAATTTTATTAGAAGAATGATTTTCCCTTAGTAATAATGCAACAGTAGCTGGTCATGCCTCTCT
>VZTB01000878.1:123629-160815 GCA_013397245.1 Thryothorus ludovicianus | reverse complement strand
CTCTGCCATTTTACCTCCCTGCTTCTTTTGCAAACAGATAAACAAAAGGAAAATTCAAAATCTGTTTTATACTGGGTTAATTGCCTATTTTAGAAAGTAAGGTGTGGAAAATGGTAGATAGAAATCCAAATATCAGTTCTGCTGCCTTTTTTGTGACCTTGGTGACTTGCAGAGAGGGTCACAGAAGTCTCCGAAGAGAGCCTAGAGAGAAATTTAGGCACCTTTGGCTTAACCATGGCATGTCCAAATTCCTCAAATGTTTCTGGTTTTGAGCAGATCCTCAGTGTTCTGCCCAGCAAGCCTACTAAGAGCCAGAAACCCAATAATTTTTCACATAATCCCTGGAGAGGCAGTGTTAACTGGTCGGGCTATCAGGGTTAGGACTTCTGCTTTACAGTTGAATCCACAAATCAGGTATTGTGACAGGACTGGGCATTGCTTCTCATGAAACAGACAAAGAATTTTACCACTCACTGCCTGGAGAAGACATTTGGGAGGAAGTACTATGCTCTGCTCCTTTCTTAGCCTACCATAATTCAAGCTTTCATCTCTCAGCTCTGATGACCTCTGATGACCTGTCCTAGTGAGTCTCGTTCAGAGCCCATGAGATCAGAACTGAGGAAAATATGAATTGGTATCTTTCAGAATGAGGAGGAAACTAAGCCTAGATATTTTGCACTATGGAAAACCTATGCAGGCTGCTTCTCTGCAGAGTACATTGGCATTCCTCCACTAAATGCTCCAGTTTGAAGGAAAGGGCACACGCCTGCAGTCCAGAAAACCTTTCCATGTGAAGGTCCTCAGTGGAGAAAAGCTTATTCCAGCATTCATGATTAGCATAGAAGATATTTATAAATTCTGATCAAAGATATGCTCCAGACCTCAGGATTTTCTGAGCCTAAGCCACCCCTTGTTCAGTGTGCTGACCTTAGCTCCTGGTGCCACATGCACATGACTCCATTCTGACACATCAAACTTTTGTTATGAATTGTATCAGGAGCCTTGCTCTTTAAATCTGGGATTGGAATGCTATTGCAGGGAATGGCTTCCCAAAATTAAACTCTGATAAAGCATAGAGCTTGCTTAAATAAAAAATTACGTCTTAATGAAAAAATATTTTTTTAGGTCTGCTCCAAATGCACCATATTGTTTTAATTTCAGTATGTGAGATGAAATTTCACCATTTGCTGGTATGTGCAAAATTATTCAGTGTTCATTTTCAAAGTGTATACCCAAGACCACTGACAGCACATATGTGTGCACTGGGTCTTGACCGTGGTATTGCTCCATAGTGTACAATGGTACTGATACGACGTCCAAGTTGAATTCTACCAAAACCTATCCCTGAAAACACATATTAGGGGATTAATTAATTTTAAGACCTGTAATTTTTATGTATGTTTCATTCTTTCATTTTTGTATATGACACAATTTTGTAATTTTTACAAACAATGCAATTTTGTGCTTTGTTTCCTTTTATTCCTGTTACCTACAGGAGCTGCAATTTATCCACAGAGACCAAATATTCCCCTATGACTCAAACTCTTTCCCTTGGCTTCAAGAAGTAGAGTTTAGTGGAATGGCCTAAGAACAAAATCAAATACATAGATGTAGGTTTGTATGAAACTTTTGAACAGCATGTGAATAAAAAGTAGTATGTACAAAATTTGAGTGAACTAAAAAACCACCCCCTTCAAAGCCTAAGTAAATCAACCATGTAAATTCTGCAGTATAAAATGTACTGCAGTGAAAGAGGAAGATCAGCATAATCAGATTGTTCCAACTAAAGACCCCATACATACTAATTCCAGTTATAAGTTTACAAGAATGGACAAAAATGCTCAGAATGGTTTCTAGTCCCCCAAATTTGAAATAATTGATTTTTTCTTTTCTTTTCTTTTTTTTTTTTAAGCTACAGGTATATAAAATCCAACAAATGAAAAGTCTCTACCTTGGTTGTTTAGACAGCATGATTGAGATCACTGTTACAGCCAGCCCACATACTCCAAAGACAACAACTAAGAACCATGGAAACTCAACTTCTGAAACAACAAAATATGAACATGTAAGTAGGAATCTCCATCACTGTCACATCTTTAATTTCAACCTTGTCTCCTACCACCTGAGGATTCCAAAGTGGTAAAAACTGATGAAAATTTTTGTTACTTAAATGTGAAGGTTCTGTTTTCAGCAGAAATAAAAATGTGCTTTTGTTCTAGTTCTGGCCAGCACTTGGAGGTTCTTCGATACTGCCTCATGTCACTGCCAGTGTTGGACAAAGGGACTCCCTGATTCCAAGAAGAAGGGTGTGACTTCTGGTTGAAAAATGTGGTGGCATTGTCTGACATTGCTTGTTGTCTCTGCAGTGAACATCTCTCACTCAGAGGGTGTGACCTACCCTCTCTTTTGTATAATTTGCTATTAATATTGGTGCTTTTTACTGTTTGTTTTCTTATCTCATTGCTGTTTCCATTCATATCTCAACCCCTGATCTTCACTGTTTGTGTCCTCAATTCTCTGCTCCTTCTCACTTGAGCAGAAAGGAAGGGGAATGGGGCACTGAGCGAGCGGGGTGGGGTCTGGGGGAGTCTCAGTCACAGCGCTGAACTGGGAAGTATCATTCCATATTAATGATTCATATCAATCCATGGCATCTTTTGGCCTCAGCAGTTCCCACACATTTATGAGTCCAATGAGACTTCTTGCTAAATCAGGCTGATTCATAAATCTAAACACAATTTTAGTAAAGAAAATGTCTATAGCAAAACCAGCCATGAGGAACATGCTGCCTGCTTGGAACATAATATCAGGGGTCCTAAGGGCATATAACGCCACAGACCATGCCACTACTTGTTCTTTCAAGCTGAGAGAACATTACTAATAGCACACAAAATCACAAGCAAACTATTCTTTTCTCATAAAATCGAAAGTCTATTTTTCTCTCAAAAAATTTAAAGTATGGTGGTGTCAAAAAACATACCACTTCTCTTTCTAAAGGTTGAGCATTAATTATGTTGTTAACCAACTGAATCAACTGAAAAAAAAGCCCCTTTTATTTACCTTGCAGGTGGCTACAAAAAACTTAGAAATTAACTGAGAAATGCAATTTTGTAGAAATGAAGAACAATGCTGATAAATGAAATGTTTTATCTCTTAAATATTAGCAATCCATTATTCTTAATATGACATTGCTTGTTGTCTCTGCAGTGAGCATCTCTCACTCAGAGGGTGTGACCCACCATCTCTTTTGTATATTTTTGCTATTAGTATTAGAAGACTTTAAATTATTAATACATGAAACGTATCTAAAGTTTAATTCTGTTTTCCTGAAAGTGATATACTAGAGAAATAAAAATAAATTCTCAATCAAATCAGCTCACTGCTGCTGTGTGAGGTCCATGGATTTGGATCACCTTGAGAAACTGAGTTGCAGTGACTGAAGAAAACTGGCTGTAGGATGACCTTAGATTTTCCTAGTATTTTAATTTCATTCAAATGAAAACCTTGACTACTTAATGTGGATGGGGTTCATAAAAAAATGCCACATGTAGAGAATATTAACTGTGCCTATAAATTACAAATGAGAACTAATAATAGGAAGAGCTAAAAAGGAGAATCTAGTAAGATTTTGAAAGATAAGAGCTACAGGTGTTTTTATGTAGCACCTTCATCAATACCCTGGAAAATGATGTGAAGCAGCTTTTTAAAATTACTTGCTGAATACTTCATATTTTGAAGACTTAATTTAATAGCTCAGACCTGAGAACACTTCTGAAAAAGGCACGGTTTCATTCCTTCAATAGCAAAATTATGTTTCTCAATGGCTGCTTCTTCTCCTGTCTTTAACAACACTTTAAAATGAGTACCAGTCGTAAGCAAGATTGAGAGAAACACTCACTACCCTTGATAGTATATCAGGATGATCAGAAAAGGACAGAATTCTGGAAAAAAACTTAGCCAACAGTATTACAAGAAATCACAATTCTTCTTTTCACAACTGAAGTGCTAATTTTAGATTATGAAGTATGAGATTTAATTCTGGTTTAGACTATATAAGATGTGCAACAACAGTTATTTCTGATTCTTAAGGATATTTGTATTTTTTGCTCTCTGGTGATCTGTGAAAGTCTTGCTGAGTGTTTATGTCTGAACTTATATATGGAACTTGAACATTCTCAATCTCCCCAAGTAATTCATTTGTAGTGGGCTGGATTACCTAAGGTATTCAACCATATAACATGGTTGAAACCACCCTCCACCCCATCACCAAAAAGACAAGAATCACAGCTATAAAAACTTTGCTTATTTACCTTCTGTGCAATGATCACATCCAATGCCTATTTGAGAAAATGATACATAGAGGATTTCACTGAACTCCCCAAATTTTTCAGAAGTTCGTTGTCTTGATCGGATTCGTATCTCATAATCTCTTGCTGTCTTCAGAGAGTACAGTGGAACCATTGTTGAGAGCCTGGGTTTCAACTATAAAGACAGAAGAACTGTGATTTATTTGTTTAATTTGTACTGGAAATTTCACATTGCAGCTTGATTTCAGAAATAAAAATTTGAAGGCATTTTTGCTACTGGGAATCTTAAGGATATCACAAGGAGAGTTCAGAGAACATTCATATCATTTACTGTCGACTTAGTAGTCATCAGGCATTTCTGTGATTCAGGGGATCAAAAGCAGAGCTTCCAAGCTTTGTAGATACAGTCAGTGAAGAAAGGCAGCTTTCCCCAGTTACACGCCATAAGTAGGTGGTGTGAACATTTTCCACTGATCTTTCAAATTGTAAATCCTTTTTACTGTTATAACACAACATTACTAATTGCAGAATGCCAAAGATGATGTTAAAATACATGGGAGTTCTAAAACTACTGCAATCTCCACTACAAACGTAATGGTTATAACGAAACATATTGCATGGTACGAATGTTTTTATTTGGAGAACAATGTACAGGTCCCTAAAATCTTCAGCTATATACAAAATGTTATAATGGAGACTGTGTGAGAGCTGGCATCAGATTGTTGGTCTTTGAAACTTCTATATTAGCTGAAACATATGTAGATACTGCTAATATCTAATATCAAACTGTTTAGGAAATCATTTTGGAGGTCTTATTAGGTAAAATTTCTGCCTTTTTCTATTACTCCTCTAAGAATAAGCATTTTAATTCCAACAGCCTGACAAAAGTATACAAAAATAAGGAAAATGTACTCAAAATAGAAATCCATGTGGCAGATATTATATAATACTTTTACTTCAGAATCAACAATGATATCAGAAAAAATCTATCAGGGCTAGGACTTAAATATCTGGAAAACAGAAGCCTTTGAGAATTTGAAGGAAGCTTCAACAATACAGTCCTATAATCTCTATAGCTGCAGAATGTAAACTTGAAACAATGTTTGTTGGTATACAGTAATCCCTCAAGTTGTTTGATCCCTGGTGACTCCAGACTCCAGCATTCTGACAATCAACCAGTCAGATTTTGGAGGAGACACACTGCTTTTCTCTGCTAGCAGCTGAGCTTAAGATTGTGGAGAAGCATTGCTGTACATCACTAATGTTTTTAACATGTGAAGAATATCCATTTGGAAAGCATTGGGAAAGATATTCAATATATACCTATTTCATGCTCTTAAGCCACAAAGAAATAGTTCACCTAAGTTTTACAGATGAGTTTACATGCATCCCAAATAATGGTGTCACTTGGAAAAAGCCAAGTTTAAATCAGAGCCTTTATGAAAGACTCCTGGTTGGAGCAGGATGTCTGCAGTGGGTAAAGTTCAGCATGAAGTGAACAAATGAACAGCATTTGTCATGGATTAAATCAAGTAAAAGCCATATGAGAGAGACATCATAAAGGGTAACCAATAATTTGTCTCTGTCTCATGAAAACCTGTTGTGTCAGGGTGGATTATATTTGGTTTAGAACGTTTCTCAGAAAATAATTTTGCTCCTCTTATCACTACAACTTACTGTTTTAACGCTTTATTAATTAATGTTTAATCTTCTTTCAATTTAGAAGTTATTTTTTTTCAATCAGTAAATATATTGAAAAATAATAAAGGCTATGCATGAAAAAGCAGTCATCCCAAAAAATATAGAAAAATTATAAACAAGTCTCAGTAAGGGGGGACTTAGTACAATAACAAGTGCTATAAATTAATTTTTTATTAGTTATATGTATAAAGCATGGTATCTTTAAGTAGTCAAGGGTTATCCTTTGTGTAGAAATCTAGTAATAACTAGACATGTACAATTTGACAATGTATAACCAGACATTTCTCTCTTAATGTGCTTCAACACTCATTAGAGAAGGCATTTGTGGCAAGGATCCAGAGTAAAATTGTAGCATTGCTTCAATGCTGTTATTCAGAAATTTGCTCTTGTCCTAGGCCAGACCAAGATCTTGTTCAGAAATTTGTCTTTTGTGCTCTCATAGTGTGTCAGTGAATGTGTCATGTTTATGCTCTTAAGATGAAAGGTGAACAAAACCATACAATATATACAACTTAAGTGCAACATAATCTACAATACTTTGTCTCTTTTGGCAAGGATCACAGTCAGGAATTTCTTATCTGTGTCCTGAAAGAACACTAATCTGCAAATCTTTGCTCTCCTGAGAAGGACTGTTCTCAAAGCATTCTGGGATTATTGATGGTACTGGAGCAAGAGCAAAGATTTATTAGGGTATTTATACAACTGATCTAGAAACTCTTACAAAAAAAAAATTAAAATGTGTATTTTTAGAGACATACCTGTATTCTTGCTTTTGAGCATCTGCAAATTTTCAGCTTCTTAAAGATTATTGATTTACTGCCTAAACTTAACACATTTCATAGGTTTTAAAAGAGAGGCTAATATATTAAGTATAGCTTAAACCAGTATAGACAGAAAGACAGAGAACTGTTAGGAAAAAAAGGTTACAGACATTATAGGCCTGTTTGGCTGTCTATTTATTAATAAGGACTAGGATAAAGAGAAAATGCCAACAGAGAAGGACCGGAAGTGAGGAGGGAGCCAAGGTCTTTCACAGGTGAAGGAAAGCAAACCAGTTTGACTGCATTTCAATTGGTAAATTTGACCATGTTCAAATTGTTTAAATTTTCCTTTTGTAGTTAGAGACAAATTTGTAACAGTATTGTGTGTGGGGGGGTTTACTGCCAGTTAGTTCATATTAATAAGAAAGCAAAGGAAGGATTCTGCTCTGACATGATATTCTTACTGCATTGAAGAAGAGCTCTCCATATGCAAATATGCCATGACACACTGGCTTTTAGCCTATGCATTCAGGTAAGATGGGTACAGTATCTTCCCTGTAACAGAAAACCTAACTACATGAGAAATTAAGTGATTTTCAAATAGAAAATTTTAAAGATTTGTAATATATTATTTTTTATTTTTATAGACTATCCAAAAATTTCCCGTTGATGTCCAGTATGAAGTCTATGTTACCTATGCTGCATTATTTTTATCTGCTTATTGTATCAAGTTTTAAATTGTAACTCCAAAGTCTTTCTTTCTTTCTTTCTTCCTTTCTTTTTCTTTCTCTCTTTCTTTCTCTCTTTCTCCTCTCTTTCTCTCTTTTCCTCTTTTTCTCTTTCTTTTTCTTTCTCTCTCTTCTCTTTCTCTCTTCCTTTCTTTCTGCCTTTCCTTCCTTTCTTTCCTTTTTTTCTTTTCTTTGTTTCCTTTTTTTTCTTTCTTTCATGCTAATTATAAGTATTAAAATTTTATAGGTACTCCGAAGAATATATATTGCCATGGTGATATTTACCAAACAAAATATTCCTGTTCTGACTACTTAAATGCCATGCACTTTTTAAATAGTTGAAATTTAGGAAAACAATAGATAAATATTTTATCCTTGAAAAAGCTTGCATATATCTGACTCTTCCTGTACTTACTAATCTAACACAGGTGTTTCTGGGTTTTTCATTTCCTTCCTGTCAACTATCTTGTCATGTGAAGTTACAGTATTTGCTGGTAAATGTCAGAAAAAAGTAGGCATATTGTTTAAGAATTAAGGTATCATCTAATCAGCAACTACAAACATGTTTTTCATAGTGGTAAAAAAGTGTTAGAAAAAAGAACAAGCCTGCACTGCTCTATGACTAATGTATAATAAATATTTGTTTCATACCTCCTTCCATTTTGTCTCATTAACTTCTTTGTACTGCAATTCATACTCCAGAGTGATCCATCCCTTCCGAACATCTGCTGTTGGTGGTGGATCCCATCTTACCTGGATATCCCCATGGATCCCAGTCTGACTGGTATTTAGCAGAGTCCAGTTTAGGTGGACAGGGGGATCAGGTAGTACTGTTCAAACAGAGTATTTGGAATAAAACAGCCAGTTTTCAGTGTGAAATGACTATTTTTACTACACATTGATAAATTATTTCAGGACTTAAAAAGTATATTAACCATGGATTTTCTGATTAAAATCTAATATATTTTAATGTCAAAGTCATTGCAAATTTGATAACAAGGCGCCCTGCCAATTGGCAGCAGATGTGTTCTGCACAAGTCTCACTCAAGCAACCAATAAAGAAGATTAAGAATGTATTCCTTATTGAAGTTTATTTCTGAATAGCAGATTATAAAACACTAGATATAAACAATTATCCATCAAAATTTAAATCTAGAGTTCTGACTAGAAATAAAAAACAATAACTGGAGTAACAGACAAATATTGAGTAGCTAATACAGAAGTACACTGAAAAATTTTGGTATTCAAAAAATGAATCGAAATTTGCTCAGCTGAATAGAAGAGAGCATTGGGTATTCTAATCACTTGTAGGAATAAATTATCTGGATATGCAGTTAATGATGGTACACTGCCACTTTAAACAAGCAGTAACATGTATAAAGTCAGAGGCAGTCACAATTCCTATTGCCATATATATAAATCCTAGCTTAAAAGTACTAGATCCTGATCCTTTAGATTACAGTTCATTCATGAACAAAATAGTGTTTGGTTTCTAGAACTTTGCAGAATCAAGGTTTTAATGCCAACTTTACTGTACAAGGAGATGTAGCATCCATTAGAAAGGACTCAAAGTGACAGCAAAAACTAGCTCATTTGAGCATGCACACATTTGACAGACTACTGTTATTTAGAAAAATAAATAATATTTTTTCTTTTATCCTTTAAGCTTTCTTCCAATCTCAGCAATATTTTCTGGTGTGGATCCCATTACAGTTTACAGAATCAAATCCCTTCCTATATGTAATATATTTTAGATACTAACTTTTCTGAGGAGCAATATTTAAATTCAGCCTAAGTAATACAAAAGCTTATAGAGGTAAAAGACATAATGGAAGCATACCTATTTCATCAACACTGAAACATTTTTTATCATATACTTCATTTTTACTGGCAAGCTGAACACAATATGGTGTCCACACAGAGGTGTAGGATGCGTTGAAGTAACAGCTATTTTGTCCTGAAGTGATATAATCAGGGCATTCTTTCCAGTCTTCCTCATTACTAGAATGAGAACAGAAATGCAGTATTCATGAGAGAGAGATTTACAGACCTTAAAAAGTACAAATTATTGTGTTACAAGATGTTACAAGACACAGTACTGGTAAGCTGTAAAACTTATGAAAGGGGTCAAAACATATCAATATTGATGGTGATTTACAATGAAACCATTATTGAAGAAACCTGCATAACCATGTATAGGTATTCATGTACTCTTAGTGGCCTGGAAAATGGCTGAACTTTAAGGTGCCTTCTAACCCAAACCATTTTATGATTTTGTTATTCTATGATTTCTGAGATGTCTCAGGGTAACTAAGAAAGCTAGCCTTGCCATTAGGCTTAAGCCTGCTATGCAAATGTATCATTGTCATAATTAAAAAGCATCTGTAGATCAAAAAGATCAAAATCCTCTTCATTAGAGGGAACAGAAATTCACATCCTCCTATTCCTGTGAACAAAAGGCCTATTTCCTTAATAGCCATTACTGGTAATGTCTGTGTCCTTTTTCAGGCTAATCATTGTAGCAACCTGAAATTTAAAAAAGCTTAAAGTGGAGCTGAGTCATAATTGAACAGGAATCAATGAAACATTATCCCAGTATCAAAACAGCCTTTTCCTCTGGACCTGTACATTCAGAGTTTATCACAGCAACTGATCAATGGGGACTTCCTAAAAATTTAATAAAAATTTGAAAGGGGCTGTATCCAACCTCCACATATGTGCACACATATAAACAATCTCAATGTTGCAGGTTAGGTGGATAAAGAATAAACTGAAGTTGCCTATTAAAAAATCCTTACCCAAGCCATATAGTGTTGAGTTTTGGATTGTACAACCTGGACATAAATTTAGTAAGAATGTGTTCTTAATTATCTTTCAAATAACGCTTGTTACTACAAATTGCTTAATAATTATCAATAAATTCTGACATTGGAAAAAAAATGGTTTTATACCCTTAAAAACAGTATGGCTTATATCACAGGAAAAAAATTAACAGTAACAACCTAACAAGCATGGCAAAATAAATTACTTCTCTCTTTTCCTGTTCCAGCTTTTTTTTTATTACCTCTTCTTGTACAACAGCTGTAATATTCTTGGAACAGTGAGGTTATAAAAATTTCCAGCAGTCCAAAAACATGAAAATGTCTCCATTTCAGGTGATCTGCATTTGCTGATTTGTGGCCACTGCAAAAGGTCTGTCAGAAAAAAAAGCAGGGGTCAGAGGGATACACATTAAACAAATCCAAACCCCAGACTAACCTGCTGTTTAAATGAAACATAGCACCTTTAATGAATCATTAATTTCTCTTCCAATCACTTATGTAAAATGAGGCAAGATTTAAATTATTACTTGCATACATGTAGATGACTATAGCCAAATATGAAAGATGAGTCAAACTCTTTTTTGTACCATGCAGAAGTGATAGAATCACAGTTGGCACAGGGATTTGCCAGCCCTACAGCTGTAACTGAATAGAACTGAAAAGTCTGCTTCAGATGGAAGGGACCTAAAACAATCATCCAGTCCAGCTGCCTGACCACTTCAGGGCTAACCAAAGGTTAAAGACTGTTATTAAGGGCACTGTCCAAATGCCTCTTCAACACTGGCAGAGTTGAGGCCACCTCTCTAGGATGCCTGATCCAGAGTTAAAGAAACTCGACTTAATGTCAAATCCAGCCTCTTAAAGAAACTCGACTCAATGTCAAAATCCAACCTCCCCCCAGATGTAGTTTTGAACCATTCCCACACGTCCTGCCACTCTTATCAGCTTTGTTTCCCTCCTCAAGAGGCAATCAAGAACCTTCAGATCTTAAGCTGCAGGGTCCAGCAGTGCACACAGAGAGGTTGAGCACAGTGGGCTCATTGCCTTTGGACCACCTGCCTGTCCTCAGTTTGGTTATTTCAGTACAAATACACCTGAATTGGCACTTCACTTGCTTTAAAGAAGGTGTGGTACTGCAGAGCTTCTATCAGACTCACTACAGCTTAGCACATACCCAGCTGAGGCATTTCACAATGCCTGCTCACGACAGAGCCACCTTGAGCTGAGTTCAGGTCTGTGTGCGCAATGCTGTGTGGATATAACCTTGTTCTGAGGGAGATAAGGGGACTTCTAAGCATGGACATGTTATGCCACGTGCCACTTCTACATCCGTAATTTCTATTCTTTGTCAAAACCAGAACTATGAAAGGTCATAAAATGACTGCTACAATAAGTCAGCCACATCAACCCTTGTGAGAAATACAAAAACAAAAGTTGCAGGTATGATTCACTGCTTCCAAAGTAAAGCCTTAACTTCTTCCTGATTTTGAAGGATCTAATTGCCAGTGTTCCCTATTTGCCCTGGAAAGCTCTCAGAGGAAGATCAAATGCACATGGAAGTGTCCACATCTCTTCACAGACTATCTGGGAAATATGATCATTTATTTAAGAAAATTTCTCCCAAATGCACTTAAGATGTAGATGCTAGTCAGGTATTTATGAATGGTGAAATGATCCCTGACAAGCGACTAACATAATGCTGCTAGACTCTCCATGCAAAGTTTTTTACAAATGTTTTGGGAGTGTCACAGCTGTGAACATCAGAATTTCAGATATAAGGAAGAAATGCTTTAGAGTCAGGGTGGTGAAATGCTGGAACAGATTGCCAAGAGATGTGGTGGGTACCCCACCCAGGAAACATCCAAAGACCAGGTTGGACAGGGCTCTGACCATCCTGGTCTAGTTGAAGACATCCTGAGTGATTGCAGGAGGGTTGGACTAAAAGATCTTTACAGGTGCCTTCCAACTCAAACCATTCTGTGATTCTATGACAATACTTGACACAAGATATTTACCTTCGATGTCAGAAAAAGCATCAAGATACAGTCATCCACAAGCACTGTGCACTTCCTGCTACACAAGAGGATATTGTGGCCTTCATGAATGCAGACTCTTTGATTTATGGCTCAGACAGACACAGCCACTCCATGCCTGAGAAATCTGTATTTCTTGGGCTCAATGGTTTGAACTGTGTACTTTATATAACACACCGCCAAGCATCCACATCAGATAGTAACTAATACACGAGTATTATGAATTTGTGTTTTGCTCATCCCATAAAATTGTCTGATTTTACACTTTGAACAATGAACAAGGTCTGAGCATATGTCTGTAAATAGATTTCACAAACTGGTTAGAAACCCTCTGCCCTCCCCTTCCTTCCCCTGCCTCCCCAAAGCACTGAGAATTCATCTTGCCACCCTAAAATAACTGAAGGTTGATTGGAAAGATGTAAAAAAGCTGGGTTTTTTCTTAGCTGGCATGTTCTATTTCACTCAACTTTAAATAAGTTTCAGTTTAAAACTGGAAAAAATTTTGAAATGAACTGTTGCTGCAAATGGAAAAAAATTGCATTATTATTTTTCCAGAAATATTTAAACAGAACATTTTTACTATTTTGTCTGAATTTTTTGGTATGATATTCAGTGTTTGACAGCTTTGACAAAACTCCAAAATGCTTCTGGAATTGATCTTGATTTCAGCTTTTACAGAGTTTTACATCATTTGTCAAACAATTTTCATGTAGTAGATGTCTTTGTTAGAAAATGCACATGATCACAAAACCGCAAATTGTCATAATATAAATCCAAAATAAAAGATTCAAGAACAGTATTATATTTATAACTTTTTAAAAGTGAGTGTTCCAGATTTCAAATTTGAATTTTCTTATTTAATTGAAAATAAAATTATTATATAAAAGCAAAACAAAGAAAAATAACTGTTTAAAAACAGAACAAGAAAAATGAATTAAATTTTATGCTTTTACTTCAAAGACAGGAATAAAATTGCCTCAATTGCATAGTACCTAAAATCAAAAAGACACATGTCCCTCCCTCCCTTCTTCTATAAACAGAGAGTGTGCAATGAAATACATGCTATGGCTTTTCCTGTTTCTATCCTCAGCTACATGGAAATATAGTCATTTTTACTGCAACACATTGAGAATTTGAGAAAATGATATATTGGAAAACTCTCCTAAATTAGAATATTTCTGTTGCTGTATTTATAGCTAGAACATATATTATTTAAAGACCAGACCATGCAGACCATATTCTCATCTGTAGGGGTAAATAAACTCACACTGTCACTTTTTATATAATGAAATTAACTGAATCAAATCAAACTGCACTTAGAGATTGAGAGGCCCAGCAGAATCTTAGATATAGGCTCTACAATGTCTTAATAATCAATTCACTGGAATTTACCAGCTTTATGTACACTTTCAGATGTACAAACTCTTTTAGGAAAACAGATTATAACACAACTGCAATGGCATCTTTTACGATGGAGAGGATTAGCAATGCAGAGTAAAGATTAAGACCTGGTCTCTTTCATCCTAACTTCAGAGGATTGTATCCCCAAGACTCTCTTTTCCACTTCATCATGACAGGACTACTGAGGCTTTCTCTCATAGATGTTCCTTCAATAGACACAATAATTTTTGTACAGGGAGTATTATTATTTGGGATTCAGTATTCCTGGTTGGCCAGTTTATATAAATATATATTTTTAAATTTTATGACTATTTGAAAGAAATATTATCTTATGATAAACATTTCTAGTTTCTGTGTCAAGTTTCCAGCCTTTGAAACTGCAGATTTTGTGACTGACTGAAGAAAACTTGAACATATTGAACATTACTTGTGTAAGGCTTGGCATTTCTGGGGTAGAACTCATGAATTCATTTTTTCCCACACAAGTCAATTATCAGCTTTATGCAGAACCCTGTGTGAGCTCTGTCTGAACAAGCTGTCCCAGAATGTGATAACTGTAAGCAATAGCTTAACTGAATGCATTTGGGCATAAAGGCAGCAGGGTACTGAAAGTAAAGGCTGTCAAACCAAGATTTTAAACAGACTAGAAGAGCAAAACAAAGAACAGCAAAACAAGCATGGACACACACTTGCTGGTTTCCTATCTAATCCAGTAAGTTCTGCTCAAGCTGACATTAATAAAACCACTTGCTTTACTCAAGATAATGGCTTGACCAAATATGCCATTTCAACAGGAAAAAACACGGAAAAAAAGTGTCAGAAAGCTAATTCTTTTAGAGACTGAATTTCCTTTTTTCTTTTCTTTTTCTTCTCCCTTCCTTAAAATTCCCTCTATTAAAATATAACTTTAAAAGGAACTGGAAGTGTGGGAGATCTGAAATGTGTAACTGGGGTTTAGCAAAACTGTTCATCTTAGAGAAAGTTTACTGCCACCAATCCTCTAGTACATCTATAGGGACAACAGTGGAGGAGTACACAGATTGTACAGAAATGTCCCACTTATTATTGTGGGACTTTGGCAGGTGAAATAATAATGAGCATATGACTGATTGACAAAAATCAAACTAACTAAACAGAAAATTATAAAAAAGGGCTGCAGTTTTACTGAACAAAAGGAGGTGTTTCTGGTTGTGAATTTTGGAAGGTTCATGTAGAATTAACCGTTATCAGAACTTCCTGTACCAGTCAAACCTACGGCAAAGTTAAACTCACAGAAGAATAACATGTCCCAATATGCAAATCAGTGATAGATGAAACCTTATGTAACAGCACGTCTTTTCATGTAATCCACTCTCAAAGCACAATGTGCCACTGCTAGAGTGAAATAGAGAAAGGTGGAAATGGCAATACAAATAAGGAAATTAATTACATTTAACACTGAAAACAGCTATGAAGAGCTGGAATGATATTTCCTGTAGCTCCAATTTGTACATTGGCAGTAAATGCTCTGTCAATTAGGTCCTGCTCCTGAATCCACTAAGCTCATCAGAAGTTGGTCATTTAATAAGAGCCGGTTGATTTCTATGCTACCAGCAAATTCTAATTGGTTTAAACTGGGCAGAAAAATGAACCACATTTGGTGTCAGTGGATGATATGTTAAACAGGTACAATCTAGTACTAATAAATTGTCAGACATCCTATAAAAAGAGTGGGTACAGGGAGACAACAATAAGGTCACTTCTTCATCAGGCTGCTTGCTAATCTGACCCAGTTTTCACTCTAAGTAAAACCTACGCATAAAGGACCAACAAGTTCTGGGACAATTTTTTGTAAAATTTATTTTGTATCAGCAATAAATCAGATACTTTTGTATAAAATACTTGACATAAACAAAGCAAAGCTTAGTAACTCCGATATGCTGTATCATAGTGAAAACAGAATGGAATGCTGTGTAAGAGAATATTATACCATGGAGTAAGTGTAAGTATTTTAATAGTTCCTGATAAATGCAGGTGTTTTGCTTAGAAGCATGAAAGTGGGATGTTTACCTCTGCATTGAAGATTAATTTGGTGACTGCCGCCTCAAAATACATTATGTAGGCATCCTTGCAAAACAGATAATTATTCTGGCTGTTCTTTCAGAAAAAAACTTCTTCCATCTTTAGTCAAGTGAGACTGATGTAGTTAAAAGCATAAAAGCCTGGAGAAGCTGCGCTTATTCCAGAGCATAGAAGGCCAACAGTTGTGCTGGTTTCTCATATTTTCTATGCTATTAAGCATCCACAGGAAAAAAATCAATATGGCTCATGCATGTGGTCCATAATGGTAGTACACACAAAATAAGTAAATAAAGCTCAGGATTAAGGGGAAAAACAAGCAGCATGACTCAGTACCATTGCCCATGAGACAGTACAGGAGGGAGAATGGATGTGCACCTGTTCTATGGTACTTGAAATGTGCTTTCCAAATCATGCCCTCCCATGTGCAGTGGTGGAATCAAGTGATTTCTCTTGCAGGTAAGCCCTATCTACTGGCCTGCCTTCATAAACAACAAATAAAAAGAAGCAAAGCCAGAGGTCATGGTATTTGTAAATGAAAGGCAGTTGATGTAACAAACCCATTTCCAATTCCCTCTTAATTGCTTACGTAGCTGTAACTTAAATTTAAATGAGACCTTTTCAAGAAATTATGTACAAAAATAATAATGTGTAATGCTTCAACAATGTTTCAGACATTGCTGAAGATGTTCAGCATTGACTAGCATTATATGGTAGGGCATATGAGGAAATACGGAAGCACAAATGAGGTCCTGTGGGCAAACAGAATGTGTAATTAGCAAACACCACAAAAGGTCTTCCATGCCCTCCTCAGAGCAAACAGATTTTTCAGTACTGAAAAAAATTTTCCATATCCTTCTTTCTCCTGCATAATTAGCAATTCCTAGTCTGAAACCCTGCTCAGAATTAACAGCTGTCTAAAACCAAATGCATTGCTCCCCATCATGCAGCATTGAGGGGTTGTCCTTGCTGAGATGTGGCCCCTCCAAATCTATCAGAGATTGATGCTCAGAACCAGCACTAGAAAGACAAACTTTCCAGAAAGAGAAGCTAATGTTCAACTCAGCATTCCCAATCCTAAGAGGAAAGTACTCAGAGGGCATGGGGAGTAAGACTGACAGGTGTGAACCCAGGTTTAAGAACTGCAACTTGACAAAACTTAATGAGAATTCACTGTAGGGGCACATCTTAATGCTCCTGTCTAAATGTTGCAACTTACTTCCCTTGTTTTAATATTTTCTCCCTTCCTATAAACAAGAAGATGTGTGGATGGGGTGCTCTGACTGCACTGCAGTGGCACTGGGTCAGGGTAGCCAGGTCTTGGTCTGACCAGGGGATAAGGGGGGACCAACCACTGAGACCCAGAGCCTGGTGGAGGTGGCTGGGGCATGGAGCCCATGGTGGGCAGGGCACTGTGGGACATGCCTTGCAAATCCTAGCAGTAGCAAATGTTTATGCAGTGGTGTTAGGAAAGCAAAGAGCAGAAGTGCAGTCTGAGAACTACATAGAGTATTTTAACAAAGGAAAAGCTACAACACAGCTAACTTGCAGTGGGAGTAGACAAATGGAGCCAAAACAAGGAGAAAAAGGAGGAGAAAGACAGAGGTGAAAAGAAGAGTGAGAAAAATGACATGTTTGGAAAGAAAAGTGCAGGAGGGCTTAAGTGGTTATGACAGGAAGGCAGGGAAGGGCAGCAGAAGAGTTGGGGTAAGGTGGAAAAGGTATAATATTGACAAACAGCAAAGGAAATGTGTGAGCTGATGCAAGCCTGAAGTCACTGTTACTCAGTTCCAAACTTCTAGGTCTGGCCCCACATGCATACCCTGATAGTGTAGAAACAGCATATACCTGGGATCACCCAAGAGAGATAGTAAGGTAATAGACTGGAGGAAAAAGCAGGTGGCTGCAAGGGCAATGTGAGAAGAGACAAGCACCACTCACAAAGCAAACCTGTTTAAGGACAACTGCAGAATAACATCAGCACAACAGAAAGACTGAGCTCTTCCTCAAAAATCTAACAAGTGTTAAAAAACAACTCTAATATAATCAGTGCGCCACAAAAGCAGGGCCATGAGTTTGCCAGGTTTCATTCACAGCCAAGATTCAGCTGTACACTAACAGATATTCTATCCCAGACTCTATGGGTAAGATGACAATGACACCATGCCCCAAACATTATTAAAACAGTGCTGACTATACAGAAATGCGTCCTGAGGTTTCTTTTTGGTTATTTCCCGTGCACACCCTCGTTACATCTGAATGAAGCAAGTCACAGAAATACTGGCCCTCAATCTGGCCTTTTTCTTGACATTCAGTCCTTTTAATTCACACTGCTATTGGGAGACCAGAGTCAATCTCCACATTCTTGTACTTTCCACTGTTAAACTTTCAAGTTATTTCTGACTTCTGCAGATATTAACTATTCTTCAAAACAATGGCTGCCTGGTATTTGTGCAGTATCTCTTTCATAAATGACAGAAAAATTCTGCCTCATACTCTACAGAGTTTTTCAACAATCTTCATTTGCAGTAGTAAAATTTGATTTTTATTCAAGTGAAATAAAAATTCCAGTCCTATCCACAGAACAAATACCTGAATATCTTTGAAGGGTATTCTGAAAACACTTTTTCGTTTAGTCCAGAGGGAAGTTCGCTGTTACAGTCACCATACAGCAATTTAAACGTTATGGAGACAAAAACAATACGGAGGCTGTTACTGGGAGGGTCATTTGTTACCTTTACCTGGCGGAAAACTCCACAGGATTTTACTGAGCCATTCTCTGAGAAGTGTTACTACAAAAACCATCCTAGGCAAGCAAGGCCACAGGCACTCAACAGAAGCTGAGTCCTTAAAGCAGTCCAAGGATTCCTGTGGCAGTGATGATTGAAAACTTTTTGAAGACTGCAAGTCGTAGTGATTCTTCACAATTCCTCATCATGACAACCACCCAATTTCATCTTTAGACAGACTGTGAAGTATACAGGGCATTTTCACTCTTTTTGCACCTTTAGATCATAACACTTTTTTTTGGATTCCAAAGAAAATTGAATTGAGTATTTTAGAATATTCTGTCATGCCAGATTTCTCCTGCGCTTTCTGAAGTGTCTGTTTTATTACTGTAGCCAGGATGTTTAGTCATTCCACAATTCAAAGCTTTATTATTGCAGTGAATCATGAACTATGAGCTTCCAACTTCACAAAGGGAAATTTAAAAATCAAACCCAAGAAGAATAAAAGTATTGTTTTCCCCTCCTTTAATCCTCAAACTTAAGAACATGAGTCTTTGCAGTTTTTCAGTACTTTTGTAAGAACATTTTTTTTCGTAGGTTTCAAAAGGAAAATCACCGTGACAACAGTTCTATCTCCTCTTAAGCAAAGTTCTAGTAGTCCTACTAGGATTGTCCTTTTAATAGTATTTATAAAACAACAATCTCCTCTCCTAATGGTCAGAAATGAAGCCAATATTGTGACAGATCTTTTAAAAGTCCTGCTAATTTACAAACAAGTTTCATTTGAATAGACCTCGACCAACAAATCAGAACACCAAGCAGTCCTCACAGCCATGACTTGACACATGTGCTTTGGATCCCAGCTGGATTCCTGCACATGAAAGGAAATGTAAGTGACACAGTTGTAAATTACAAACAGGGAGTATCCAAATTTCTTCCCGAAACCGGAAAATTGCTGAGCTGGATACATCTTGACTTTATCTGAAATTCAGGATGATGTAAATACCAAACAAGAGAAGAGATCATGTCAATGATATTAGACTGATGGAATTAAGTCAATATTTGGAAAACACAACCCCACCCCCAGAAGTATTGGCAATTCAGCACTAGGATGAACAAAACACCAGAGAACATAAAAATGGAGAACACTCATGACTCAGAAGTGAGCTAGGCTTAAGGGAATAATACATATTTTCCTTTAGCTTTTATTTTTGTCATCTGTACCTAAAAGATCTCCTAATCATCTCTGTGGCACTGGGTGGCCCAAAGTAAGCCTCCAGACTAACCCTTGTTTTACTGCTGCAGAGGGGATTTGGACAAAACAGTCATATTCAGAAAGATAGTGGACAGATTTATATAGGAAATTTTGGGTTTTTTGACAGACTGCCATAAGTGATTTATTTACATTATGTATCCTCTGCTGAACTTGACTTTCTCTGGCATCTGTTTTGTCTTTCGAAGAATCCAGTGCTGTCAGCCCTGAGCTTCAGAGCTTACATAGGGAAGGCTCACAGACAGCATACTTGGAGTACTTTACAGTATTGGAAATAAAGGCTCCTAAGATATTCCGGAAGTTTGATGGCTATTGAGGAGTGAGCCTTTCCCATTTGTCTTGTTTCCTATCTTCCTCCAATGGCATTTCATAAACTATTCTTTTCAAATGACTACAGGAGGTGTTTAGAGGGAAGATGTGATTTTTTAAATTTGGAAATACAGACATTTCCTGACAGGAAAAAACTAAGCCCAAACATTCAAGTTAATGAAAGACCAACCTAGATCTCTCGAATTACTGTAGTCTTTAGCATACCTAAAGAATTCTAGAGGAATTCTAAGAAGTATTCATTTCTGATAAAAGCATAGACTTCTAACAATATTATACCAAGGAAGGGTTAATTCCCCTGAGTGTCATTCATGCGCAATGAATACAGTTTTCATGCTTCATTTAGATTAACAAAAGATTAATCAATAAGGGAAGATCTAATGAGTCTTTAAAACAATCAAAGAAATAGAGGTCAGTCAGGAAACAGACTTACATGCCATTTATAGTAACACACTTCCTTCTCCTCTAGGAGCTCTCCAGTAAGCACTTAAAGTCGGGAGGTTATGAACATTTTACAAATAATACATGAAGAGTTTTGCAACAGCCCTCACTCTAGTTATCATTAAACAATTATACACCATCTCCCCAAAATTACTGCTCTTGCAGGGGAGAAACTGGAGCAGCAAAGAGGTTGGCTTTGTGATCTTCAGCTCAATTCAGATAGCTCAGAGGAAGAACAGTTGCTAAATCCAAAATGATCACTCAGAAAATCATGCCATCAAGAACTTGCTCCAATGTGTTAGGCACACATTAAAGACACACTCAGTGCTAGTCAGTTAGAAAGCTCCACTTGCAATCACTTTTCTAAATGCAGGTGATTAGTCACTGGTATATGTGCTATTCATTGACACTAGATATTACAATGAGATACACATTGCCTGCTTTAGAGACCCTGCAATTTTGGAAACCCTGAAGGCAGATGCTGCAGAACTCATCTCCTACAGTAATCACATGTCACCTCACTTCTTCCCCAACTTCCCTTGCTTTCTTGAGTTTTGTCTCAGTATCTCCTACTACTTTGTAAACATCAACAAACACACCATTAAGGACAGAAGTTTTGATTTTGCTCCAGTGCCTTAGTCAGAACAAATTAATTTTAAAACAAGTCACAGGCCACGTCTGTGCATTTAGCCAGATTTTCCTGACTAGTCTCACAACTGTGATGATTCCATCTACACCCCTGCACACTAAGAGTTTGCTACTCAGACAGGTCTAAATAATAATGTTATAATCACACCATCTCCTCATCAACAACTGCAAGCTGTAGTTATATAAAATGACCAAAACTACATTTTTGGCACATTGAGGAACATTAGATTAAGTGTTAATTCACTCTCTCTACAGGTGAGCAGAGAAACATGATGACTTCAAGAGGGTTAGACTTTAAAACAATGAATACAAAAAATTTGAGGATGAGTCATGTGAGACCCTCCCTGAGCAATGATATGAAGTTTTACTTCAGGAGATTGTTCTGTGTGAAAAACTCTCTAGTTAGTGCTGGTTGTACTATTGTATGAATCAACATTAGCAGCTAAAATGGAATTACGTAAGTCTAAGACAGAGACAAAAACAAAATCCAGTTTAGTTTTGGGTAGGAAGTTACTGTTTAATTTCCTACTACAATTAACACTGACAGCCTTGTTTCACATCCCATGTGGTTTATGAGTTTTCCTCAGAATATTTAAATTTTTTTCTAATAAATTGCCTATGAACATGTCTTTAAGGAAGTTTTATAGAGGTTACCATGTTACTGCTCAGTCACAGATCTTTTGCAGTAGTCCTGATGATGCCTTAGGTTTTAGCTTTTATATTTTTTAGATCCTCTTCTGTTTTAGTGGGTAGCTTTAAGTTTCATATTAAATTCTACTAAGTTCACAGAATAGACAGACAAAACAATTCCTTCTCTAGCTCAATACTAAAGACAGCTTTCAGGCCCAAGAACAAAAACAGTGGTGAAGTGAGAAGAAAAAAAACCAAGATGGAGCTTCATAACCTGAAGCTATGGTTGGACAATTGATTCTAATATGCTAATGGACAAGAACTTATAAAAGTGTGAGACCTTGTAATCGAGTGTCCATTTTGTGACCATTTTGAGGCATCTTGGGTGTGGTCAGGCTGGACTCTTGTGTGGCCCAGCTGTACCCATTGAGGCCTTTTAATAAATACCCACTTCATCCTCTTGCTCCGTCTAGTCTCTGTTCTAGGCCAGCCTCCAGAAGGCATCACCGACATTCCCAAATACAGGGAATCACAAAGAAGGATATTATGACTTCTTTTTCAACAGGAAGACATTGACAGCAATATTTTCCAAATTTTCATTAGAATTATAGTAATCATCAATAAGCATATGCTTGTTCTTAGCAGACCATTTCCAAAGGATTTTTGAATTTTCCTGCATTTTTGCGATCCAGGTTTTCGGCATCATACCAAGAGTGGATTTTTCCATGGTACAAACACTTAGATCCCAATGTCTATGGACAAATATCAACTGTATATTTTTTTCATTGTTCACCTAAGTCTGAGACAGTCTCAACAGTAATATAAAAAAATTGTTTGTGAATTATTGCTATTTGTGATCTTTTTTTTACCAATGCAATATGCTGTTTTATAGATTTAGTATGTTATGGATAGTATTCTTAGATGTTTCAACTTAAGAAATGTCTAAGGGTATACTGATATAGTTTAAAGGAGCAGAGAGTAAATGATAGGACTAGATTCAGACGACATCAGGCCAAAAAGTAAATGCAAAAACCTATTTTAAAGCAAATAATGTGCAATGTTGATATGTGATGGAAAACAAAAGGAAAACTAACCAGCTAAGTGTAACTAAGCTGGTAGTATAAGTAACTACTTAAGTATATTATCAGCTTTGGTAATATACTTAAATAAAACCAAATCTGTTATGCTAAAAGATGAACTGTATGTTTGATCAGATTTCAATGGTAAAGCAGTGTCTGAAGAGGGAAAAATGAATGTTTATGACTAACTGAAGATTAAATTATATCCCAAAGTTGACTACATTTCTTGAATGCAATTCAAATTGGGATCAGAAAGTTTTTGTAATCCCATATTTTTGCTGTACATATAACTGCTTCTGTTTTAGCAACAAGAGTGACCTTGTGAAATGTAACCCCTTAAGGTAGGTACAATTCTTGATTATAAAGCAAATCATACTGTCTCAGTTTATTTAAATAATTTCTAAGTATTGATGCTCCTGTAGAGCCAATGCAGGTTTGGAAAGGTGAGATGGTTAATACATGATCCACGTGTTTCAACAGAATTTGTCAAGACAGTTGTAGAATCCTTACCTTGGGACTTACACTGCTGAAACCCTCATACAACATTTAAATATTCCTGTACTTTCAGTCACTGCAGATTTTATTATGCTGAGTTAACAGCAGCCCACAAAAAGTACATGAAAAAAGAGGAAAAATAAGGAAGAAAAAGAATGCAAGTATTGAATTATAAATTCTCTGACACCTATACCTGGAAGGAGCTTTTTAAATGCATGCTATAGAAAGAATTTTAAACAGAAGCTAAAAATTATCCTAAATAAATTCTGTGATTCATTCCTTTTCAAAGAGCTGTTTGGTTTTGCCTGACGAGATGCTGCTCATCCCCACACAAAAAGGCTGTTTGGTCGCCCACACAGGCAGGGAGCTGCCCTGTCCCCATGCTCTGGACAGACACTGAGCCCCCCAGGACAGCTCTGACAGGGCTTACTGCCATCCTGCACCACACAGAACAGCCAAGCAGGGTGAGGGGACACTACCAAGCCAGCAGGGAATGGCTAATTGGTGCCAAGCTGATCTCAAGAGTGGGAGTTTCAAAGCCATTTCCAAGTCTGGACATTGAGAGACAGCCTGAAACGAATTTGACTGTGAGGGAGGAGAGGGCTCCCTCCTGTCCTATGTGGTGGAACAAACACCTGGCTGAGTGCTGCTTGGGAGGCTGCAGGAGAGAACAGAAGCCACAGCAGAAGATTGACTAAATAATTTTACATAAGTAGACGAGAAACTAAGGTACCAATGATGTACACGTGCCTGAGAACAAAAAGCCAACGCACAAATGTTGTTATTCAACTGAAATAAGTGACACCAATTAGTCTGTCCTACAGCCATATTCTGGTTTTTAAAAAGTCAGAAGGGACTACACAAACTGGCATCTGCCTTAAGAACCAGTCTATGGTCATTCACAAGCTCTGAGTAACTGACAAAAAAACCCCTAATTTTAAACAAACACTGGTTCTTTCAGAATATTTGATCTTTGCTATTCTGGTGAGCTACAAAGTTTTTTTAAATGAAAACACCTAAAAAGAAAGAACAAAATATTTCTGTGGAATGTTGACATTCAAGAAACTAAACAGAAAGGCAGAAGCTACAGCAAAATGTTAGATCTGAAAAAGCTCAAAACAGAGGAAAAGGATTAGATGGCAAAAGTAAACATACAGTCTGCTTAACATGTTGCAACATTTCAGACCTACTTGCACTTACTGGCATGTCTAAGAAGTGAACTCGTCCATAAAAGCCCATGATTGCTCTTTGCCATTGGCTTTGAGACCAGAATGATGTTGAACAGTTGGACAGGTTTGCATCAATCTTTATAGCTGAACTTTGCAAACTGTGGAAAACATAAGATTTGTTTTCTAAAACACTGCAGTTAAGACTCTACCAAAAGAACAACACTATTTCCATTAAAAATCCCTTCTCTGGCAGATATTCTTTAGTGTTTAATGCTGGTCACAGCTGGATTAAACTCAGGGAAGCTGAGCTCAGCACTTCAAGCTTGGAAGCTTATTTGCATCTCTACCAGCAAATTCTTCTTCAGCTTGCAATCCAGCTCAGTACAGCCAGGCAAGTGTTACAGATTTTCTCCCATAGCCTTCAAAGTTGAGTTGAAAGTCTCTGAGCAGGGGCTCCCCTGTGACTGTCATCACCTTCCTTTTATAGTTGGGCTAAAAGAAATGTTAAAACAGAGAATGTAGTTAGGCTTTGGAAAAAATAATTATATCTAGAGAAGCTATCTTGATTGCTTTCACCAGCTTTGCACTGCACCACATATAAAGACGGTCCTCAGAGGGAATATAAGAACTGCAGAGGGGACATTCAAAGCTCCAGTTAGCATCAAAATCTGCAAAGTTCTGAGTTTATGGTGAACTTCTGGGTTTCTGTCATCTTCTTTATTTCAGTGACTAAGAGAACATCATGCTGAATGACATCAGTTATCATATTCTGATGGCTACCTCAGAAATAAAGTGCAAATAATTTCTGTTATGTCTGCACTACATATATATATAATATAATATGATTAGCTTTTGCATGTAGGCCAAGAATAGACAGAGACAGGCCTACTACAGCAACTACTACTAGTACTACTACTATCTGTTTCAATTTCAAAATAGGAAAATTGGTAACTTAGAAAACATGAAAACCATTCTTTCTCCAGATGCTCTTAGCTGTTTCTTTGAAAAGGTACGAAAAAATACGTATCACATCAAAACAATGTCCAGTCAATGACAGAGAGATCGCTTAAAAAAAATTAATCTTTCAGGAAACAATAGGAAGCTGAAATACATAAGAGCTTAGTTTCAAAAAATTAAATTATGTCCAAGCAGTTATATCCAGTAATGATGCTCTAAGTTTTAATATTAGGCTCACCCTTCTTCCCTGAGATAAAAGAGTAATACAATAAACAAGAGGGACTGACATGGAGACAGAGGCCTCACTGGTGACACAGAAAATTCCATCTGTATTTTACAATATGTCTCTGTTCCTTTTCTCACCAGCCAGCCAAGAGACTTAACTGCTTCAGGATTCAAAGAAAAAGAGATGTGAAAACATGATCTTCATACACTTGGTCCTGGTGAAAGTATGCAGATGTTACAGCAGAAAAAAAAAAAAAAAAAAAAAAAAAAAAAAAAGGCAACTGTTCTGAGAAGAGAGGACAACTAAAACATGACAGATTAAATTCTCCACAACAGCACCATGTTCCCTCTTGCTGCACCACATGTGGTCAGGATCAGCTCCACAAGGGATCTCAGAGTGCATACTGCTGCTCTTGGGCAATGAAAACATAAAATTAACAGTTCAGTTACAACCCACAGCTCAAAAGCCCTTCTTCACACTTACAGGACCAACAATGAGTTTTGATATAATGATTTGACACAGTTTTGCCCAGGAACCTCACTTATGTTGACTTTGATCAGTGTGACAGCAACTGAAGATAGTTTCAGTTGCTAGAAAGGGGATTTTGCATGCACACATCACTCCCTCCTTCCCCCATAGCCCTTCCTCCCTGTTCCTCACATCCTTTTTTCCTTTTCCTTTTCCCTGATATTCAATGTAGTTCTTCCTTAGACAGGAACAGCAGGAAGGTGCAACAGGAGGAACTGTCTGTAAGATTGCACAATTAATGCATTCCAGAGATGGGTAAGATGAGATGTTTGCATTTACTTTGGAGCACATCAGCCAGTAGAAGGGTATGAAATGCTGCTGGAGACTGGGACAACAGTGCAAACTGGCCTCCCAAGGTTGCAGGCAGCTTCTGGGTGGATGCCTCCCCCTGACAGGGGTGCCTGCAGGGTCCATCCAGCCTGAAGATGGAACACTCCCTTTTAGATAATCTGAGTAAAAGTAAGATTTAACCAAATCTGGAGAAAAAATCCTAAAGCATACGTGCTTTGTTGCTTTGTAGTTACAAAGTTGGCAAGGCCGAAGACTGTAAACCTGTATATTTCTAGCTGAACCTGCTTATATCAAAACTCTTTAGATACTATAATTCATTGCAATAGATAATAAAGTTGTTATTTAGATACTGCACTGGCAATATTTAGATACTGTATTGGCTAGAAATCCAATCATTAACATCCTTTTTTGCTTCTCATGTCTAGCTAAGAACCCTTCCCTCTACAACTCTGCTACACACAGTTCGGTCCCTTCCTTTTGCCCATGAAGCATCCCATGCTATCAGGGATTTCCTTTGATATCTCAAGACACATATTAGAAACCTAAACAGTAAATTAAATCACATCCTAAACCAATGCATTTGCCTTAAGCAGGAGACACAGGATATTCAATAGGTACCAGTTGGATAATGTCTCTGTGGGTTTCCTGCTATTATCAAAGCAAGGGAGCACAGGGAATCTTTCCATGCTGCAATCAGTTGTGCCTGACCTCTACAAACAAGCCTGGCATCCCTCTTTTAACACCTGTAGCACAGAGATGCCAAAACAGCCCCACCGAACACTTTGCAGTGTGCTATGGATACCTGCCACTACTGCTGCCCTAAAGTTTTCCTTGTTCTGTGTGGGCTCTACCACTTTTCTTCTCCACAGGCTTCTTGGCACGCTTTCTGGGTACAAGGATATGAAATCTACCTCCTGACTTCAAAGGGCTTAATGCATGCCCTGAAGAAAGGAGTCGAGGTGCTTTGATCTGCCATAAGAAGATATTGATCTGCCAGCTGGAGATACTGATCTCTCCTCCTTGACTGCAGCTCCTTGCCAGCTCCTCCAGCAGGCACAGCTGGCTGTGAGACAGGAAGAAGGAGGCTCCAAGGCCACTTGCTGTCCCCTGGACCAACAGCCTGCATGACCAGATGGCATCTGGCATCATGGACTAGGGAAGGGAAGCAGCTGAGTGCTGCCACTGGAGGTGGTACTGAGGTGGGCTGGGGGCATGGTGGGGAAAAGAGTATTTTCCAGCGAAATCAGTTTGTCAAACCAGCCTTCCATGTGACTGCAAAAAGAACTTTTGCCAGGCATGTGGGAGGCAGCCATGATTTGGAAACAAGCAACCAGGCACAGATGAGCCCAATTCTTTCACTGGCAGTGAAAACACTTATTTTGGGGAATAAAGAAAACAAGAAACCACCCTCGCTCCTCAGGAGGCGCCTTAAGGCTGAGTGCCAGTGAGTCTGCACAGCTTAAAAATGATCCAGGGGTAAACTGGGTGGAGAAAGAGGCACAAGCACAAGTACATTTGGTCCCTTGTCTTGGCCTGTGGTGCGGCTCCAGCAGCAGGAATGAGCATGAAACACTTAAGAAATCAGCTTGTACTGTTTTCACTTGCCACACATGAACTTAATGAGAACAATATATACGGATTAAATGAACCTGAAATTTGGAAGAACATTTCTGTGTTGACTGTATAACCAGCTCCAATGACTTAGGCTCCAACACATCTGAGAACCATATATATTAAAGGTAAATAGGCAAGCTGGTTTAGGAAAGAACAACAGCATAAACTCTTATATACATTTCCTGCCCATCTTTGCTTTTTTTGAAAATTTGAAAAACTGAAGGTATTTTTTTACAATCTTTCATTTTTTTTTAATCTTTAACTAAGTTTTTTAGTTCTACCAGGAAGAATAAAATGAAAAGTCAAATCATCAGTAAAATTATGATTTTCAAGGTATAAATTATTCCAACAAAACCAGAAACTAAAGAAAATGGGAGATACTACAGTATACCATGTAAAATTTCCAGGTTCATTTCTAGATGATTAAGCTTGAGGAAAGCATCCAAATGAAATCCCAACATTTCAATTAAAAGAAAAAGGAAAATTACAGTATTCCAGAGACTGCAGTGTTAACTGTAAAACAAAACTCAAAAACTTTAGTATTTTTTGTGATATCTTAGCATAAGAGAGAAAAATTGTTGGAAGATGGGAAAAGTAGTGAGACTAGATTCAGAGTACACATGACAAAACAGAGATATAAGATAACAGAAACATTAAAACATGTATCAGTAGCAGAGATAACAATGCCATCTACTAAGTCTTCCTTACACATCCCACTACAAAATCTAATATCTGAAAGTTTTTATCTTTGCTCTAACAAACATTTGGTGTGACAATATCAGTATCAGATGTCTGGTTTTTATGGAATTTATGCCTGGAACAGTTTTGTTTGCTCATGCTAAGTATTCTGGATGTTCTTCACTTTGAAAATAGCTTTTGAATTAGGAGCACCACATAATTTTTTGGAAATTTGCTCCAATTCCACCATGCACCATAGGCTTCTTGTTGTGCCTAAATTTGCACTAGTCCCTGGCACAGGGCACAATTTTATTGCGTGAGGCACAGATAGACTTTTCTTGAAGTGACAGTTTATATAATGCTATTATAGGTCAGTGTAGGTCTCAGTCTGTTGGTGAGATGTTTGTGCTGTTATCTGAGCTGGGAAACCAAACATAGGAGTGATCCCTTTTGAGTCCTGAGAGCATGGAACATGGTGGCACATGTTGGAAATTCCTACGACAGTGGCAAAATGCTGACAGATTAATCTACACCTGGTCCCCAAACAAACATGTCTGTGTAAGACACAGTGAACTCTAAATCAAATATATTTTTACAAGCTTCCTTCTTTTAGAAATCACTCAGCAGATATTTTGAGCTCAAATCAGGATCCTTTTTTCCCATAAAATTGCAAAGCCCCTTTTCAAACTGTTAAGTGAGGAGCAGATTAAAGTATTAGTTGCTTAAGCAAGTAGAGAAGTAACATTACAAAGGAGTACCTTTAATGCTGCCTTGTAGAAGGCAAGTCAAAGAATCATTACTCATTATCACTGCAGAAAGCTTGAAAACTTCTTCCAAACAGCTGCTATTCCATTTGACAGCAGCTGACTCGCACAACGGGGCTCTCTGTGCTCACCCAGCTGCAGTGTGCAAGTCCTCCCACAGAGTTAAACTCTGAACATGAAACATAAGTGGAGTGGAGTTTGTTAACCTGTTCATGAACACACACGGGTGCATCTTACCCAGCTTCATCAGAGTTGGAAAGGAAAATCAACGTCCTATTCTAAACTGTTTTCAGATAAGCCTATCAAAAAAGCTAAAGAACACATCTTTTAAAATAAATATGCTAGGACTTCCCTGTCTGGAAAAGAGATAGCTAAGTAGTGAGATTTACAAAACTAGAAAGATGACCTGACTGATTAGTCACTGTGTCTTTAAATTAAAGAAAAAAGGAAAAAGAAAAACCCCAAACCAAACCAACCAACAAACCAAACACTTCCCCAAAAACAAACAAACAAACAAACAAACAAACAAACAAACCCCAATACACCCCCGCCAAAGAAAAATGAAACAATCTAAAAACCATAAATCAAAAAGAAAGTCAATGCAACTAGGAAGTAGCAGATTCAAAGGAACAAAAGAGCACATTCCTCCACTCAGGTTGTAGTTGAGCTGTGAAGATCCTTACTAAATGGCATTGAGGATCCTAAATTTTTCTATATCTGCATGTTTAAGAGGGCAATCGTCAACTTTACAGGAAGAAGTATTCAAAGGTAATAAATATCAAGGTACCACCTCTGGCTCCAAACCCCACAAGACACACAATACCAGAGGAAGGCAAATTATTCAGTGATTGCTCCACTCTGTTGTTCTTCACTGTGCATTTGGCAAGCAACCAGTGGAGATACAGGAGATAGGATACAAAGCTAAAGGAATTTTTGGTTTTCACTGGCACAGCTATTACTATTTCACAATGCTTTTGAAAAGACAGGCTTGCAAGGAAGACAGACATGAGTAGCAACTTGTGGTAGTTCAAAATATGTTTTCTACTACAATGTAAATTACAGTTTATTTAATTAGTCAACCTAGTTTTATTATCCCTTGTCAGTACATCACAAACTTAATAACACTTGCTATGTAATACAAATATGATGTGACCTCTTTCCTCTACTTTTAGTAAAGAAATACTGGGCAAGCTCATGTCATTTCACAGCTCTGTGCCAACAGTTCCTATTTTATTGCCAGAAGAAACCCCAAGTTATGTACAACATATACACAGAGAGCTCAGAAGGAGGTGCATGGCAGAGGTAGCATGAAATTCACAGTTTTGAAAGGTGTAAAGCCCTCTGCTCTTCTCTTGAACACTACTCTGTCTTCTGCATGAAAATGGCACATCTCAGGCTCACTTGCAAATTACTGTATTAGCACCAGTGTGGGAGTGCAGCCAAGCATGGGGAAGTCTAAGCTGCATTCCCTGTTTAGTCCACAGACAAAGTATTTTCTTTAGTATCTTTTACAAAAATAGGCGATTTGTTATAAGGAAGGACAGACCAAACAAGGGAAAGGCAGCTCAACAAAGTCCCTTAGCAAGGAGTCATTTAGGACTAGTAAGACTGGTAGGTATTCCCATGTGAAAAAACCCCTCCTAATAATTTTACCATTACCAGAATATATACAGCATTCATGGTGGTTTTTTGACTGCTCTATACCCAAAAGCAGTCCAAGTGGAAGTTACACAGCCAGCTTTTCTAAATTCCAGGCAGAGCTATGACAAGCAAGAATTATTTGAAGAACTAAAGGAACAGAGTATTTCCTAAGCTTTTGCCATATGCATATTCTGCTGCTGAGATTGTACCAGAGATAGATGGAAAAAGACTTATTTATTGCAGGTTATGATCTGCCCCACTCACACACCACCATCTCCCTTGCCAATCTTGTGGAGTAGTTCCTGCAGCATTTACTCTGGCTGTGGTTTCCTAACTACACATGGAGATAAGGCAGAGGACACACAGGTTTGGGATCCAGCCAATGATCATGATCAGTTTGAGTGTTGAATGGGAGGGATGAAAAAAAGAGAAGGGAGCTATCATGGTTTGTAAGCCTGTAAACTCAGAAGAGCCAAAATTACCTCATTTTCAGTCCCTCAGGAATCAAGTCTGTGGCATCATTTCTGAATGCTGTAAGGTAGGGCCCAGGACACAACAGGAAGAAAATGTGCCTAGTGGAATAGTCTAAACCAAGTGTACAATTTTAGTGATAACTGAGCACACTTGGTGTCAAGCACTTAGGAAGGTGAGAGTCAAAAGAAAAGCAATGGTAGAATTCTTTAAGTCCAGTTTTTAAAAAGACAAGAGCTAACATTCTTGTGATGGGAAGACCAGAGAAAAGATTCCCTCCCTCTGCTGTTTCAGAGAACTGTCATTCAGGTTTTGTCACTTAACCTAGTGACAGAAATATTTTTGCACTTCTCCTTTTCTTATCCCCTTCTTCCCTCCCCTAAGGTCTTTGTTTCGACTGATGCATTCCTTGCATGTTTCCTCAGAGTACTTTCACAGAATCACAGAATAGGTCAGGTTGGAAGGGCCCACTGTGAGTCCCCTGATCCAATCCCCCTGCCCAAGCAGGGCCATCCCAGAGCACACGGCACAGGGCTCTGTCCAGATAATTCTTGGATATCTCCATTATGGAAGACTCCAAAACCTCTCTGGGCAATCTGTTCCAGTTCTCTGGAACCTGTCCCATTAACTGCACGGTAAAGAAATTCTTCCTCATGTTCAGGTGGAACTTGCCATGCATCAGTTTCTGCCCATTGCCTCCTGTCCTATTGCTCAGTAAAGCCTTACCCATCCTCCTGGTATCTTCTTCCTCCTACCCCTATTTTCTTTTATTTCCTCTTTGATATGCCCCACTGCTTGATTTCAAGTAAACATTGCCTCTGATGGGTGCATAAGGAAATGTGTGACATCATTTCTGAATGGCAGCAGACTTCTTGCTGAGGAACAGACCCACTGAGGGTGCAGTCCTAAGACACAGTTCTATTTTCTATTTAGGATCAAGAGTTCCCAGCAAACCTGAAATGGATGGAAATGATTCCATCATTTCCAATGGTGGAAATGAGCTAATTTAGCTGAATCTAGGGAGACAAAAAAAACAATCCCAAAAGATTTATGAAAATATCTATCTTGGTATCTTCAATTAGAGTACATTCAACAGGTGTTTTTCCTGCTCCACAGGGAACACAATAGAAATAACTCTATAGAAATAATGTAACTCACTACTAAAATTCAGAAAATACATTTTGGCAAGCATTGAGGAAGAACACATGAAGAATTAGGAATAATTAACATCAGGAATAACATATTAGAAAGAAATTCTTCATCATGAGGGTAGTGAGGCACCACAATAAGTTGCCTAGAGAAGTTGTGGATGCCCCATTCATGGAGGTGGTCAAGGCCAGGTTGGATGGAACTCTGAGAACTTGTTCTATTGAAAGATGTCCCTGCCCATGGCAGGGGGGCTGGAACTAGAGGGTCTTTAATGATTCTACAATTTTTGTGAATTTCGTTTTGCCCTCTGAGGTCCAGAAGGGTCCATGATAACCACAGCTCTGCTAAGTGACTTTGAAAACCTACCTAAGCATGTTTAAAGGCTGCAACAATAAACACATCAACTAAAACTCACAAGTATTATGAATGAAAAGGTATCAAGTCCTTAAAAGCAAAGTTTTCTTCAAGCTGATGACACAGAATCCTTGCCATCCTTTCTAACTTCCTTGCATAATGTGGGTGTTGTAGCATTTAGTAATTTGTTACAGAAATTAGAAATGGATTTACTTTTTGTCACAGGCACTCTGGTGAGAAACCTCTTGTTGACACAGTGCAATTTCTTCTGTGAAAACTGTCTTTTAAGTTCACATCAAAGATACTCCGAATAACCATTAACATTTCAACAGCTTTTTAGAAAGCAGTGTTGTTAATTAGGCATGTCAAGATCATAGTGACTCCTGAGAAGTTTAAGTCCTATCACTAAAAAGGACACAAATTAATTATGAAATGAACACAGGGTGGGGCCAGCTCTGCCATGCTTACTCATGAAGAACAGGGTGTACCTAGACAATTCCCCCGTGGGGCATTTCTGCAAAATGTACTACAGGCCTGTTCAGATTAAATTGAGAAGACAAATGTAATATAATGTTCCCTCTCTAACTTCTTAAAAAGCTAATATTTTACTTCTAAAGAGACCAAACTAGTGTGCTTCTGGTGCAGTGCCTAGATTAATCTAAGTCCCCAGAAGATTTATGTTTTCTTTTTCTGCAGCTCTACTGCACAGTGAAAAAGCCCCACTTATGTACATAGGAAGAAAATATGTGATAAATATGAGCCAACTTTCCTGAATTTCATCTGCAACAACACTGCCAGGATGGGAAATGCCTAATTGCTGGCACTCCATATGTCCTTTGCTTTGACATGTGATTTGCCAGTGAGATTTACATCCCTTCAGCATGAAGCAGCAGACTGATGAGACAGAAATGCAGTTCTAATTCAGGCTCTGGATGAAAGCAGGCTGTAGGGATTATGCAGAGTTTCTGTTCATTTCTTTGTCAGTGCGATCTCAAGCCTTAGTACAACAAATGTGTCATTTGTTTCCTGCCCTTATCATAGAATCTACTCTTCAAGTTGTGCTCAGTCCCCCTTTTCCATTCAGATCATCTTTACCTTTGCTTTGTGTGTCACAAAGCAAGCTGCTGTGACACTAAACACAACAGGCTGCTGTGCAGGTGCCTTCTCTTTCACCCTGTCTAAAACACTCCAGCCTGGCATTCTGGCTGCGTAGCCAGCACTGAGTGTCTCTGCCAACACAGACCCTCATCTGCCCTGAAGTTACACAATGCAAGATCACCTTTTGGGAAAATCTGCATGATAACAGAGCAGATAGCAGGTAGAGGTTGTATAAAGAGCTGGGTTCAACTGTGCTTCAGGTAATCTTATTCTAAAGGACTATCCAAACAAAATTTCAGTATTTCAAAAATATTCTCCTGGAATATGGAGACATCACTACAGAAGGAACCACAAATGCATGGAAGTGCTTATGTGCTTATGCAAAGCAGAAAGGCATCTACAGGGCCACCGAGATGCCTTCAGCTCACATCCACGCAGCTGCATAAATACAGCCCTTGCCTGTATCTCTTCCTCCCAGTTTAGGTTTTGCCCCCACTAAATTTGAACCTATTCCCTCCTCCACACTGCTCTGGCACCAACAAAGGGGTGACTGAACGCACACAAGAGACAGGCTTCCTGCTCTCGCTTCCCAGGCTTGGCCACATCCCAGCCCACAGCAGCTGGCTCTGGCTGCTGCAGAAACTCTGCTTCATCTCTGCAGCCCAGGGACACAGCGTGCTCTGACACCCTCCGTCGGGAGCACACACAGGCTCGGCAGTGCTAATTGCTGGGAGAGCCTAAGCAAACTGTGATGTCAGCGTCTTTGGAGATTTTAGTTTCCAAGTGCAAGCAAGTTTCTACTGAGCACACACATACAGAGCTGAGAGTTCTTGCAGCAGCACCAGCATTTGAGCATAAACTTTCACATACACAGTGAAAAGAAAATTCCATGGTAAACTATAAGCAACTGTGAATATTTGAGTAGGAACACTGAAGAAAATCATAACCACATGACAACTTAGCACCACTGCTTACATTCATTCTGCCATCAGTGAGCTTGTAAGTGCAGAGGAGGACATAAAGTTGTGTTTATTTATGATGCATCTCTTTATGAGAATGGTAACTATTTAGGATAGGAGGGACTCCTTGGGGGTCATCTTGTTTAGCCTCACAGCCTAAGTAGGATCTTCTTTGAAGTTAGATCAATATGCTGAGTGCCTTGCACTCTCCTGCTTCAAGTATTTCAAAGATGGAGATCTTATGTCCTCTTTGGCAAAATCTTTTCTTTCTGCAGAAGAATGTTTTTTTTATGCTCAGACAGATCATCTTCTCTTGCAGTTTGTGAACCATTGTCACTTCCTACTTTTTGTGTTTATCTCTCAGAAGAAACTGGCTTGCCCATGAAAAGTCATGTAGGTAATAGAAAACAAAGCAAGTTTCTTCCTCTTCCCTTGTTTATCATGCATTCCCACCCTCTACCCATCCTAGTGTCCCTCCACTGGACTGCCTCCAGCTTGTCAGCAATATTTGCAAGTATTTATAAAGCTGTCCAGATTGCTCAATCCCACAAGAACACACTGGCTTAACAACAGTAATATAAATATTATGAATACATTTTACAGATCCTTCATGATTCATTAAAGAAAATGATTGCAAGCAAAGTGGTAGATCTGGCCAGTAATTACCACACAGTACAGGGCAGTTTCTGTAGGCGTGTGTACAGTAAGATTAAAAAATAAAGCTTAAGCTATAACTATTAAGTAGAAAATGTCTCAAGGTATTTGGGTTCTTGCACCCAACCTGAAAAGCATGTTACAGATTACAGATTTTACAGGGTTACAGATTTTGAGCTACTATTAATTTCTTTTAGAATATTCCAAATACAGCAAAGCTCCATATTTCTGTGAACTGAGATGATTTGATGTGCTTCTGAAAAATATTTCTGAAAAGAAATTCTCATTAATAACTTTCTACACTTAAGAATTGGAAACATTTCTTGTGACAGAACACCAATCAATTTGAAGTGGTCTACAGAGAAGCTCTCCAAATTATCCAACTCTTGGGAAACAATAAATGGTGAAAACTCCTCCACAATAGTAAGGACAGTGTCTTATTCTATGGCACTGTTCAGTAGCCCTCAGACAGAGTTTTATGGATTTTTCAGGTCACAGTAAGTTCTTGTTGTCATGAAGCTACCTCCTCTCTTTTCATTGTATAGAGAAACAATGAGGAAAGCAGGAAACACATGGCACCAGTTCTGATATTCCCTCATGACAACAAAAATGATGTATTTCTGACAGTGCTTGCCACTGCAATCACCAGGGCTTCTAATCTCATTCTCATATTCCTAATACCAAAACCATTGTTAATGGCTTTGGAGAAACCAAAGTCCTGGTTTCCTGGAAGCATCCTTCTTCCACAGAGTATTTCAGAATTTTTCAGTATTTCAGCTGAGATGCATCAATACTACCTGACTGTCTTTATCCACACGACACTGGAGGTGCCACTCTACCCCCTTGGTCATGCAGTTAGACACTGCACTTCATAATGGAAAGGCTCTGCACTTCAATGCTCGTTCATGATCCCACTTCTCCAACAATATTTAAAAATACATTTAAATCTCTTTCACAGGTAATAAATATAAAAATTAAGTAATTAAGTATTTTGGATTAGTCTATGAAGTCTGGTATAAAAATACACTAAAAACACCAGTATTTATAAATTACAGCCTATAAGGTATATAAAGGACTGTAGCTATGGTGTTGAGTGAGACTTGCAGAAACTTTGCAGTGTAACTATATATTTAAAAGTGTACTATTCTAAAATAATAATAAAACCACAACTACCACAAAAATCCTATAATAGAACAAAAA
>VZTB01000878.1:73439-123528 GCA_013397245.1 Thryothorus ludovicianus | reverse complement strand
TTGGAACAGAGGGGCTAAGTATGTTGAGATTGGTGCAAGTATATTTAAAGGCCCAATAAAAATTTCTATTAAATTATATTATTAAATATATAACCAATTACTGTGTTCTTAATATCATCAGAAGTAACAAAAATACCAGCAGTATAGTAATAGCATTGCTAAAAGAAGGGATAGAAAAATTTTTTTTGCTTAATTTTGTGTGCTGCTGTGTTCTTTGTGTCTTTTATATGTACTGGTACAGTCATTCATACACAACAATATGATAGCAAGAAAAAAAGAAAGTGTGGACAATAAACTGTTATAAGGTTTCTCCATTTGTGGACAGGAGGAAAATGCTTATATGTTTTAAACAAAATTTCGAAGACCAATTATGGCTGCATGTCTTCTAACTCCTATGCATTTTTGTCAAATCTAAGTAACAGATAAAGACTACCAGTGAAGTGAAGCAGGGGTCATGTGCCTGATGTGCAACGTTACCTAAAAACCCATAATAGCTGCCCCATTTCCCTCCCTATGTTTGCAAAACAACTGTTGAACTCTCCTAACAACTGCCTGCTTCAGCTTCACATACTCCTTTCCTATCTGGCACAGCACCTTCTGCTATGATTTCCAAATGTCCTCTTGACACAACGCTTGTGCACGTACCGCTGCATCTGTTACTAATTAAGGAGGGATATTTAGGCTGGTTGGAGAATGACACTCTGGCAGGGAAAGGAAGACTGCAAGTTAGAAACACCTTTTCACTCTATTCCTATTAATTTTTATATACAGTAAAACAGAAAGAAAAGAGCCTGTGAATCCTCTACAGAAAGCCAGTGTTATCTGTGCAGATTCAGGTTTCTTTCCAAGATGATGGAAATTTTTTGTTTGTTTGTTTTCCTTTGAACTCCTAGTCAGATTGACATTTTTCCACATACCTGTCCATGACCAACCTTTTCTATTAACAGTTATAAAAACTCAGTCGAGGCTTTCAGACTGAACAACAAAGTGATGTTGCCCAATTCAGCCAAAAACTATAGTATGGCACTGTGTAATAGAAACAGCAGATAAAATTATCAACTTGTTAAGAGATGCACACAGCAGACAAGAAAGCATTTATAGCCTACATTAGTTTAATCTGCAAACACTTTGGAGCAAACTAACAGGATATCTAGTACCAGTAGAAGTGTTATAATAAATGAAAGGACATTCTTGCCTATGTTTAATGGTAAACATGACGCTGCTAATGCCACGACATCCCCATATAGGACAGGTTCTTCAGAGTGCCACAACTATCATATTCAGTAAGTTTGTACTACATCTTGCAGGATTCAAATACCCATGAGTCACATAGAGATGTGGTCACTCATGTCAGTAAAGGTGTGACTAACTGAATTCAATTTTAGATACCCATGATATATATAGCACAGAGAGCAGCCTTTACAATCAGTGGAGAGAAAAAGGAGATATGTAAAATCAGATGGATATCTGCTTTATGATGAGCTCAATAATGGTTGAAGCATGACAGTCATTCTTGTGTTACTGTCAATCTATCTCCACAGCACCTCTAGGTACAGATGCTGAAAATTCTCCTCTTTACTTTTGGAACCCAGGTGAACTGAGTCTATTGGTGACAATTTTTTAGTTCAGATGCTGGGCAGGATTACTGAAGGAAATGCTTTGCAGTTGAGGAAGAGCTGGTAGGGAATGTGAAGGTCTACAGCAGCTTCTGCTGTGGAGCCCATGGGAGTTTTGGAACTGGTGAAGGCAGTAAGAAATTGCTGTAATAGAAATTCTAGTTAGACACAAAAATTCTTTTTTTTTTTGTCCCACAGTCAGGGTGGTCAAGGACAGGAATAGGTTTGCCAGACAAAACATTCAAAACTTGACAAAGCCCTGAGCACCCTGATCTAAGTTCAAATCCAGCCCTGCTTTCAGCAGGTGGGTGGTTTAGAGACCTGAAGAGTTTTAAGGCGGTTTTTTTTAAAGATTTCAATTATTTGGTGACTGAAGGATTCTATGACTCTAAAGGGGCCATACAGAAAGGATGATTAAGTGTTAACTATGAAGGCCGTGGTTCTTCAGTTTGATAAAGTGGGCTTCAGAAGTTCAACTTTGGATGAAAACAGTAACGTCTGCAGATTGGTGAGAACTGCCAGGGCTTTTCTGAATCAAGGCTTTCTTAAACACAATCACTCCAGGCACATTTGAGGACTCAAGATCATTTTTTCCCTGTTGCAAAGGAACAAAGAATGAGTAAACTCTGACAAAAAGAAAATCAAAACAATCTTACATGTTCTGCCAGACTTTGCCCTTCTTGATGAGCCAGCATTTTGCAGCTTTCATTTATACAGTAGTTTCAGACTGCCCTGACTTTCACCTTCCTCATGTTGTTATTCTTACCCCTCTCCTCTCTTCATCTTTTTTATGCATTTTTAGTTCACTTCAGCCATACTCTGCTGTTCAGTCCATTCTTGACTTGAACTGCATTCCTAAAATTTACTTTATTTAAAATTTACTTCTGTCATGTGAAGACAAGAGATAAAAACATTCAGTTATATACACAAAAAAACATGCTATACACTTGCTGCTTCTGTTTCCATCTAGTGGACAAATGATGTTTAATTTGTCTTAACCTTCCATATACTGGTCTGTTTGTTTTATCCCAAAGACCTTCACACAATTCACTACTGAGCTAGAAAATGCGTATTTGCAGAATAATGTATGAAATCTTACTGAAGTCTTTTCATCACAATAACATTTAGAAATAGGCCTCTCAGACATCTGGCAGCCAGACTAGGAAAATGATAGTTGCACATCTCTATAAACACACCATAAGCATTTCCAACAGTAAATCTTACTGTTTCCCTGGAACCTCTTATTCCATGCAAAAGAAAAAAAAAAAATCTGAAAACCATTGCTTTAAATGCTTGTGCTTCTGCCAGTAAAAAATTGTGCCACTCATAAAGAAGGAAAAATCCTTTTTATGAGAACTATAAGTCCTATTGACAAATGGAACAACTTATCATGTCCAGGATAAATGTTATAAATTAACAATTAGTGACAACTAGCAGAGATTTAGAGCTCACTGTTCTGACACAGAAAAAAAACCATCTCAACTTCCATGACAATACTCTATGCAGAGTCCAGCTGTATCTGCTTATAAGACCAGGCCAAGCCATCATTTGTTTTTAGACAAATGATGCTATTTAGAGGATCACCTAAATAAGGATCCTTATTTTGCCCTTGTTTGTCCTAAAGCACAAACAAGACTTCCCAGCTTGTGATAGGAGACACGAGGGTCAAATCACACAATCAGCATGATGAGAAATTTACTATTTCCTAGCCCTGAGCAGAATTTGTTTGCTTGGTTCTGGAAGCAACCTAGCTCAAAGGATTAATGCATTTATATTTTGTATCCCAGATTTCCAAAACATAGGAATGGGCTCTTATGTTGAATGTGGTAGGTAGAGAACTACTGTACAGAGCTCCAGATACTCATCAATTAAAATTTTGCCTTTTTGTCATGTTATTTTATGTTAAAAATACCTTGTTGCTACAAAGTTTTTATTCTACTAGAAAAGAAAAAGACTAAAATAATTTTTTGCTTGAACATACTCTGCATTCAAACCCAGAAAAACTATTTAAATAGCAGTATCAGCTTTCTTCATTTATCCCTTTTTTTTTTTCCAGAAAGTTTCATACTCAATTCACAGTTTTTAATTGCTCTGGTCTTCCAGTATTTTCTTTGATTGCAGTTTCATGTTGTATTCAATGAATGTTCAGTACCGTGGATCTGGCAGAATTGGTATCCTTCAGCACAGACAACCCTTTCCCATATTTCCTGCTTTGAACCACTTAACAATTTTGGTAGTTTTCTCTCATGAAGTAAAATAAATCTAGCAAGTGTCTTTAATTTTGAGTGCTGTCAGGTGCAAAGGGTTTTCAGCTCCTTGTAGAAGGACATTAGTGCCTAACAGCCATATTCAATTATCTGAAATGTACATGTTCTGTAAAAAATTAATAAATTACCTGCATAGGACTATTAACTGTAAAACAGATGAAGAGGGAAAATCTAAAGGTATTTAAATAGAAATGCAACTTAAAATCAGCAAACTCTGAATTTGCTGTTCTTTCAGAATATTGACAATGTTGGTCCTACCTTTCAACTTAGTACATATCAAATCATGCAATTATCATTACAATTACTAAAAGAGTATTGCTCTTGATAAGAGAGGTCCACTGTGTGGCTAGCTTTCAATCTCACCCATCACCATTCACCTCTTCTCCTTTTCTGATTTTCTTCTCTCTTATGTGGCATGGAACAATCTTTCAAGAAGCACTCTGCTGTGCGCATCAGCAGAGAGCACACTCTGATAAATTCAATATTACAAACAGCACAATCCACACAATAACACCTTTTTTCTTTGCACATTTTGTATATATTTTTCAAGTTCCAGGCAACACATTTAAATCATTCTAACAATAACATGATTCAGAAAAGCCAAAGCTTTCTCATAAATTACATTTGGTAAATAAGTAAAACTATCAATACTTGATAGGAACTTTTGATCTCTGGAGAATGAAAGCTAATAAAATATAAAGAGTGTTACCAGTATTAGAAACAAAATCTCCCTATTTCATGTTTTCAGTGAGGGGAATAGTATCTGAAGTTAAGTAAAACACAAGATAAAAAGAACCATGAAAAAATTTTCTTCCATCCCTGCCCAAAGCACTAGATTTTACTTGCATACATAAGAATCTATTGATCTTCCAGTAACTAAAAGTCAGAACCAGATGTTCTCTATATAACCAAATTATAATCTATCAATATAGCACACACTTTAAAAATATCACTTTTATTACTAATATAATACAAATATGCAAAAATCAGTAAAATGAGAACCTGTCTCTCCATTAGGATTTTAGTTGTTCCTCAGTCTGCACATTCTCAATCATCACAGTTCTGGAAAATCAGTTTCTTTATTACTGCTGTTTCCCTCGGCATTTAAATGAAAATAATACTCATGAAAACTGTTGCCATTCTGTATTAAAATACTTAATAAAGTATTTTGATATTCTCAAATGTAAGGTCCTCTCTAAGAAGCATATGAAGTGGTAATTTTTACCTCTATATATGGTTCTGTTAGTCTGGCTGCACTGCACACAAAGACACGAAGAGCTTTCTAAGGATCATTTATCACAGTACTACTACTACACACTACTACTACTACTACTACTACTAAAGTATTCCACTTATTTTGAATCAAGTTGTAGCACTAGCACTAGGGATTTGTTTTTAAATGACATTGTGTCTTGCCTTGAATGGGTGACCAGATCATAATCCTCCCACAGCAGTGTCTGGTGAGATTGCTCTAAATTAACAGGCACTGCTAACAATTACTTGAAAAGAGATAGTCCTGGTAGAAAGAAATGGTGATCCAAATTTCACAATTTAAAATTTTTTTTCCAAGAAAACTGCTAAGATTTTATTGATCTATTTATCTAACATTAATGTTAGGCATACCTCTTTGCTCTTAACATAAATGAAAAAACTGGAAAATAAGCCAACTACGCTTAAAAAACAGTAGAAAACAAAGACTGAACATTGATGTCAATGACTGAATTTTTTCCACGTAATTCAAAACTACAGAGTGAAAATTTAGATTTCACATGTGTATGCAGCAGCAGGTTTGATACAATTCATTATGTTCTGTTTATCTTTGTGGGTAAACTGTTCAGCTGCTTATTTTTGAAGAAAAAGAAAAAAAAACCAGCACAACGCCCCATCCTTTATCTCTAATTCTCTAGTCGCACCAAATAAATACTCTAAAACCTGACAACATTAGACAGCCATGCTTGAAGTTTTTCCCTTAGGAATGCCATTTTCAGTTGCTACATCAGATGGAAGCAACTCGCTGCCAAGAGCATGTGTTCTTGGATGGGGCAACAGTTCTTGAGGACGGATAAAGCCTCCTCAGCTGGAAAAACCTGGCTGCAGAAGGAACTATCAGAAGAAACACTGAGTGCTGCCCATCCTTGTTCTAAAATGTTCTGAAATTTTTCTTCTCATGTTTTTTTTCCTGTGTTTGTTTTTGTTTTGTTGTTTTTTACTCTAACTGGAATGGTACTCATTTCATACCGAGAGAGAAGAGGAGCCAATGACTCCCTCAAGCTGACTACAGACTAGACAATTTCCAGTATTTTTTGTGGAAATAGCACAAACACCAGAATGGAGAAGAACATAATAAAACAGGAGCCGCCCTTATTCTCTACCACATTTCTATTACCCCTTCTCAATAACTGAATTTTCATCTGGGCACAATGTTTTTAAACTCTAGCTTAAGATTGGCAAACAAAACAACCAAGGAAAAGTAAGACTTCTGAGACCCTTACTGTTTTATGGATTTCTTTTCAAAATTGGCTGTATTTTAATAATAGGTGTAGTATTTATATCAATCTACTATTTTTGACCATGTTCCTCCAGACAGCTTGTCTCAGATGGAATAATTAGTATAAGAGGGAATAGACTCAACCAGAATTACTTTCACTATATTGCACACACCGAGATGCAACCTGTGTGCTGCCACCAGGTAGTGTCTGCACCAGCAACCCACTGTGAGCACAAGTGAGAGACACCTTCGTTGTTGAGGCTCTTGGTTTTTCATTTCAGGACATCAATTGTAGGAGCATCTGAGCAGTAACAGCAAAAAAAAGAATCTGTTCTGGAGCTCTGCTCATCTTTGTTGGCCTTCTCTGCATTTTTCCAGCTCTGTTGTATGTCTTTGGTGTGGGGAGGAACAGAGATGTGACAAGCAGTGAGCTGACCTTCTGGGGGACAGCCTGTCACAACAACAGAATCCCATCTCTGAGTCATAACATTTGGAGTGCATGAATTTATGTGCCATCTTAGGGTTGTATTCTGCTTACAAGCATCATTCGACATTTATCTACACCAAGCAGTTTGCTAATGATTTATTACCCAGGGATTTGCCTTGTAAGGACTTTCTGCAGCTCTTTAGCTGGTACTTTGTGGTTCAGTGGGGCATCAACAAACTTCTTGTTTTGCAAACTTCAGCTTTTTCCTCCTTTTCTGAGTTGTTTATGAATACACAGGAAAGAACAGGTCTTGGCACAAATGTCACCTCACCACTCCGACCCCTGCTCTCTGTTATCTAGCCTGTCTGTCAATGCAAGTACTGCCTCCCCTGTGCTCTAAGGGATTAACTTTTCTCAACACAGATGTGAATGTCCCTCCTATTAATGGCCACTTCACAAGTACCTACTGTTTTGTGTCCGTACACTAACGACAGGTCAAGATAAAAAAAAAAAAAAATCCAATCAATTGCAACTACTAGATTTCATACACTTTCCTCAACTGATGCACTCTCCCACTCAGCTTTGCTGGTTTGGCACACTGTGCCTACTGCTTTTAGGGAAGAGCTGTGTTCTGTTCTCAGCTGGGATAGACCAGCTTTCCTCCTAGCAGCTGGTACAGTGCTGTTTTTTGAATTCAGTGTGAAAACCACATTGGTGACACAGTGATGTTATGGATGTTGCTCTGTAGTGCTTACCCTATGTCAAGGACATTTCAGACAGGAGGTTCTATTTCTGGCCCACAATATGTAATTTTTTGGGGCTTTGTAAGTCTTCTGAGCATTTTAATACACTCATTCTGCATGAAATGTTAAATTAAACTAGTGGACTCAGAAAATAACAGAAAAAGGAAAGACACTAATTCAGCAGGAAGACTGAATCCTGACTTGGGCAACAGTTGTAATACAACTCTGTCTTGGAAGTGTGTGCTTTAAACTTTCCATACTACTTCATCTTTGAAGATGAAAGGATTTCAGTTTCAAGAGCTTTCAACACACACCAAAAGTAAATAAAAAAAAAAAAAAAAGGAAACCTACAAATGGAAAAAAAGTCCCTTACAGTAAGAAAACTCCCACAACACTGAACTTAAATGCTCAATATATATTTCTGTCTCATCTAAAGAGATTTCATTTGCTGTATTTTGCTGTGTTTTATGAACAACGAACTATTTTAAGCTTCTAAATTGCTGTATGATTCACGCTGATGATAAAAGCCAGCAGAACACATTTGAACTTTGCACACATCCATCTCTCCTTGTTTTTAATGGTTTAGAACAGTCCTAATGTATTTACACAGGTTAGGCAGCTTAAAAGCTGGAACACAGGAAACCTTTGGGCTAAGCTCAATATGATTAAAGTTCACAGTAATGGCTGAAAAGGAAAATAAGAACACACTACAACAAAAAAAGATCTAAACAACTGTTTTGCAAACACTTAAAAGAGCAGAATTTTGTTGTTCAAAAAACAACTAAGTATAGTTTTCTCACTTATTAAAAAATAATTCTATTACAAATTTTATTAATTTTTCAAAAGATAGTTTGCAAAAGGATTAAGTATTACATCCGAAATATGTCTTTATGTAGTTCATTTCATGCTTTAAAGTAACCCATACAGCTAAGAATCCAATTTCTCCAGTAAGGCACTTTACAAAATGAAAGAAAAATGAAGTAAATTAGAAACTCTTGTTTTGCTCATGATTCTACAACTATGACTATAATATGACAAACATCTGTAATTGTATTTCAAGTAATTGAAAGCAAAGATTTATCTACTTGGAGATCTATAAAGATATTCTAAGCGGCCAAAGAAACACATATAAAATATTATGATAACTCATCAAAAATATAGATAGCAGTTAGATAAGTTACCTTCAGGGTGGAAAAACAAAAGTCTTCTTCTTTTACAATTTCAATATTGATATTTCACTAAAAGATGTTCTTTCTAAGACCATGAAATCTTCTGTAGCTTGAGCAGATTTCTATCTCATTTATGCAATTCAGTTTAACTCATTCTTAAAATCCTTCAAGAGCATTTAAAAATAGTTACACTTTTATAAAATATGTTTTAAATTCAAGACTAGGAAAAGGAGGTAATAAGCATCAGGTGGCCTACATGCAGAGGTGTTTAGCTTGGTACTCTCTATATTACAGAATTGATTAGGTTGGAAAATATCTCTGAGATCATCAAATCTAACCTGTGACTGAGCACCACCTTGTCAACCAGACCATGGCCCTGAGTGCCACTTCCAGTCTTCCTTAAACACCTCCAGGGATGGTAACTCCACCACCCCCCTGGGCAGTCCATCTCAGTGTTTAATCATCCTTTCTGTGAAAAAATTCATCCTCATGTCTAAAATAAACTTACCTTGGCACAGCCTGAGGCCATCCTGTCAGTGGTTGCCTGGGAGAAGAGACCAACCCCACCTGGCCATGATCTCCTTTCAGGTGGTTGTGGAGAGCAATAGGATCACCCCTGAGCCTCCTTTTCTCCAGGATAAACACCCCCAGCTCCCTCAGCTGCTCCCCACAGGACTTGTCCTCCCCAGCTTATCCTTCACCAGCTTTGCCACCCTTGTTTGGTCTCACTCCAGCACCTCAATGTCCTACTGGAAGTCTACATTGTCAGCATTATAGGTAAAGAATTATAGTTTTTGTGAGCTCTCCCACTTTAGAGCAAAATGATCATTTAAGGAAATGCAAGCATAGCAACAGTGTGACAATTAGGTGTAAATCACATCTCAAAATCCCACTAATTATCTGTAGTCACCTGTAATCATCTGTAGTGTCATAATAAATCATAATAAAATTAAATTCATCATAACAAAATTGAATTCATAGTGTATGTTGTCTCTATTTCTTCAGACTTAAAAAAAAAATTTAAAACAAAGAAAGGAGGAAAGCAAGGGGAAAACCTAATAAATTATACAAAATCACAGAGTTAGGGGATCATTAATGCTCATACTCCTGCAGCAGCTGTGGCTTTTCCTTCACTTAGGAAAGGACCTGCTGCTGGCTAAAGGTGCTCACACACAACACAGAAGTGCTAGACAGGAACAAGTGCTAGCTTGCTGTCTCAAATGATGCTATAATTAACATTTATGTTAATCCAGTCAGTATTTGGGTATGCAGAAGAAATTGGCAGGTTAGACTGTTTTGAAGGCAGGGAAGGAGCCAAGCATTGCACTCTACTGCTGGTGTTTCTTTCGTCTCACTGAACGGTGCCAAATTCACAGTCCAAAGCAAATGTGTAGCTCAGCCAGTGACAATTCAGCCTTTTCCACAACATTTCATCAATATGTTTGAATGTGCTTCACACAGATCTGCTTTGAAAGGACAATGGTAAACTGAGAGAAGCCTTGACCCTAGTGATTCTATAATGCTGCTTGCTAACAAGTATCCTGGCTTCAGTAGCAGACCTAAAAAAGCTTTCAAAAACAAAGCAGCTTAAAAATAAGTCAAATTTAACCTATCAAATGTTATATCTAGAATTAAAACATCTAGACTTGATTAGAGCACCTGCTTGTCCAAGTACCTTCCACAAGCACTTGTTGGTTAGCAGAAACTGTACATCAGTGACATTGCCTTCTTCTGTCCAGCAGACACCTTGGTCACTACCTGCCACCAAGGATGGCTAGGTCACTTCAAGCTCCTCCAAACTTCAGTCATCTGAGCTGGGATTCCCCAAATCAAGTGCACATCTCACAGTGCAAGTATTTTAGAAAACTTCACACAGGACAATACAGCCTGAGTACAAGAAAAGGGGGAAATGGGCTTATAATACAAAACACAATACTTTCTTCTTTGAAAAGCTCCAGCATTTGCATTTTTGTGTTTGTTTATGTGGGGAGAAGAGCTTCAAGATCACATTGGCAACAATTAAAGAAAAAGTTAAAAAAAAAAAGCTCTGAGCACACCAATGAACTGAAGGAACACCATGGGGTACTCTGGGCATGTCTGCACTGGAGCAGCCCCATAAGACACAGTGTTCCAGGAGCAGCTGATGCTTCCAGAATACTTAATGTGAAAGGCAACCTTTCATAATTCAACTTGACCATGCTACACCAGGGAAGAAACATACATACACACTAATGTGTGTATGCTGACACACAGATGGAACAGTATATCTGAACACAAGTTCCATTCAGATATAAAAGCGTGGGTGGCCATTTCAGAGTTTCCCATGGCAACAATTAGTTATGGGCCTACATTAGCATAAGACCTTGCCTGTTGGAAGAAAAGCATAGTTTTTGCAAGTATGCAGATTTACACAGAAAACAAATATTGGACACTTCAGTGCTTTCTCTGCTTGTGGGTGATGTCCCTTACCTCCTGACAAGCACACAGCCACCTTTCCCTGCCTTGGCGGAGGAGGCAGCCTGCCAGCTTCATGAGCACTGGAAGAGATACAATTTTCTATCATTTTGTTCTGCACAATAAATGCAATGCTGTTGACAGAGGATATTGCACAACCTCAGCAATTTCATTCACTATAATATCTGATAAACTCAAACAGATTAAGAAGTTTATCCTTAAAGTGCTTTCTCACTTTTGGGCTAAGGAGCTAGCGCACAGATGTTAATCAATTTTCCAAAGTCACGGAGGAATTTCTATGGCACAGTCAGATGCTGAAAGCTTGTTTCAAACCAGTGTCATTATTACAGAACTACTACCCCTCCTGAAGTCACAAGGATTTTCCCTTCTTTAGGACACATAAATGGCTATGGAAGATCACCCCCTTCTGCCAGCATGCCTCAGCCTTATCTGGAGAGCTCAGATTATTGCCACCTCTTTGCCTTTCTGCTGAGACCAGTGACAGGTCTGTCTGTCAGTGACAATTCAAGTAAATGCCCTCCAAGAAACAAAACAAAACAAAAAAAGTAATTTCACACCAATCAGGTGAGAATCACCCACACAAATAATAAAAAAGCCCAACCAACCCCCCAGCTCACTCACACCTTAGCACTGAAATAAACAGTTGAGAACTCAAGACAGCCTGAACCTCCCAGGGACACATCTACCCTGCAGCCATCTCAAATATAGAACAACTTCTATTCCTTATTTAATACTTAAGAGTTCCCCTGATTAAAATGAAGAAATATTTATTTTTATGCATTTTTGTAAAAAATCGCGTCTTTCTAACATGCTGCATTTAAATGCTACAGTGCATTAACAACCAGGAAATGCTGTGAGACTACCCCATATATTCAAGTCATGGCACCTTTACCTCCAATAACAATATGATGGATTCAGGGCTTTTCTAAAAGTAATTTGTTAGAAGACTGCAGCAGCTTTTCATAAACTATAACTGGATGCATGATGGGATTCCCACAGCAATTAGAACAACGTACAGGGGCCACTTTCTTTAGATCAAGGACTCCTACCAATGTAAACCATGTATTATTTTAATCAGCTCCCACTTGTGTTCTTAAACAGGGTTAAGAGCCACATACTAAGGCTAATACTTTGTTTCTTTTAGGGATAGCTATGACCTTGGGAAAAACAATGCTGCTTCTAGAAAGCTAGTGCTTAAATATAGGTATCTTGGGATTACTGGAACTCTTAATTGTATTTCACAAATCTTTGCAAGTTGCTGAGATGTAAAACCCATGAAGTGAAAAGCACTGACATGGTCATAACTCATGTTTCTTGAGAAATTTCCAGGGGGTATAATGAAATTAAATTGCAAGGCCTTAACTGTTGACACTTCTCTAAAACAGAAGAAAACACAGCCTTAGTCTCTTAAGAAAAGAATGCCCTTTTTGGCTTAAAAAACTGGAACAAAAAATACATTTAATTCCAGTGCTAACATGCTCTCATAACTGAAAAACAGGATTTAACAACAATTTACAATCAAGTTTTCTTGGACAACACAGACCAAATGCTAACTCTGATAGATATAATCCTTTCAGTCCTTCCTGTAACTAAAACTGCTACTTGAGACAACCACCTAGAAAAACTGGTGTAGCAGACTATCAGCACTTCTGTACAGAGGGGATAAGATAACATGTCAGATTTGGAGCTCTGCAAGGAGAATATAGTTATTTTGAGATGGTTAAGACTTCTGGAAAGAAACCCTCACCTCCTGCAGAACACCAACTGGAAGCTGTCACTCACTTATCTCAACAAAACATTCACAAGCTTGTACCACACACGAACGTGCCAGATTCTGTAACACATGTTCCTCCTGGCAAAAAAACAAATGTTTCTTGACTCAGGGAGGGAAAAAAAGGACAAACTAGGGAAAAATCTACTTTAAACTATGAACAGTGTTCACAGACTTGGAAAAGTACCTTAATATCAGCTGCATGTTTTGGGCTACCACATGAAATTTTGACAACTTTGTTTCTTGTCTTAACATGAAGTGTCTGTCAGGAGGGTTCTTGCAATATTATTACAAGTATTTTTGTAGACAAGGATTTAACTAAATTGACTTGGCCAAGAATGGGAGGTTAAACAGAGTCAGACAGGACAGCTGGATAGCCTGAAGAGCTCCCAGTGCAGAGTCGTGTCCTTTACATCTGTGAAGTATAGCACAACCCAGCCAGGACTTTAATTGAGTTCTGAATGTCCCTAGGTGTGTTGAAAGGCACATGACAAGAGTATGAGGAGATATCTTGGGTTTTTCTGATAAACTTCTACAGCTTCCTATTGTGCAATAGCTATGAAATCAGAAAGGAAAGATAATATATTATTGATCTCACATCTATTTCACTACTTGTGGAGCTGCCCTAGATGCTTCTCTTTTTACTGCAAAGTGGCTTAACAGATCTTCACAGCATGAAGTCTGAGCTCTGGAGACAGGTGAAGACATCCTTGGATAACAGGGCAATTTTAGACGGGACAGTTACAGTCAAAGCTAACTCAACAAGTTGCAAGACTGAACATCCTCTACATATCCACTGAAGAATTCACTGGCGAATGACAAAGTTCATTAGAAAGTAAATTGCATTGTTTACATACAGAAATCAGCATTTATGACATTTTTTTCCCAGTGTTTTATAACTCCCTTTTAATAAACCATTCATATTTCCTTTGCCCTGTGAAATAAATTGGATTAATTAAGTAGTAGAGAATAATCAGATCAGTGACTTAGACTTCCAGATACCTCACTGGAATGAACCCCAATTATCACATAGACTACGACAGAAAATACTCTGTGTTATACTCCAACCTCAACCATTTCTGCTGCAGGAGCTCTCTGAAAGAGACACTAAGAACTTGAAAAGGCATTTCTTTTCCTTGCCAAACCATGAACCACTAATAATTTCCATTCCTTCAATAATTACTCTTAACTTCCAGAAAAACACTTCACAAGCAAAGATCAACCCAGGATATATACAAGGATTAAAACAGATGGTTTGAATTAAAATCTATACAACAGTAGCTATAGTCTACATCAGCATTTTTACTGAAATAATTACATTGACTTTTAACTACTTGATCACTAACAGCAAATAATAAATAGATCGTGTTAACATTTATAGTTATTACCTGCATTTGCTTCCTTAAGACTTGCAATTTTCCTTTTAAAAGTAAACTATCACATTATTCTTTGCTCAGTGTTTCAGCTACAAGGAGACCAGACACAAATTCAAAGGGCATAAAGACATTATTTTACTTGTACAAATTTTTTGTTGAAGATTTACTATATATTGAATACTATTTTTCCTGTTATACAATAGGCAAAGGAAGCAAACACAAAGTTTATTTAAAAAGCAACATGATGCATATGGTGTTTGTCTGCAAGGCATGTAACTGGTCTTGTTATTTTGTCTTTACAAAGTGCAAAACAGAGGAAGTTTCTAGCAGATAGGTAAATTCTTGATCCAAGTCAATTTTCAAATTTGCTTCTGAAGTTTCTGTGTCAGCCCTAAAGCCAAGACTCCACATTTCTAGGAGAGTAACAAATTAACAAAATCCCAGACCAAATACAAAATAAACATATTTCGGTGTGTTTCTCTGCGTATGCTCAGGGTACAGTCTGGGACAGCCCACAGAAGAAGCAGTTCTTGGTGTGGGTGAATCTGTGGCATTTCCCTGGGCAGCCCTGGGGCTCGGGCAGTCCCCATCACAGCCTCCACTGTCACCCCTTTGCCAAGGCCAGCTGCACTGCCTGCCACCCCGTCCTGCGCAATCTGCAGACAGGAGACACCCTTGGATGTCGGAGCTCATTTGTTCCTTTTTCCCCCCTTTTGATTAATTATTTAATCCATACAAGTCCTTCCATTTTACCACTGGTGTTTTTTAAGGAACCTTTGTTTACAGTGCTGTATCAAAGGCTCTTACAAAATCCACATGTCATGGAGTGAACAACTGTCTGTCTCCCTGACCAGCTTCATGAGAATGAAACACAGGACTGAACTGGCATTATGCATGGCTCTTTAGACAGTCCAACAACTTTATCAGCCTACATTAGGGTTTTTCAACATCCCTTTGCATCAAATGACTTAGTAGAAGACATTTAATTATCTGTAAAAAAACTCCCTTCTACTTCTAAAAAAGAAAATCTTCACTGCATTATGCAGGAAAGTTTCAAAATCTCTAGCAGAGTGACAATCTGTTACATGTTCTACTGAAAACTGACCATTGCTGTTACTACTTGATTATGCTCCTACAAAAGGCACAAGCAAGCAAAATAGAGAAACCTCCATCCTGTAAAGTAGCAGGACATGTTCCAGCTTCAAAAGCTAGAGAGTCCTACTCATAGTTTGCAGCTGTACCTCTCACCTAGTGCATCATTCTTCCATAGTTCATTCTGGGCACCTCTCCAGTAGTGCAGAAAGGAAACAGATTATGCCAGGTACTTTTATTCTCCAAAGGGAGCCTTGCCAGAAACTTCTTGTGGAGCTAAGCTCCACATGGTATGTCCTTCCCCTTTCCATCCTCCGAAATCAATGATCACCTGGGTACCAGTTTAGTATGCCTGAGTGTAACAAGGAAGACTGGGGCAGTTGCCAGGGTTGCAGACAGGGGAGTCTCTGGAGCCCAAGTGACCAAAAATTCCTCAAAGATGAAAATAGGCATACTTCAGATGGTGGCTCCAGTTCCAAAACTACCCAGTTGTGCTGAAAGTTCTGCTGTAACTCTTAGAATCATCCGGAACTGCTGCAGGTAGAGGCCTGTGCAAAGCTTTCTGTGCAATTTAAGAATGGCATCTTGTGAACTAACTCCTGCTCTAGAATGTTTCTTGTTCACTTCTGATCCCTTGGAAGGGCTGAGGGAAACACCCAGTTGTGCCAAAATATTGCTGAGGTGCACACAATACTCCCTTCATTTATACTGACAGAAACCAGGCCTGCTCAATTACAGCTCTCCAAATTCCAGTCACACTTTTTCTCTGTTTCCAGTACAACCCCCACTTTCACAGCATGGAAAGGGAATGTGTGACATTGCAAAGAGTCTCCTGGTTGTAAAAAATCAAGCAGTACAAGTTACTGCACAATAACTGCATCATTGTTTAAATTAATTAAAAACTCACCCCTTCTCATGAACATTTCATTTTATGCTATACATGCAGCAGCTAGAGGTTATGTTTCCTGTTAGAGATGGTTAGTATTTAAAGAAATTTTCTGTGTACTTTACTGTATGAAATGATTCATTATAACCCATGTAGTCTGCTTTTATAATACAGACTAGTGTTTATTTGCTAGAGCTACTTTTCCTACCCCTGGTGCAGAATTTATTAACTTCATTGATTTGGCTAGTGCAGTACACATTGTTTCTGTAATTCACATTAAATACGTAATTACATTTAAATTATAAAGACTCTAACTAGGAATTTTCTCATTTATTAGCTTCTGAGATAGTGACAACAAACTGCTGTGCAAGGTTTTGCTTAAGGTCCACCATCTGATCTTCCTCCATAAATACACAGGCTTCACTGCGTATGTGGGCAAAAGTTCGTGTTTTGGCCTCACTCCCCTGAAAGCAAGCCACAAGTGGCCATCATCAGTCAGTGGTTCTGGGTGCAGCTCTGTCCTGCTAGAGGAGGAGCAGATCTGATCCACTGGAGGACCAATGTATGTGTTGGTGGCTAGGCTGCCATCTGTAAGTCTGCTTGGGAGAGCAAAGACCTGCTGGGACCACCAGTTTTGCCACTGGGAGGGAGAAAGACTGATCTCTCCTTCTGACTAAACCAAGCACTAACCACTGATGAGTTGCTAATTCTCACAAGTTGCCTCAAAACACAGGAATCAGAGGACAGCAAATTGGCAAGTCTGTGTTTAGCAGAGAAGAAAATACTATAGCAACAAAGGAGCAATGAAGGAAATACACATAATGGCAGGAATATTAAGGATGACAGAGATAACTGGATGGGGAAACTCTGGCATGTACATTATTTTACAGGGTGTCTGATTGAAGCTGATTGTCAATGAAGTGTTTTTGGCAGGCTTGTGGGTGAAGATATTCAAAGACTTGAAAATCTTCAGTAAATGCTGAAGTCACAGATGTGGTTTGGAGCACAGGACGAAGACTTCTGCTTCCCAGGTTAGCATTTAGACAATTGGATCTACTCAGATTCAACCCTAAGCACAGACATTTAGGGGCACAATTTCATGCTTCAAATACCTTAAATTGTTTCTTATTTTCTGAGTTTTCTTATAAAATATAAACCTGTGTGCAATGAATTTTCAGCATGTGTTTTCCACATCTAGAAATCCCAAATATTTTTCTGTAAAAGACAGACAGGCAAAGTGAAATCCTTTCTTCTCCATGAGATACTGTCACACAAGCCCAGACAAATGGTTTATCTGAAATATATACTACTGGGTAGGAAGCAAGAGTGGTAAAAGTAACTCAGAAGTGCACTTCCTTGGCCTTCCCTCGGATTTTTCTGCTAGTCATCAAAGCCATCCTTAATCCCAATGGAAAGTGATGATGGAAATACTGTTTTTTCCCTCTGCCAAAATGAATCTTCTCTTCAGCTGAAATGGCTTAGCCAGATCACAGTGGTATAACTTATGCTTCTGTATGCCAAGGTTTCTGATTATGGCTCTTGGAATGTGTCTGAAGCAATTTCTTCTACATAATGGAACACACTTCTTGCTCAGAAACCCTTAAAATAGGCAAATAGGGCAACTATCCTAAAAGCTTTGTTTTCAGGTGGAAGTTTTAAACCTTCTCAACAGTTCTGCCTCCATCCTCATACACTAGGATGTGCCACACTAATCATGGTTTTCAGCTTCTCAGTTTTATTGCCAGCTCTGCTTGGACTTGTGTTCCATATCTAGCTGCATTTAACTGAGAAAACAAGCAGAACGGAGAAAGGCTGTAGCAAAGACAAATGAAACTAAAAGAATTAAGAAACTGACCACTATGATCGAATGACTACCAAGTGTATTATGGCACTACTGTTCACCAAGAGAAGGCAAGAATGTCTGCAGCTTAAGCTAAGGAAGATTCTGTCCTTTTGACCCTTCCTATCACGATTAGAATTGCAATGTATGCAAATATGTTTAGTCATTGTGATTATGAAAGCGGTTATTTAAAAAAAACTAAATACCTGAGAAATGGTTTGTGACTGACTGTGCCTATAAAATTTGAGTTCACCTAAATCACAACACATGTTTACAGACAAGACCATTTTTCTGAATGGTTCAGGTCAGGTACCTCCTAACTCCATGAACTGATGGATGACTTTCACTGTCCTAGAAGAGAATATGCTGCGATTCAAAGACACCTTTCTGCTTATTCTAATTCTAATAATTCCTTCATGTGTCTGCTATTAGACTTCATGGTGACAGCAGGACCCCAAGTGCTTTCCTGTCAATCCAGTGAGAAGACCCCTCACCTTGGCAGCAGCAGAAAACCTACAGTGTGTGGCTGAGCAGCTGTGACACTACCCAGAAAAAATCAAGCAGAATTATGTATATTGAAATATGGCAGCTGCAAAGATGAGGCTCAGTTCAAAATAAAGACACCTAAACTTAACTCCCTTTATACCACATAGGGTAAAATCCAGTTGCCTAAATATTGATAGCTATTTCAGACTTCCCAGGATATTCTGCCTGCCTTCCAGCTTCTGCTTAAAAGGCACAGGTGTGCTATTACAAGTTTTATGCAGATTTTTTCAGTACCTAGAAAATATCCCTGTGATCAATTTTATCCTTAGGTGTCCAAGCTCCCGATAGTCAATAAAGAGTTAGTCAAAACAGGCCCTGGAATAAAAAGCAGCTGATAGAGCTGATTTAATTGCCTGAAAAGAGATGGTAATTATGTATCAGATACCTGGCCTTAATGTTTTTAATAGAGCTCTGTAAGCTTCTGACCATCCTAGGAAGATGCAGATGTCCTCAGGTCCTCTGGTATCACTGGGAGATAAGACTTCCTGCACAGAAGTCTTGGCTGCTCAGGCATGTCTTCAAAGTCACTGAGGTCACTATGCATGGGCTATGGATTCAATCCCCAGTTCTTCAACTGGAGCACTGATACCCAGCACACACATATAGTTAGGTGGTTTATCATCAATATGTAATGCACACAAAGCATCAAAGCACAACAACAGACACCAGTAAAACAAAAGGATATCCTAATGGAAGTAAAAATTGGATTGGATTTGTTTCAGAAAGGAAAATAAGTTCATTTCTTAAATAAAAGTTATGCAAATAGAATATATGAGCATAACACATTCATAAAATAATTTGAAAAGTTGTGATGAAAAAAGAGAAATGCATTTTTCAAATTCAGTTAGATAAAATGAACAATAATTTAAAGCTTGTTGCACCTAAAATTGTCATTGTACAAAACCAGCTTACTCAAAATTATTTTTCTTGTGATATCATTAAATATGAACGCCTATCTAAAGCTGTTTCAAAGGATGAATTAACATAACTGTAATAGCCTGGAATGAACTTTGATCTAGCATAAAAATATGGTAAAAGGCACTTCCCCCTTTTTTCACTGGGAAGAAATTAATTTTGGAGCTGCTTGAGCTTAGGTACTGTTTTATTAACTGGGACTAATTCCCAGTTTATTTCTCTATGTCCTTATTTGACTTACACTCATCAGCTGTAGAGAAGGAACAAGCAAACAATACTTTCATTTTTGCTTTGTAAACATATTTCAGTCTAAGTCTGGAGCAATTCCCCTCCACTGCTTCTGATGTCAACAGGTACAGTAAATCAAAAATACCTTGGTGAAATCTGGATATGGTTTTGAAACACTACAGTTACATTAATGTAAAATCTCAAATACAAATGATGTATTTGTATGCAAATATAAGCTTTTATGGTAATTTTCTGAATTACAATGAATACTGCGCAGATGTACATCTGCTTATGAGGCAGTGCTCTTTCTTGTTTATGTACTTAATTAACTAAATTGAACTAAATTGTCAAAATCACACAATTCCCCATCTTTAAAGCAACCTAGAAACCTAATTCTGCTGACAAAAATGTCTTAATCAGCTGTGAAAATGGACCTTCTGCTTTCCAATCCTGAAGGCATAAATCCATTTACCTATGGTAATTATGCTCCTATTAGAAATTACCTTCCTGTTGTTGCAGTCTTTATTTTCTCTGTAACACTGCCTCTGTTCTACCCATGTCATTGTATATCAGGCAGCTCAAGGGCATGGGCAGCACGTGGGTCAGCAGCCCTGGTGAGAGGCTGCAAATCCCAGACCTGCTCAGCCCTGAATTACGAAGACTGGGGGCAGTGGACATGCTTGGTCACTTCAAGCACTGCCCTCTCAGACAGTGGACATCCCTCTCACTTCATGCTAGCTGCAGTCTCAGTTTAGGGAATTGGAAGACAGCTTCTTTGCTAGAGGAGAGCATGAATAACAAACTAAACCAATAGAAAGCCTCCAGCAGAGCTGGATACCAGCCTGGACACAGCAAATAGGTGACTAAATCCAATATCTGGTCTCAAATGTTGTGCAGTTGCCTGGCCAACTGCTGGCCTCACACCCTTGATCCTGCCAGAAGGAAACTTGTATGTGATTTCACTCTGTCTAGGGTGGATCTGACCCTATGGTCCATAGCCAGCTCCATGCACTCTCTCTCAGTAAGGCTAAACTTAAGTTTTGTTTATTTTCAAGGCATTAAAGCATCCCATAACACAGGTCTATATTACACTGGTTCAGTACTGGGCTTCGGTACAAGACTACCAAGCATATGTGATTTTTATTTCTTCTGCTGCCAGAAGAAATAGAACAACTGAAGTGAATCCAGTGAATCCAGTCCCTAGGCAACATATCAGATATGGTACAAGTATAGAGCACATTTAATTAAGTTTATACAAAGATCCCAGCAAGACTGTGCTGGGTAGAGCGCTGTAAAATTGTCAGGATTCATGACCTGAGTGGGGCTGGATCCTCATGAGAACTTTGTTAGATATGAGCACATTCACACAGGAGAAAAAGAATGTAGTGAACAGGTCTTGTCTAATACTCTGTCTTAAATCACAAAAGGACAGCAAATGGATGTTCTTTCATGTTGTTCTCTCAAATACTGCTGTTCAATTTATAATTCCTTCTCTGGCATTTTCAACTGAGCATGTGTCCAACTCAGAATGAATGTGTCTAAGCATTACAAGCAATTTAGTCATTAGCAATCACTAAACAAAGTGATTCTCTTCACACACACAGTCTTTAATAATACAGTAAATCAGGACAAAAATATTTAGTACTGTGTCTTGTATTTAAGCACAGAAACAACCAAAATATTCTTAATTTTTTGGTCCTGAAGGTATTCTCATGGAAGTTACTATTTCATCAGCATAGACAAAGTCACATAAAGATGATGCTGTGGTCAAGTTTTATTTATAACACAAATTTTTACTGCGGTTAGGACATCTGGACCACATCTCATCTGCCAAGGATCATATAATCCTCATGTGCTCTTAAAACTCAAGCTAGAAATCAGTTGGTCCAGTAGACTGCCCTGGAGATTATTTTTGACAGCTGAATGAGTCTACTGTAAAATACAGACATGTGGGGGAAAGGATCAAGTCAAGACACATTAATTTTTGTTTTACTGACCACTCTGTGGTGGTAATTAATAGAAGGTGGTACAAGTATACATTTGGTAAATGTTAAAGAAAAAGCCTTAACTAGCAGTCTGACAGATTCTCCTTCTGATAATACAGAGGACAAGCATTTGAGCCACACACATGGAAATAAATCAACAGAAGCTTGTGATTTCTCTGTCCAAGCCTGTTTTTTAAGAAACAGAATGAATTTTGTAGAAGAATTGTCTGAGAATTGATCACCTGACTTAATTATTTCTTATTTCAGCTTAATGTATCCATTAACATCAAAGTAACACCCTGTATGCCTCTCCAGTGCTTCCACATATACAAGATACCTCGAAATTCAAAGTATGCAACTCCAAGAAAACACATAACTGTATCAGGACAAAAAGCTATGGTTTTACCTTTAGAATGTAAGCCAGTTGTGACTACAGACAACTATGTCATAACCTTTTGACTTACTACCATATTTTAAACCTAGCACTAGAAATGCTGATGAAACATGGCTTGCAAGTCCATGGATGTTTAATTTGCACTCAGTAAAAATAAAGTTTGGACCTAAAGAAAAAAAAAATTGAGAGATGTCAGAAATTTTCACTGAAAAATTGTGTCAATTTATTTAGAGTTTTGCGTGGAAGCTGTTTTTATCCCACTTTTACTAACATTTCTTGACAAGCTGCCCTTTCTGACTTGCTCAGCTAACACAGATTTTGATTAGGAAGTCAGGAGGGGCACCTGTTTACAGAGCTGCAACTGCCCTGAAGCTTTGGGAGAAGCAGTGCCACGTCTGCATAAAATTAGTTGTTATGGAAAACTATTACTGCTGTCTCTTCTGAAGACCAGAACAGCACAGAGCCAACCAGGTTGAGAGGCACTTCTTCACATAATTAGATCATAGCAAGCATAAGCAGATCAATCTGACAACATGCAAGCCCCATTGGAGTTCATGGGTTTTGTTAAATGAATTAAAGACCAATCCCAGCTAGCTAGTTGAGGGTACATGTTCTTTTGTGATCCCATAATGTCTACCCAAGAATTACTAAGTTTATTTCTTATGAAACTTGTTCATACTGGCCTGAGATTCAAAGCATACGGTCTTTAAATGCTTACTCTGTATGTCCAAACAGTCCTATACTTAAGATATGAATATACTAAACTTAAAACATGAATATACTGGAAGAGTTGTTTAGGAAAAAAACACTAGTTCACATAAAAAATAATGAAACCCATACAATTCTTTCATCACTTCAATACCCATGCAAATAAAAGCCAGATGTGTAGCACCAATATGGATACAACTTGCTTACACATCAAAAACTGTCTATTCACCTTCCTTCTGCAACATGTTCCAGCCTCAACCACTACATTTGCAAGAAGATTAACTGATGTATTTGTCACATTAGGTACCTGGATAATGGCAATCAAGAAAGTTGCACGGTCATCAAAAATTCAGTACAAAAATACTGTTTATATAAAGCTACATATATATATATATATCTACACACACAAAGGCATGGAAAACATAATAAAACTTACCATCACTTGCAGAAAGTGAGTCATTTGCACAGATCAGTGCCAAAGTAACCAGCAGATGCCGAAGATCCATACTTCTAACTCTGTAATAACAAAAGACAGTAAGAGAGTTCATTTACAAGCAAATATTATTAATATGACATTTAAGCTATTATCTAGTTTTATTGATTTTTTTGATTGGATTTAAACCAGAAGTACATTTAGCTTATTGTTTATTGCCTCAACATCATCTTGCAGTCTTGAACAGACAGTAAATACTGTATTTACAAGAGAAGCAGCTTAGGCGTCTCTAGTCCATTAAATACAGAGGGAGGAAAATCAATTATTGATAGACTGCATCTGCAAATGACTTTAAAACCTCCAAGAATGCAGACACTTACAATCCTTGCATAAACCAGCAAGCCTTTACAACTTCCCCAAAAAAGCACACTCCTAGTTTTCCTTAATTCACCTGTGCCACACACACACACTGTACAATGCCATCACACAATCCTGTTTTGAAGCACTCTTTTGCTCCTGCCATTATCACCAACATCTGCTAACAACAGTGAAGGGCAGTAGCTGCTCTATGTTGGACATGCAGACTGTGCAGACTTCTGCACAAAATGGTACCTTGCTCCCAAAAAGCTCATTAGGAGTTTGTAGGGAGTACGGGGAAAGCATTCATACCATGGATTATAACCTGACCATTAATAGCGATGGAGATTACCAGAGACCGTCAAAACTAAAGCTACAATACACATGCTAAAATAAGCATGGGTGTTGAAACAAGTCAGGCAGCACTTTTTTTGTTCTGTGGCACCAAACTAGCATGATACACTGACACCTCGCTCAGAGAGGCAGCAGAGAGAGAACAACTCCACTTCCACATCTGACTGTAAATTGGTATGACAGACCATGATTCTACACTGGATAGTTTTCATTTAGAGATTTTCTTTCTAACAGGAGATTAAATCACAAATATCAAAACAACCAAGCCAACTAATGAGTAACAATCTCTAAGAGTTATCAAGTAACAATTCATGCTAGCAAATCTAGTTGTCAAAAACTAGTTAGCTTCTTAGTACAGTTATGAGTTTGAATTAGGTTAAAGACCATAAAACACAAGAATGCAGAGTATGTGAAGCTATAGTAATGTTGAATTTAAAAGGTAGCTCCCTCAATTTTCTTATACTAGGAGAACAGAATGAATCACAGTAACCCAAAACTGTTATCAACTCCAGATTTCTCATCCATGCTGTTCAGTACAAGACTTGAAAATCAGAAGCTATTTTCCCATACTGCCTTTAAACTGTTCAATAATTCTCAGGTTTCAGGCTCAGTATAACTGGCATTTACTCAAACTACTCTAGACTAGGAGAACCTAAACCAGACCTGCAAAGGCAAGCCAGGAAATGCTCCTCACCTCACACACATCAGGACAAGGATGCCCAGCAGCAGCACCCAGAGAAGCTTGGGCCACCTGGAGTGGGCATGGGACTGCTACACAAAGGAAAAAGCTGTAGGAGCTCTTTGGACTGGCCAGGCACCAGCAGGACTCTTCTATGGCCAGACAGACATGGGTCAGTCCAGAGGGGGAGATGGAGGAGGGAAGGAAGAAAGGGAGAAAGGGAGAAAGGGAGAAAGGGAGAAAGGGAGAAAGGAAGAAGCGAAGAAAGGTGCATTAGTGAGAATTAGGGGCAGTGATGGAGGGAGACAACTTGGGGAGCAAGACCAGGAGAAGTGACAATTGCAGCTATCCCACAGACCTGGGACAAAGTTAATAAAGCAAATCACAGGCCAATAATCCTCCTAATTCTAAGAAGAGCAGCTACACTGCCACAGTACAAGGTTCATCCAAAATCAGCTACATTTTCAGGTAGCTCAAATTGTCCCCCTGCTTCATCTATACTCTTGTTAAAAGGATTCTTATTATCTGTTATTGATAAACCTACTACAAAAATGCACCTCTGTGCTTGTCAAATCCCCTTCTCTTACACAATTTCTACCCCATCAGCCTCTTCTCCCTGTCAGCTCTTCTACTTTCTCCCTAAAGTCTTATTTTCTCTTCCACAGGCCTGAGCACAATGTCACTTTATTTACAACTCTCTTTTCCCAGTACCCAGGCACCCTGTGCTGCCTTCTTATGCACTTCCCTGTTCTCCCATGTCCACCGGCCTTTGCTAATCTTCCAATCATTCTTTTCCAGGTCTTTTTACTTCTTCTTGTCTAATAACAACCACAAGAGAAGGTAAACCCTCACAGGAGACCTTCTATGAGAACAAATGTGAACAGAATTAATCATTTAGATCACTTTGTTTCATTTTTCATAACCACACTGAATAGCTCTAGTGGGGCCAGCATTGGTTCCCACATGCAGCTGTCACAGCATGAATATCCCCTCCATCCCTGCACACCTGACTGGTGGCCATCTCAGCTTCCTTTGGTTTGACAGCTGAAGCACTAACCCAGGAGCTTGGAAACACATCACAGAGATCAACAAACACACTGCACTTCAGTAAGGTCTTGTTATTGCAGAGGAAAACAATCCTCTTTCAGTACTGCTGTTTTCTCTTGCAGTGGCAGACTTGTTTACATACCTGTAACACAGTGAACTCCATCAGGAGATTGCTCCAGTTAAAATGAGTCCATTAACATTTTTTGTAATGGACCTGTTTGTGGACTGGTTTTATCAGGACTCCTCAAAGACACAGCCCAGGAACAGAGCCAGGGAAGAACAGGCATAAGAATGAACAGTCAGGGTGGAGGGGAGGGCATAGCCAGCAGCAGGTATTACTTGTTTAAGAGCAATTCTGCAATTATTGGGAAATTCCCTGCTCAGCCATAGACCTTTACTAAAACAACCAGCTCTCTGAAACAGGGCACAGGATTAATTTGCATTCCTAAATCTCAGAGATGAACAAAATTGCTGCTTCATCCCTTGCCCTTTTGTTAGTAAAACACAGTAAAGAAACAAATGATCCTTCTTCAGTGGACTCTCACAAATGCCAGAATCTCAGCAAGACGAAACACTATCTTGGCTCTGCCTAAAACCACATGGGATATCCCACTGAGTTATCCATTCAGACTGGTTGTGTCTGTGAAAAATATCCAACTGGTATACTCTGAACATACCCAATATGGACAGGACTGAGCTCAAAAACAGTAACTGCTCTTATTTGAAAATATGGATGCATCATGCTCCACCCTTTGTGCAAGAGCCTCTGTAAAAGGTCAAGCTGTGCTATCTCCTTGGAGTTGCAACCCGGAGCCCTTGGGATTAGAGCTTGTACTCAAGGCCTCACCCAGGCATAGGGTGTGAAGCACCAGGGACGTGACCTTTGCATCCAGCACCAAAAGCTCGGCTGGGCTCAGTTACGATGGCCACTTCTAGTAGTATTTGAGATGAAGGGAGAGCTACACTGCCACAGCTCCAGGCTCATGGGAGAAAATCTGGTGGGAAGCAGGAGTTGCCCCATCATGATACCACTTTTGGTGGTACAGAATAAAAATTCTGAGAGAAGGGTTCTCTGAAGTGTCACCTGCATCACCATCAGACAACTACTGCCTTGCAGAAAGTTCTTAAAGATCTGCTCCATAATGACCCACTGCTCTTCCTCTAAGACACCCTTGCCAGCTTCCTGTCAATATGAACAGTATTGTGCAGAGCCTTCAGTGTTAACCTAGCAAGAGACAACTTCTCTGCAGGCATTAGGACAAAACTGACCTTTTACAACCCAGAAGTATTTACCTCCCAACATCTACTCTGTGTGCCTATGAAAGACAAATGGCACTAATAAAGTGCCTCTTATTCAACAGAAAAAAATCCCTTTGAGTGTCTGTAATATACATTATTCTAAAGAATAATATTATATGTCTTACCCAACTCCAGCAGCTTGTAAGAATGAACAGAGTTAAAATCAGAAAAAAAAATAAAAAATTACAGCAGCTGACTGTCCTCAAGCCAGCTGAAACTTGACCACAGAAACATTTGGCTAGAGGTCAGCTCAGGCTAATTACTTCAGTACAGAAAGGGAGCCAGGAGTTATAAAAAGGATAAAAAAAAATATCCTTGGCCCTTTTCTATAGCAATGTTGGAGTAAGGTCAATCACAAGTGAATTTAAACACAACATCTCTCCAGTGGGACATGAACAGAGTCAGCATAAACAGGCGAAACTGGGCTAAGAACCTCCCTGAGAAAAGAAACAGTTTAGTCACAGCACACTGAATTGTTTGCATCTACTATGGTCAGGTAAAAATGTTAACACTCAAAGTAAATCAGAAGGAGTCTTGCTCATATAAACAAAGCTTGTTTGAAGTGAGATCTTGACCTTTACATAGTTTCTGAACCTGAAAGGACCAGAAGGAAGGAGAAGGACATTGAACAGCACCTACTGTGGAACTTCTGCTTTTGCCACCACCATTAACTCAGGGTACTCCAAATATGAGACTTTTTCCCCAGTAACCTCCTCCAGTTTAGCACTGCTTGCCACAGCAGCATCTCTGTAGCTAGTACAGAACAAAGGGTAGCCTCTCTGCTGCAAACCAAACCATAAAATTACTAAGTGAAGGATTAATCTGCAGAGTTTTCCATACACTGCTGTTTCATCATTCTATTAGATCACAAAGAGGCAAGAGCACAAAAGTGGGCCATCTGAATACAGACCAGCAGATCCACCACCAAAAAAGAACAAGTGCTGAGATGTGACTATAACTCCAGGCTCTCCAGGTCTGTCCTGAATCTTCTTTATTGCAACTACCAAATATGTGTACATGTAATAGTGCAGAATTTTTCTGGGTGAAAGGCCTTTATTTTTCACAGTGTGGGCATTTCTTAGAAGTTATTTCAGGGCATAACCAGTGACACCAAGAAGTAATCTTTCTGTGCTTGCTGAAAAACATTCACATCCCTTTGGCTGATCATGCCTAGCTGAAATCACTTTGCCCGCGTACCTTCATTCCCCTGAGTGCCAACAGGATGGAGTCATGCTGCAACTGAAATTAGTTTTTGCCCTTCCGATCAACACAATCTAAAACTGTAATGGACTTAAAGCCTTCTTCCCTTGCTTGCTGATATTATAGCTTGATTAAGTCATCAGCAGCCCTTGGAACAATGCCTGTTTTTAGAGAGCCCTTGTCAGGGCACTATACTCAGTCACAGTAAGAAACAGAAATAACAAATTGTCTCAGTTGATATGAGTAACACACCATTCACCTATTGTGTACTGTTATCCTGGATATAAAAAGAACAAGGAATGATACCACAGAAGCAGAAGTTATATACTCGAAACAAAAAACCAACCAACCAAAAACCTTGTAAAGGGCACATTTCACTTAAAAAAAAGTCAAAACCTTAACAACATATGAAAAAGAGTTGCACTTACTATGCATGTTTTTATGGAAATTTGAGGACTATGAAAAAGTACACTATAAATACAAACTAAACCTATAGAACAGAGGCAACTTTATGTTATTAATTAGGTCTTTATGTCAGCTAAATAATTTATACTTATTTCAAGTGTTAAAATGTTAAAATTGGAAATGGAATCTATTGAATTAATTGCTCACTTTAGGTTAAAAAAAATACATTTTTTCCTACACAAACTTTTAATTTTGGAATAGAGAGTATATGAAATTTTAATATCAACAGCCAGTTTATTTCTCTCTCTATTCTAAGAGACACCCTTAGGGCTTTTAGTTGGTTTCTTTTTCCTACGGATTGATGTGTCTGTTAATTACTCTTTAAACTTGTAACAGGCCAAATGATTTCCAATTCTTTGATGTGGTTAAGGAGCCATTCAGTGAATCCACATTTGGAGATCGCTCTGGGCTTGTGCTGAAAACTGTTGAAAGTCATTCTCCAAAAGCTAACTAAGAAGTTGAAGGATGGCTGTGGTACATGATGCATCACTACTTCATTTACAATAAAATGAGCTGTACTTTGACAGCAGTAACCTAGTGGACTGGGTACACAGAAGGAGGACCTCAGCTCTAAGATTAGTACATTTCTCCAACAGAAAACAATCCCTAAAAGAGGACTGCAATTACAGTCTTAAATTTATGTCTACTACATAGATAGAAAAATTTTAACTTGGAAAATATTTAATTGCTCTGCTTGCCTTTCAGTCCCTAAAACAGATCAAAGCAGTGAAATAGATGCATCTCAGATGAAAGTGCAAACATTTAGCTGCATAACATGTGGATACTCAGCTTTACATATAATTGCATCATTAAGGAAGATTCAGGTCTGTTTATGAGAATTGTAATTTTTTCAGGCTAGAAACACTTTCTCAGCTATAGTACTAATTTTTTCCATGGCTTCTCCAGTTCTTTTGAGGGTTTTGGGATGTTTTTTGTTGGTATGCTTTTTTGTTTGGTTTGTTTTATTTTTTTTTATTTTTAGTTATTACTAGTATTAAGATAGTAGTCATCCAAAAGACAAAATTCTGCTCTTTGCTTTGTTATTTGTACAATGAATTGCAAAGAGAAGTGCTAGAATTTCTTTATCTAAGCAAATGTATATTCCAGTCTGTTTTAAGAAATATAATGCATCCATTTAAAGTCCAACATCACGTCAAGAAAGCAAAGTGAAATATCTAAGTCTGTATCTAGAACCAACATTCTGGTAATCTGTACTAAAAAAATGTGTTTTTACTCAAAAACCTTTCACTGAGATAATTATTCCCACTTTGCATAAAGAGATTAAATGATATTTCCAAATCTGTAAAAAAAAATTGTGTAAGTGTGAAAAAAAACCCAAACCACAAGGCAAAAGTTCTTCAGTGTCTTGCCAGCATGGAAATTCAAATCCTGTCAGGACTACAGCAGTGTGGACCCAATCCAGCAAAGCGGTAAAAAACATCTGATTTCAAGCAGGCAAGATTATATACTTAATATGAGAACATAGCTAAGTAATTGTCCTAGCACTGTGAGAGAGCTTAGCACCTCACAGACATTAGGAAAAAAAATGAAGAACAGGAATCACAGTACAAAGCAACCTGTGTGACACCACTGAGAGTTTAGGCTGGAACATGAGGGAAAACAAGCAAGATTAATTTTATGCTTGATAATAAATGACCATCTTATATGTGCTGTTGGATCATCACTACACAGCAGATCAGTTCCACTGTTCAATCAACACAACCTCTGCAAGCTTTCTCCTGTGTGCCAGTATCTGCATTATCATTCAAATTAAAAAACTTATTATCTGATACTTGGACACATATAGGCAGTTAGGTTTCAGCACACATCATAAATAAATCCACGTCTGATCTCTTGGAGCTTTTCTGTAACATGAAAACCCTGCTCCTTCTGATTTCCTTAAATTGTTCTTTGAAGTCTGTAAGGCAGGCTTGAGTTCAGGGTGATTGGAAGAAATTGAGGATGCTTTGTTCAAAAAGGCTTAGCTACAATTACAGTTTTGTTTCACTGGAGATCACCAGGAGTTTCATAATTTTTGAACAGTTTGGTAATAGCCAGTCATTTTTGCTCAAAGAGCAATTTCAGGAAATCAGAGGGAGAAGGCTTTTAATTTTAAATTGTATTTATATATAAAAAAAATTATTCTAGGAAAAAAACATCGTCAAGAAGTGTAAAAATTAAGTTCAAAGCCTGGTATTTAACCTAGACTAACCAAATTACTTAACAGTTCATTACCATGGGATAAATTAATTACATGGTTTAATTGCACACTAAATTATTTGTGTGCTCCTAATCAGATTAAGGGCTTCGTAACAGAGCCTGTATGGCATTTAGGAAGTCATTAACTTAAATAGCACAGTAAGTGAAAGCTAGTAAATGACAGATGAAGCACTTCTAAGAGCATTTCTGGACGGCCACTCAGAAGTCCATGCAATCACATATTTACTATCAGTCTGTACGAAAATAATAATCTTTTGACAGACTGTTTAACAGCAATCAGTGCATTTTAATTTAGTGGGTATTTTAATGTCCCGCAGCTCATGTATGTTTAAGATATGACATGTTATTTTGAATCTGTAACATGCAGACTGAAGCCAACTTTGAATTTCAGTTAAACTGATGCAGAGTTAGCATATGAGCACACGTATTCAATGCAACTGTTTTTCAATAACTGCAAGCAAAATTATGTGTTAAAGAAGTCCTGTTTTGTTAACAAGCAGTATGATTGGCCTTCCATGTGTCCTCTCTAAGATCATACCAACACTGTTCCCTCCTTATTTGCTGCTGATTTGGTCCTCTAAGTCCACACAAATCTGAGTATATAAATGGTGGGCACCTACCAAAAAGTAGCTTACCGCGTTCAACAACTGCTTAAATTACTTCATATAGACATATAGAGGGATTTTGAGCTAGATCCTTAATTATGAAAATCAGCACAAAGTTGAAAGAAGTACTGAATGAAACCAGCAAGTGGAGAAGATCACTCGGTATTTTTAAATGCAGTGCTGCCATAACAAGTTTTTATGAGGTAAGAAAAAACCTGTGAAGAAAAGCTGATCACTTTTGAAACCTTTCATAAAACTCTTTGAAAGTCTGCTAACTTCTGCCTCCACCTGTGCTGGTAAGACCTGGAATACAAAACACCCAGCTTCTAAATTTAAAGTATGTTTTGATGAAGCATCTCATATACAGAGAAACACTATGCTCACATTTACTAAAGTGGTTTAAAAACATATGAATATTTTTAGATACCATCCAAACAGGATCTCTAATACTGAAACAATCACTTCTGACACACATTTTTATGACACAGCTGTTGATGACACCTTTTAGGCCAGGAGCTGTAGAAGGAATGCTGCTAATTTTTAATTAGAGATTTTTCCAAGGATAGAGTGTCTAGTATTTCCAAATACAGGGAGACTGACTAGCTTATTTTGCTGACAGAATTTACTGAAAGCCAATCTTATGTACAAACAGTGTATACAGCTTGATTTTCCATGGGCTTCAAGTAACTTCTTCCAGTTCAGGTTTTATAACATACCATGACATTATTTTAGCTGTTTCAGTTTCACAGGTCCTGAAAGAATTCTTTCCAAGGAACCAGCAGAAGTGGGGTCTGGTTGGTGTCCACATGTTTGCATGCACTTAACACACACATGCACACAGGCATCTCAGTGTTCTGATGAAACCTGAAAGTGTACCTTCACAAGCCCTCAGCTCATTATTTATATCCTCCATATATATGTATATATATATCCTGAATATTTTTATATGAGAGGGAGAGATTCTATCCTGTGAGGCAGATGAGCATGGGTTACAAGACAAAAGAACTGATGAGTAAGAAGAATGGGAAAGCTCATGGAAAGCCTTTTTTCCTACACTGGAGGGGTAGAGAGGTATGTGACATGGGACACAGAATAGCTTTGAAATGCAACTGATTATCAAGGAAGTGGAGACAAGTTTGGATTGCTCATTGAGCAGCGAAGCCAACCTGCATTTTAAGAGGAATGATCCAAACAGACATGCCTGGTAATCTTTGGAATTAATGACCTGCTGAACAGTTACTAGTTTAGAGAGTTTACCTCCTAGTAAATCTGTGTGAGCACCTGCAGCTATCATAGCACTACAATGATGGCTTCATCTGCAATGGAGATAAAGAGAAAAGTCAGGCTGTAATTAGAAATGTGCACTGGAAACCGACAGAGCTTTGTCCCAATGCCCATCATTTCCCGTAAGAAAACTTTATCAGTGAAGAAATTAAGAAGTGTCTGTAAATTAAGCCACAGAAACAACCATATTAATTTTAAAGGTAATTTGAAAGATTGTCTTGGGTTGATGATCTATTTCTAGAGAAGTATTTTAATGATGCCAGATATTTTCCATCAGCAAATCCTGAAGCAGTCTGCAGCAGGAGTCAGTGGCATTATCCATTTAACAGACAAAGGGACACACTAGGAAGAGGAATAGCTTGCCTGCTTTTACACAACAGCCTAGCAGCACAGTAAAACACGGACTGCAACCCCTCCCTTACATACCACAGAATACTACAGTCTTGTGGATACACAGCCAGTACTCAACAATACAAAATAAAGCTGTAGTAGATTAAAAAAAAAATCTCAAACCCCAAACCAAACCTAAAACAAACAAATTTACAGTTTGCATTAAGACACAAAGAATTGCAATTAAGAGAAAGCGGTCATCTGAAACACTCAAGCAATAAGAAAAACCTTCTTAATAAGTGTACAGTTCTTTCACAAACAATAGGAATGAACTGTGCTCTTAGCTGTGCTAACACCAATGTAGTGGATGTAAGCCTATTATACCACATAAACCACTTTTCAAACGTTAGAGACAAAAGAAATCATAGTTCAGCATTACAGCCTTTGATTTTAGACATCACACATAAAGCACATGAACTTTGGACATATCAGCTCAAAATGGGACACTATGCAACAAGCAGGTGCTACAAACAACAGAGCTGCCCAGTGCAAAGCTGGCTGCCTGGCCAATGGACAGCACGTCTGCCTCTGCTGATTTTATGACTTCCTTCTCTGCAGGAACTCCATCACAATACCAACTCATTAAAAAAGTGAAACTTTGGAGCACATTCAACTCTTCATAAAAACTGAGTAGCGCATTCACATTTTTCCACAGCTGTTACTGTTATTTTACACAGAACCATAAGGAAATAGACATTTACAGATAAAATTCACAAGGTACAAGAGCCTGGGACTTCATCCACAACCACTTTAAGTATTTCTCAGACACAAACCCACTCTGTCCTGTCTATTCACAAATATAAATTCCATACCTAGCTAGATCTCAGACATATGGTTCAAAAAATGCCGCAGACTAAAGGGCTGGATATTGGAGGGAGTTTTGTGAAGCCCTGCAGGGGCTTCTCACCTAGCACATTACCCAGCTCCTCTGAAGTCTGACCAGCAGTCTTGCTTTTGTATGCATTTTGGTATACTGAAGCAGGGAGAAAGGCTGCTTGCACAGATGCCTGTCATCAAAAGTCTTAGGAACTGGCTCTCTCCCTTCAATCAGGGCACCACTAATGACCCTGACATCACTCAGACCTGGGCTCTGAATGGCAGTCTCACCCACATGGCCATGTGGAAATAGTATTGGAAGGGAAAGAGTGGGACTGTTCCTTTTTGTAGTTCTTGTACTGACTAAATTTAATATCACGGGAAGCTGTATTTCTGGAGAGATCAAAGGCTTTCATCTTAAGAAAAACTTTAAAAAAATTTAATATAAAATATATATATATACATTTCACACACAAAAACATTTTTATCTTTTTTTTTTAAAGTCATTGATACCATCTGCTCCTAAAATATGTATGACACTGACCAATCACACCAATCTTGTGAGAGCAGCCATGTTCACATAAGCGTGCTGAGACTGACTGCTCTGAGGTTCAACACAAATTGTACAGCAATATTCAATAAATCACTTCCTCATAGCATATATTTTTCCCAATATCATTAAAACTGTGGAATATCACAGCAGAAAGAGCTTTGAATTGCCTGATGCATAAATCAGTCCTTATTTTTAGTTCACTTGTTGCATACAAGTTTTTCTTCAGTAATCACACTTGATAGCAGCTGACTAGATTCATATATTTCAAAGAATAAAAACCAGTCACACTTAAATGCAAAAGGTTTAAATTCTCCCCTGGTAACGCCATGTCAACATCACATCAAATATGACAAGCACTGCAAATAACAGCATTTCCTAAGGACTGGGATCTTTTGCTCCTTTCTGAAAGTTCATAATTTTTAGCCTTCATTTACAGGAAACTGAAACACAGCAAGGTTACAGAAAGTGACAGAACCCAAGTGAGTCTATGGTGGAGCTCAGAAGCAGGACCAGCCCCCGTATCCAAGTTATGTCCTTCCAGTGTTGGGCTGCTCGCAGAGGAATCAGGAACAGGCAGTTTGCCTATGGATCAAATGGCTCCCCGGGCACGAAAAGGCAGGAAAACAGAGCACAGAAGTAGTTTTCTCTTTGGTTATTTGGCCATGTTTCAGGTATAAAATAACAGAAGTCATTCATAAGCCATTTTCCAGGTGTACTGAACTCTGTATGAAAAGGCATGGTTACCACAACAAAGAAGGCTTGGGTTAAGGACGTCACTAATGACTGATTTATGTATATTTTACAAGCATTTTTACAAGTTACTTTTCACTATTCTGACCTTCTAATTTTCTTGGTGAAATTGGTATAGACAAATATCCCAAGCAGAGATACACGGTGCAAGGAATGTATTTAAGAGTTCCACCATCTGGTTTCAGAAACATTAGGAACACAGACACAGGATAATAAGTATTACCTGCTGTTATTGAAACCAAAGCTAGAAGTATCTAGAATTTGTCTTCCATTTAATGACAGTAGAACCGTGTACATTTAGACAGGAATAGCCAGTTCAAGTCTCATAAAACTGCTCCAGTAGACAGACAGCAGCTGTAAAGTCTCATGCAGCAATTTTACACCAGATAACAGCTTTTCAGCTTCATGCCATGAGCAACCACAGCTCTGAATCCCTTATACAATGGCATATTTCTGTGATGTTAGATTCAAATTTACCCTACCATGTTCTGATTAGGCTTTCAGTAACACATGAAAGAACCAATGAATTAGACATTAACTAGAACCAACATATACATTCAAACTCAATGACACTTCTAAGTGTCATTTAAACCATGATTGTTATCTACAATTTTCTGATAGGCATTTTCACATTCTCTCTCACTCATGAAATACAGATTTATTTTTTTTTTCTCTATTTGTTTCAATAGAGTGCATTTAAAGTCAGGCACTTAATATCCTAAATAACACTCTACATGGGAAATGGCTCATTAAAATGCAGTATAATAATTTTTCTTTTACAAGGAAAAATGGCTTTTAACCACTTTTGAGAGTAACCCAGCACTCTGTCTCAAATGCTGGCTACTAGAGATTGACAGAAGGGCTTGAAGTCATCAATCAAATCAGGACTGAATCTGACAGCCTTAATTCATGTATCTTTGTTTTGGGTATTAAAATATGTCAATCAGAATTTTCTATATACATAAAATTATCACCTCCTCCAGGAGTGAATCCTAGGATCTGTGTAGATTATCTGTAGGGCTTTACAGGATACTATTAATCAATCTGCTTAGTCAACACTGGCAATAAAGTCACTTGCAGGTAAGATAAAAATTATCACACTACCTCAAATGTCAGCAGGGAACTGACGATGCTTCACGCCTCCCTCAGTTCGACTGTAAATCACGACCTTCTCCAGCCATCCCAGCACCTACATGCAAACAGGAGAAATAGACAAGAGATGAGTTCTGGAACAGTGAAGGTCACCTGCGGTGGGAGGGCAACAGGACAAAATCCAGATATGTGTCCTGGTCCTGCTGTCCCTCAGGGAAGGCCACCAGCAGGGCAGTCTGCTTGGCGGCTCTGAGCGAAGCACCTGGGCTACTCACTCAAACTGCAGCAGTGCCTGGAACCCCGTGTCACTGAGGGCCTGCCAAGCCACAGCACCCCGTGCTAACCTTGGCATTAAAATGAGCATACATTTAAAAGGCAAAGACAGGTCAAGGTGATTGACCAACTCATTCTTAATGCACGTTCCTGATGAAAATCAGCTGCCCTGGAAATAATCTCTGGACCATAAAGAGGATGAGTAGTATCTCACTACCACAACAACAACAACAACAATAACAATAACAACAACAACAACTACTACTACTACTACCACTTTAGGCAATAAATTACTGCACAATTTCTTATAAACTGATGAAATTAGGAAAATAACATTTCATTTTCCTCTAAAAGGATGTTGTCTAAGTCTCAGGAAGATGGCATGCTCATAACAAAAAGCAGTATGTTATGTTCTGAATTCCTAAGCACATTTTTGTTGCCATGATATTTTGGCACACCAGCAGCACCCAAAACAGTTCTGAACTAGAAGCATTTCTATGTTAAAGAAAAACAACATAAATCCAACGTGGAAAGTTACTTCTTCCCAAGGATGCAAGTCAGCTTTTAAAAGCATTTCAAAAGGTCAGACATGGTGCTCACATTATTTGAACAATCCACAATAATCTGGTTTCTAGTGAGTGGGACTACAAAAAGAAGACCAGATTTCACAGTATCAAACTCTTTAAAAAAACAGGTGAAAAAAAATCAGTATGCAAAACCCCACAAACAACATCTAAAGAACTACCGTGTACATGCAATTTGAATGTCTAGGGTCACACTGCTCAAGCCTGAACAAGAGAAAAGTAATATTGTAAAAGAGAATATTCCTTTATTGAGCTAGCATTAGCTGAAAAAAGAGCAGTGAGAATCTTTTTGTACCCCCAGAATTTTCCCTGTGTTTGTGTATAATTTTAATATACAGACAGATCACTAAACAATGGAAAGCAAAATGTGCTCATAAGTGAAAGCTTCATCAATATTTCTCTGGAATCCTTCTATAGTGCAATCTGTAAAAAGCTGTCACCTCTGTATTTATATTAAAAAACCCAAAACAATATCCTTCTCAATTGCCAAATGAGAAAATTCTTCAACATAGAGAAAAAATTAAACAGACATTTGAAATAAACAGAAAGCCCCTTCCAAAAGCATGACGATTATGTTTTTTACTATAATTTTTTACTTCACTAATATGTTTTGATTACTATAAAATAAATCATCTATGTGTGGTTATCCAAAGTAAAACCCGTAAGCAGGGCTCCCTCCTGGTTCAGATCATGAAACAAGTGGATTAGACAAGTCCCTACATAGTAAGTCTTTACGTTAGTCTCTCCATAATATGCACTGCCAAATGCTATTATCACACTTTTTAGAAAGTGCCTGCTCACTTTTCAGCAGGCTGAGAATGTAACTGATTGTGTCCCCCATTCATATGTAATTCTACAAGGAGTCTTGTGTTAATTTAATTTCTGACTTTTGAAAGAACTCTGAATTTAAGATAGAATAACTGAAAAATGAGCCACAACTCTCCTTTCCAAAAATAAAAGGACAGCTTAGTGTGGAACAAAGTTACAAAGTCTAAGCCAGCTGTTGACTGCAGTGAGCTACTAAGGACTACTGACAAATCCTTTTTTCAAAACACTCGCTGTGGCATTAACAAGGGGAAATGACCTTTATATGACAAAGTCAGAATCCTATTACAATAAGACAGAAAAAAAATATTCCAGTAGTCCTTCCAAAATATTTTGAAATCCTGCTCAGCAGCAGAAAAGATCTCTCAGCTACTTTATGGGCAACAAAGGGAAATGTCCTAACTTCTGATTACCTGATTGTACACAGAACATTTTGTTTCACTCTTGGCAGCTGTGGCGATGTGCTCCAAGCCCTGCTGTTTTCTGCTTGTGCAACAGCCACCCGGGGTGGTTGTATCTGGCTCACAGATATCAACACAATAGTTAAGGGCCATAAATCCTGCTTGACACCTAAGGGCTGTGAGTCTTGTTCAACAGCTGAGGGCTAGCTGAGTATGCGCCAAATGAAATACGGCTGCTGAGCAAATATGGCCATAAGTCAATCATCCTACTCCATAAACAGTGGACAGACAGCCTGAGGCTTGTTGAGCTCTCCTGCACAGAGGGCGGTGTGTCAGGAGCTCCCTTTCAGAATGGGCACTTCTCTATGTTACTCGTTGGGGCTGAGAGATTCCTTGCCTTAGAAGATTCTCGCTAAGTGAATAGTAACATGCTAAACTTTGAAATCTTACCTAAGTGACATACGATATTGATTATGCACATACAATCCTTCAGCCATAAAATGTTGACCAGTTCTGGGACTGAGTCTGGATCCAGCCACAACTAAATTCTGATCAGGAAATTCAGAACACAGTGGAGCCCTTTCTGAACCTTATGACACAACAGGATAATCTCCTGGACAGTTTTGTCTGACCCAATCCTCTGTGCTGTAAACAATTAAGTACACCTTGCCATTGAATCTAGTTGAATTGCTGACGCATTTACCACCAAACTTTATTAAATCACTGCTTTACATCAATAAAGATATTGCTACTTTTCTCTTGCAGGCAAAATGCATCAGTCTGTCTGTGGCAGCAGCAAAGGGTGATAGCACAAAAAATGCCAGCAGCAACAATCTAGAACAGCCATACAACCACAAAATCAGCTTTATTTGCACTTGGCTCTGACAGTGCATTATGTGTGAAAAACAGGCATTGCTGTACATAAAGTAATAAGCTAGTTGTTAAAATGATTAGCAGTCTCACTTTCAAATGATTCTTGGAAAAATTGCAGCTTCGCAAAAGGGTAACACAGATTCACGTGAACAAGTGATACGGGTGAAGCTCTTTTCTTTTTCAGAGACACATATTTTGTCAGAAGCACATTTGATTACTGTAATCCACAAGACAAACAAAAGGATTACAGTACTGAGTTGATAGGGCCTATCCAAACCAGTTTGTTTCACAAAATAAGAAACAGACTCAGACTCATCAGTGCCTTGATTGTGATGTGAAGATCTTTGCCCATTATTATATTCTCATTATGTCCTGAGTTAACCTAGCAAAAAATAATAATCTGGACAAGATGAAATGGACTCAATTGTGCCAGAAGTTTTTCTAGTCTTCAAAAAAACTTCTTCTATGGAAACGTCCAGTGCTGAAAAAAAGCTGGAAGAGCTTTTGAACCTGTCCCATGTAAAATCTTAGTGATGAAGTACAAACTAGGGAAATGTACTGAAAACTGGCTGAAATGCCCAGCTCAAAGGATTTCAACCTGTGGCAAAAAGCCTAGCTGAGGGACAGTCACTAAAGAAGCAGCCCAAGAGTACAAGCTATTTAAATCTTTAACAAAAACCTTTTTCACTGAAGATGGGACATAACAGTGGAAGAGATTGCTTAGAAGTTGTGGGGTCTGGGGACTCAAAGCACAGCTGCATTAATGAAATCTTGCTCTGAGCACAAGGGCTGGACTAGATGACCTCCAGGATCCTTTCCAACCTCAGTAATTCCATGATTCCACAATTCTGTGTATTTGTATATATAACTGAAAAGTTACAGGCAGAAGACAAAAAAAGAGGAGGGTATAAATCCCCAGCTTTGGAAGAAAGATTGCAAGCCCTGTGATTGCATGGAACATTGAAAAGGAGTGGACTATTTCCAAGTAGATACATGATACGGATTCACAAGTCCTACAAGCTTGTCCAGGAGTTCCTACTTCTCCATTATGCTGGGCTACCACAAATGTGTCAGAGGATTCCTGGCACCTATTTTCAGTTCATTTGTGGTTCTGAGATTTGATCTAAGGTATCTTAATTGTCTCTTTATTCTATTTCTCCTGTATTTTATTTCTTTCCATTTCCAGTTAGAACACTACTCTACATCTTAACTCAAAGGAAAACAAAATAATTTGTCTGAAATGTACTCTAAGTTTATCTGAAAAACACTTTATTTCGCTAGATTGCATCAACTGTGATGTGTGACACGTGCTGAGAGTCTTGAACTATTTTTTTCTAAACCTTTTGGAAGTATTTATCTCAAACACAAGGAAAAATGGACTTTTCACATGCATTTTTAAGTCACTACAACCATTTTCTGGCAAGCTGAACATGAGCCAGTAGTGCCCTGGTAGCCAGGAGGACCAACCCTGTCCTGGGGGCATCCAGGACACCATGGCCAGCAGGGCAAGGGAGGGGATTGTCCTGCTCTGCTCTGCACTGGGGCAGCCTCACCTCGAGTGCTTGGGGCGGTTCTGGGTGCCACAGTGTAAGAGTGACATCATTTCTTTTAAGTGCCTCCAGAGAAGGATGATCCCTTGAGGGCAAGACTTATGAGGACCATTTGAGGTCAGTTGGCTTCCTCAGCTTGGAGAAGGCTGAGAGGGTACCAGGCAGCAAGGTACACTTTCCTCATGGGGGGCAGAGAAGAGGAGGTGCTGATCTCCTCTCCCTGGTGAGCAGTGGCAGGACATAACCAAGTTATGGAATGAAGTTGTAATAGGGAAGTTCAGGTTTGACATTAGGAAAAGGTTCTTCCCTGAGAGGGTAGTTGATCAGTCCAACAGGCTTCCCTGGTCATGGCACCAAATCTGTAACGGGTCCAAGGACTGTCTGGACAATGCTATTGTTTGTATGATTTAGTTCCATATGGTGCTGAGAGGGGCAGAGCTGGACTCCATGATCCTTACATGCCCCTCAAAAGTTGAGATACTCTGTGATTGTATTCTTTCTTAGGTTCAAACTTCTTACCTTCAAACTTGTGATGGGGTTTCACATTCTCAGCTGAAATAATGTTCTGCCACTGTGAATTCACTCCTTAAATTCTCTCAGCAACTTTCTTCTCTGCACAGGAATTCCCTAAATTCCTTCAAGGAAACACTAGAAAATATATCAGAACCTTCCACCATAATTTCCTTTTTCTTCTATTCAGATAGCAAAAACTTTCAATCTGTTTAACCTTTACACTTGTCTCACCAATCTACTCTGGACAAGGGATCACATTCTAGTTCCAAATCAGTCTTTTTTTCCCCCCCTCAAACTATTCATATCCTTAGGAGTCTAACAATAAATCTTGCCCTTCATGCTTTAAATACTTCTTCACTGAACCACATTTCTGGTCTTACAGACTTGGCAGTCTTTGCTTCTTTGACATAACAATAACAGGAACATTTTCTTAGCAGCACTAAGCTGAGTAATAACTGATTCGTTTTTGGCACTCATGGTAGAATAAAAGATGAATTTGTGCTTTCCATAGCATTATGGTTACAAGTGTATATGTGGACAGGATAGCTCAGGAAGTTTACACTGCAGTGCAAGGCCAAATATAGGAATTAATACACCTCTTTGGCCTTGTAAAAGAAACCATCAGTATTGTAAAGGATGCAAAGAGAAATAAAGAAAATTTGACAAACAACATAGCTCTTGCGGTATCCAGAAATTAAGACTGCCTTCCTTAAGTGAAATATGTCATATTCCCAGCTACAGATAATTATCCTCTTGTGCTGGAGAAATGTTACAAAGAATAGCTTAGACAATGTTTATAGAAAGTATTACGAGATATGGGCATCTGGAAGTCCAGAACTCTCTTAGCTGAAACTGTTTCTGACATATCAGTAACTTAAAAGGAAAAGTCTTTTGATAAATTTACAGGAAAATGCTAAGGAATATATTGCAAAAAAAGATCCATTACTGGATTATTGTAGACAGTTCTTATATCCACACTTAAGAGACTAACAAACTTCAAAAGAGTATGGATCTAAAAATGTTGTTTGAAGTCTGGAGTGCCTTTTTATAATCAAGGTAATAGCCAGTTAATTGAGAAAAATACATAATGGATTACTGTACCTGATCATAATCCATATGTGGAAGAAACAATAAGCACTAGATTGCTCTTTAATGAAACAAAGAGTTACTGAGGAATGAAAAATATAAATAAGGAAAAAAAATCTTTTACAAGGCTGAAACAAAATGAAAACTGGAATTTACTAGAAGATGAATAATATTAATTAAAAAATGTCTCCATCACTTCAACTTGCTTTTCAAGTAAACAAATTACTGGGTACAAGTAACTGATGATCTGTGTAACAGAAATGGAGAAAATCAGGCAGTGCAACACTGTCAGACATCTGGTACAATCCCATTCTTCACAGCCAAATCAATGAATGCAATTAGTGATTCAATTACTCTCATTTTTTATTAAATATTTCTCAATAGGCACATAAAATGTCGATTGATATGAAAATAAGGATGTACTAATACTAAATTAAAACTAAAGCAAGAATAAAAATGGTGGTTCATGGAACTAAGACTGCACAAAGGGAGAAGAAAGAAAAATACTGAATTTTTGAAAAGCAAGTACAGTATATTAAGAAAATCAGCTGATAAATGTATGTTGCCAAAACTGTTACTGCTCTAAGAAAAGACATATTGTATAGAATGACTTAGCAAATTGTTAATACAGAAACATACAAACAGTATTTATTGGATTAAAAAAGCTCATGACTAACCAGGACAGTGAGTAAACATTTTAGGCTTTGAAGTACAGGGTTTATAATTTAGAGATACAAATATTATTTTAGGCTTACTGGTGCCTTAGTATGTAACTCAGGAAACGATGAAACTTCCATGGCTCCTTATTTTCCCTCTAGTTTTTGAAATGGTGCAACTTCTCAACATTCTTCTTGAGAACAAAGGAAGGAGATTTAGGGATAGCAGTGACTTTACCTAATTTCCTTCACTCCTATGTTTGAGTTTAGTTTGGCTTTTAAATCTTGAAGCTGCTACCCTAAGCATTCCTAATTTTTAAATGATTTGCTTTACAAGTTCTACAAATGGATCACTTTCCTCAATCTTCTCTTCACTCAACAGCAAATGTAAACAGCTACTCGGTTGTCATACCCCAAAACAGCTACTCCATTTCCTGCCTCACCGTCACTTCTTTTTCCTCAGAAAAACTAACATTTGACGTTTGAGCTTAGCAGGGTTCCAATTTCACTGACATGAGAAATGTAACTTTTCGTAAGTTACTGAGTATTTGGAATTTCACTCAAAATTATGTAGCATAACAGGCTGGTCTTTCTACACTTTTGAAGTATGTTCTAGTCCTGAACTGCACTTCCTCAGAGCTTCTGCAGAATCAGGGGATTCTGGACATCACTTGGCTATACAGAGCAACACCTAAAACCTACACTGCTGAGCATACAGCTCCAAGGTCTGCATGACTGGTGTTATCAAGAACGAGGCCCTGTGAAGAGATTAAGCATTACAAAAAAGGGCTTTGCAGAAGTCTGCTAAGAAGAAAGATGTTGAAGTCAGCCAGGAGTGAAAAGTGTGACTGGGAAGGGCACTGGCTTGAAGGGCTGAAGGGCTAAAATGCAGCCCTTCCATCCACTCTAGATCCCTGGCCAGGGGCTGAGTTAGGAATCCAGACCTCACCAGCTGCTCCTGCAATATGCTGAGATACTTGTGGCCTCAAATACTGCTGGAATATGAGTGAATGTATTAATCATGTTCAAAATAAATATTTTGTTAATATAAAATACTGGTCTTAATTTTATTCATCAACAGTCACCACTGAGGTATCATGCAACAGGCAAAAAGAGTCACTAAGACTTAACATCTTAGTTGTGGCTTTTCTGTTGCCCTCTGTTGCAAGCTACATATAATACTTTATGTATTTTTGAACTCTAAATATATTTCTATTGTGGAAATCTTCCACAATTTTGAAAACAAATGCTCTTAATGCTAGAGAGCTGTATAACAAAGCCACAGGAGCCATATATGCTATGGCGTTTAATAGCTGTTTTTCAAACTCCAAAAATTGCTGAAGAAAAAACATTTTTTGTTGGTTTTAGTTTCTCTTACTTCATACTTTCTAGTTTCAAAATTTCTGATTTCTAAAATCTAAATCTGCAGAATGACTCTACAACAAAGAAACTAATAGATCAAGGAAAAAAATCTTTTAAAGGTCTCAAGCAAGACACTCAACATTTTATTTCAGAGCCAAATGTTTCATCTAGGAAGCTCCAATCCAGTTCCTTAACTCAATGAAGATTATACATGGCATTATAGGCTTGTATCACCCATGGAAAGAGAGACCCAGAACAGATGTGTCACAAATTCTGAAGACTATATAGCAAGGACACTACAGAGCAGATTCTGTATTTTTTTCTTCCATTCTATTTTAAATATTCTATTATCTTATTCTTTTATTAATCAGATCAATAGACGAAGGAATACAGCTCTAGAATTCTTCCCTGGAAGTCAATCACAATGAGGCACTTAGGAAACCTGAGAATTGAATTCATACCCTTCCATTCATCTTTCCTAAGTCTGCCTGGGCTTGCATATATGTATATATTTAAATTAAAGGATTTATGCACACAGTTTGAGTTTCCAATGCATGTTGCAAGTTTTTGTCACAGCTATCATTTACTTTCTCTTAAATTCAGCTTTTGATTTTCATGTACCTTTGCATCCATACTGCCTCTTTATCTTGAAGTCTCTTCAATACATCTCCAGAAAAAGAGCAAGACAACATTACCCAGCCAATGAAAAACAGAGTTTAACTGAAAGACATCCAGTATCAGAAATTAGGGTTTCTTTACCTGTGGCTAACTAAGGAACTAAGAAAGTAGCTGTGGAAGAAATTATTTTGGGGATAGTGTCAGAATTTACATAGGAATGGGATGAAGAATTCCTCCAGAGTCTGTTTTATCTGAGGTATCTAGTGAGAATACATATCTTGTGCAATTCACATCTCCAGCCAAGTACTTCTTCATTGATTTAGGCTTGTTGTTCCTTCTAAAAATATTAAAACAACAATCTTAAATCAGACTCAAGAATTCAAAGAGGCCTATTTTCAAGGGTTGGCAGGAACACCACTGATGGCAGAACTCAGCTTCCAGCCTGTATCCAATATTAGACTGAAATAGGAATACAAATTTACTTGTGTATTTACATACCTATACTTATTTCATATAGGTATTGGCAATTCCGTCATGTCTGTTTATACAGTACCCAACAGAAATACTGAATAATTGCAAAAGACAATCAAGTAAACTTACTTAACACTTTCTGTTAAAATAAATGGAGAGGGCTTCCTCTGTCCATTTCAATATGAAGACATAAAATTCACCAAAGAGATTCTTATATGCCTAGTCAGATAATCTCTAATAGCTTCCTTATGAAACATTTACACCTTGATGGTAAATTAAAAATGAAGGGATTTGCAGTTTTCTTGCATTTCTAAGGTATGTTTACTAACGTGTTTGTAAATTTAATTATAGAAAGCATAGAAATGACTTGCAAGTTATCAACAGAAAAAGAACCTAAGGCAAAGAGATGTGGGTTTCTTAGTTCTCCTTAATCTCAGATGATTTCAGAAGTTTCATCACAGTGAACTAATTGATGCTGGCAGTAACTGAGCATATGTTACAAATAATGCTTCTGGGCATAACAACTCCTGAGTGCCACAAAGCATGTGCTTTTATATAGATGTAAATGATGTTTCCTTGTTCTTTCACTTAATGGTAAGTTTAATGCAGAGTTCAATTCACCCATTATTATAATCTAGAATCCTCATTTTCCATTACTGAATCATTAATTTAATGAAGCTCTAATTTACCTTGTTAGTATTTAAGAACCTGGACTAAGGGATCAAGGGTTTCATTTGTTACAATGTGAGTCTCTGAAAAGATTATTTATAAGCAGCTATTTCTGTAAGCAGTTCTGTACCGGGCACAAAGAAAAATGAAGTCAACTTTCTGGAAATAAAATCTGAATATGATTTAAGAAAAATAATATACCAAACTCAGAATGAAAAAGATTACCTATACAGATAAACAAAAAAAGTTTTACTGAAAAGAAACCCTGGGTTAAAAAAAAAAAATTTAAAAAATGGTAGCATATTTCAAACAACTTTCAATTCAACTTGTTCCTCATAACTCTGGTGCATGCAACCTTGCCAGGCCAAAAAATAATGAATCAAAACAGTGGACAGTAGTGGACAATAGATCATTGTCAGACTGAAAACTCATAAAAATGGTTATAAAGATAAAAATAGTATTTCAGAATTTGGTCACAGGTCTGAAATAAGGTGTAGATATGGTTTTGTGCAATTTTTGGAGTGCTTTGTTTCTTTCTAAAGTAGCACTAATTCCTCAGACCACATGCTGATACCAGAACATTTCAGTAATTTTATGACTTGGAATTTTAGATCAATCAATGATTTAAGTTTTTTATGAAATACAACTTACTTTGGTAGCTGATTATTCAGACACCTAAAAAAGAGAGCAATTGTTTCCAGCAATTTGAGATGCAGTAGCAGTGTGAGAAACTGAAAGTGCTTCACACCACAGCGAGTACTTATCTCCAAACTCATGAATTTTTTATATAAATTATCACATAAAATCACACCAAATAACGAAGCAAGATGCAGTTTCCCATGCCATGAACCTGTTGGTTTTGAGTATCAGCCTGCTAGAGAGCCCAGCAGACAGGATCAGCCATACTCATTCACCTGTAAAAGCTAGTGCAGAGAATACTGAAGTAAGAAGAGATTTATTTTGTGAGAGATTTCCTACCAGTAGCAATCCATTCCTGTAACCACAGCTGAAGTGAGGTCTATCAGGAGAAATCACCCCAACAATTAATTGATTTACTTTAATAATTTACATAGGAAAGCCATTTTCCGACTAACAGTACATCTTCTTTTTGTCATAAGCATACCACAGACCCAGATACCATCAGAACATCCCAGCTGCCACAATAACTACAGCAAGTATTGAGACTGGTAGGTAGAATACATGTCATGCCCCTGTCCTATTCTTCAAAGGGAGTTCATACTCTTTATGAATGACTCCTATGAATCTTTCAGCTTTTTAGGACATGGTGGGCCCTATCACATCTCTGAGAACTAGACTTGTCAACAGGGAAGTGTGAATAAGGACATACCTGAATGAGCACAGATGAATTCAACTCTGACAGTGCAAGAAAGAGCTCAAATGACATTTCCTGTGCAATAGAAAAGTTAAATGAGAAGAATTAAGGGCATAAAAAAGCCTGGGAAGAGGGTGGAATGAAATGTGTAGAGAAATTAATAGAGTAATAAAATATTCACTATTTACACTTAGTTCAAAAGGACAAGGATGACTGCACAGGCAGGGTGAGATGGAGGACAAGAAAAGCCTGGTAGCATAGATATTCTGGTGGCTGGATGTCATGTACCAAAATTTGGATTCCTCATTCACCATGAGCCAGAAGACAGTCTATGGCAAAATTTTCAAAATAACCAAGAAATATTCAAAACAGACCAACAAAACTCACAGTTTTGTACAGCACAGTCTGTACTGATCAACAGCCCATCTCCAGGGTGGCCCACAGATCAGCTCTTCCCACATGGGTGATGACTCAAGGATAGAATCATTCAGACAGCATGGGTGGTGTCACTCTGCTACAGAGGCCCAGTTTCTTCTCTAGGTATCCAAAAAGTGCTTCAGGGGCATTATGGAGAACACTGAACAAACTTTGTGTTCCCTTTATAAATCAACATTTAAGCCATTCCAAGGCAGAGCCCAGCAAAGAGAAGGTAACTGCAGGTCACATCAATCTCCAGCTTACTAAGATCTGTGAACAGTGCAGGTAAAATACACCAGGGAGCTGCCACACAGCTACTCCAGATGGGCCATTGCCAGTGCTGTCATAAGATCACCAGCCAGTACAACTCATCTGCGACTTTTCCCCTCTGGTACTTTGCCTTTTGGAGGAAGGAGGAAAGGAGTGGATTAATGTTGAAACAGTCTAAAAATTTCTCTCAAGTATTAAGTAGATGANGTCTACTCTAAGTCCTTCATCTCTCTCCTCTTGCTCTCTGTCCTAGTATTCCTCTCTTCCTCTCCTTCATGCCGTCTTCTGACCTTTCACTCTAGGGCTCTACTTTTCCATTATAAATGTGTTTGGTATTTCTCATCTTACAAAATTCTCTGTTCTACCAGCCCAGAACTGTCATGAGTCTTTCTAGAATTTTCACCTCAAACTCATCAAACCAAACTTAAGGTAGAATCATCCAGTTTGTGGGCCTGACTTTAAAACATGCATCTTTTGCACCTCAAGAAAGTTCCTGAAGGTCTGTTTTTGGAAAACAAATCAGAGTCTTAATTCTACTCTCAGTCTCCTATGCTCACTGTTCTGATTAAACCCCACAGATCTCTGGTTTTTTGTGATGACTTCCACGCAAGCTTCTCACTTTCACACTCACAGTGCTCCCTCCTTCCCTCTTATCTTTTGGAAGTCTTACCCAGAAACACCAGCTTTGCATAGATGTAAAATCACCTGACTGAGCACACTCTTCCTATGTCTTACTCCAAATCAATTTCTCTTGTCACACTGAAAAATACAGTTGGGAATAAGTTGAAAATAACTGTAAACTCAAACTGAATTTTACAAAAGTGAGATGCGATAAAAGTCTGCTAAAATTTTCTTTTCTTCCCCCTGAAGTTAGTACCCACTGCAGTATTATATAAAAAGGCAATGATTTGCTTGAAGATATTATTTTAAAAGGTTAAAGGACAACTGAAATAAAAGATAATATTTCAAGGTCAAAGCAAATTTAAATTAATCACCTGCTCAAGTAATTTAAAAAAATAAAGGAAATTCTTGCCAGAAAATAAATTACTTTAACAGCTTAAAGCTGAATAAAGAAGAAAATCTTCAAGTTAAGAGTTCATAAGTCACTGATCTAATTTTTAGCAAAAGACTGCATACAGCTGAAGCACAGTTTTTTTAATACCATGCAAACACAAAAGAACACAAAGGGAAATTTGAAGTGTCTATCTGATCTAACTAGTTCTTCCCTGAAAATTACTTTGTTTCTTTTATTTGATGCCAAAACAATAGTAAATCAAGGCAATCAGAAGGCATTTCACTACCACTGCTTATACTTTGATAAGCACAAACAGCTAATGCTTTTAAATGAAAAGTATTAGCTGATATGATAGTAGCCTCCTCCACATTAAGGACAAAATCACACTAGCTTCTGATTAATCAAAACATATCAGTTACTCTACTGTTAACTGAGCTGACATATAGATGGCTTCTATCTATATTACTTCATAAATATGCATTTATTAAAATAAAATGGCAATTGCCTACCTTTCATAATAATTTGTGCTTTTTATTCGAATGACTGCTGTATTTTTTCCTCTGAGATGAGTATGTTCCCATGCCATGTGTACTTACACAGATGTAAATTTCTGCAGAGAAACCTTTTAACATGGATTTTCTTTTCTTTTAATTTTTTTTTTTAAGAGAAGAAGAGCAGGCACAAAACAAAGTAGAGTTAGTGA
>VZTB01000878.1:51612-72873 GCA_013397245.1 Thryothorus ludovicianus | reverse complement strand
AAGGCAATGATTTGCTTGAAGATATTATTTTAAAAGGTTAAAGGACAACTGAAATAAAAGATAATATTTCAAGGTCAAAGCAAATTTAAATTAATCACCTGCTCAAGTAATTTAAAAAAATAAAGGAAATTCTTGCCAGAAAATAAATTACTTTAACAGCTTAAAGCTGAATAAAGAAGAAAATCTTCAAGTTAAGAGTTCATAAGTCACTGATCTAATTTTTAGCAAAAGACTGCATACAGCTGAAGCACAGTTTTTTTAATACCATGCAAACACAAAAGAACACAAAGGGAAATTTGAAGTGTCTATCTGATCTAACTAGTTCTTCCCTGAAAATTACTTTGTTTCTTTTATTTGATGCCAAAACAATAGTAAATCAAGGCAATCAGAAGGCATTTCACTACCACTGCTTATACTTTGATAAGCACAAACAGCTAATGCTTTTAAATGAAAAGTATTAGCTGATATGATAGTAGCCTCCTCCACATTAAGGACAAAATCACACTAGCTTCTGATTAATCAAAACATATCAGTTACTCTACTGTTAACTGAGCTGACATATAGATGGCTTCTATCTATATTACTTCATAAATATGCATTTATTAAAATAAAATGGCAATTGCCTACCTTTCATAATAATTTGTGCTTTTTATTCGAATGACTGCTGTATTTTTTCCTCTGAGATGAGTATGTTCCCATGCCATGTGTACTTACACAGATGTAAATTTCTGCAGAGAAACCTTTTAACATGGATTTTCTTTTCTTTTAATTTTTTTTTTTAAGAGAAGAAGAGCAGGCACAAAACAAAGTAGAGTTAGTGAAATGTAGCAGGCAGAAGCAATAGGTTAGGAATCCCAGAACATCTCACATATTTGTGACAGATGTAAGCACTGGCATCCTGGAAATCCCAACACCCACACAAAAACATTGTGGCCATATGATGTGCTCAAGTGGTACAAATGTCACAGGAAGGATCAGGGCAGAGTTAAGCATTAGGAATGCCTTATAATGGCAAGAGACACTAACCCAAATACCACTCACTTCAACTGCAGAATAGTGATTTTGGCATTACTCATACAACTTCCATCATTTTTAGACAGTAAAAACAAACTAGTAGGGCTATATATAATTGAACCAGCAGTTCAGTCATTTACCAACTACATTCTCCTGTTGTCCTGGCTCAGAACTCATTAAGCAAAATCTAATTATCTTCAAGAGCCATTTTGTTAAACATCCTGTAAAGAAACAAGCCCCCACAAGCACTGTCCTACCTTCCCCCCTCCACCATAGAGCAAACACAGAGCATCTACAAGAGGAGTAGTCCTTCCTGGAAATAGCCTGCATCTCAGTCCAATACCAACAACATGGGTAACATGAATATGTAAAATAAAAAAAAGTCTGAAAATGGGAGCTATTAAGACTTCATTTTAAAATTGACAATTTATTTTCCCCTACACACTACCTGAAATCTTTAGAGTACAATATTTTTCCTTCTGATTCTCCAGAATGTTTCTACAGGCTGCTTCTAGGTCTTCTGATACATGGTGTGAAATCACGCAAGGGCAGAGAATATATTAACTCAGGTATGCTGGAGCTGGATTCTATTTTTTGACAGCAAAAAGTAGAAGCATCTCTAACACAGCAAAGAAGAGGGCATATAAAATGCTCTTTTCATTTTCGGTGCCAACTAACTAATTACGCAAATGTGCAACATATGTGTAGTTCCTAACATGGAAAACCGCCAGTGTCTGCTTATGCATCATTTATGTTGAGAAGTGGACACAGTTCTTAGCCACAAACCTGTGTAGTTAAGATTTCAAAGATACTGCAATACTCAGGAATGTTCCCTCACCCCACTCCTACTGCCCAGGGTTGCTGAGGGAATGGTCTGTGAAGCATCACTGCAGTCTGACAGATGGCTGAGTGATCCTGGACAGAAAATGGGGCATTTGTAATGAAAAGCTGAAAGTTCTGTTTCCCACAATTCCTTTGCATGATTTACAACAATCGTGGTAATTTAAAACTGGCAACCGCAAACCAGAATGCTTGACTACTATTGTTTCAGTAGCACAATCAAATTACCCCTTTTGGGCTTTTACAATTAACTTGTTACATGCATATGTTATCACTTCCTAAACAGTAATATTATCAGATGAAGAAATTCAGCAGGGAATAGTAACAGGAAAAATATTGTGAATATAATTCCTAATTTGAGCCCCAGTGAGAAATTCTTTATCATAATATGCATTTTATGCATAAATGTAATTTTAGAAACTTTTACAGTAATCTGTTCTTTTCTATTCCAGTCCTAGAAAAGGAATGAAGAAGGTCTTTAAAAATAAACATACAAAATTCCTGAACACTAAGATAATTGCATGTATGTTTAAGTAATCCCTCAGGCTTTCAAAAGTTTAATTAAGACTCTAAGCTGCAAAGAAACCAACTGCCAAAGCTAACATCAGCCAGATACCTGTTTCTCTGCCATGTTAGGGTGGTGAATTATGGCAAGATCCCTCTGTAAGCATGCATGATGAACCAGCTAGAAGTGTAAAAGATCATTCTTTTCTTACGCTCACTTTTTGGATGAGATTTCTCATCAACATTAATAAGCTGACTCCACATGACTGACAGGCAGCTGTGAAACACTCAAAACATTACAACAGGCATCACTGCACCCCTGTCACTGTGGTATTACATTGAGCAACAGGGATGCAGAATAAAGCCTTCTTTATGCATCACCTTGAGGAAAAAATAATGAATCTCACCAGGTAAGCAGACTAGCAGTACCTGCTCTGTAAAATAACTGTTCAGAAAAAAACTGGCGTCATTTGGCACTTCTACTAAGGAATCTGGATGTTTAATAAACCACGCCTCTAAGAACTGCAGTGAAGGAAGTTGATGGTTGACACTAATCAGATCTCTTCCTACCCCAAAAGGGCATGGCATGGCAAGGCAACACTGGCAGACACCAGTTTGTGTTTATACACTGTCCTGCCCAGCTGTGGGTGAAAAATGACCTGAATGTTGTGTGTAGCTCCTTTGTAGCTGCTCAAATGCTCTCTTCACAATCAGGTTTGTTTTACTATGGTTCTGACCCTGGAGAGACAGCAATCCCTTAGAGGTGTATTTCCCACTTGTTTACTCTGTGTTTGGGATTTCATCCAGCAGTCTTGTGGCTTATTCCTGTTAAGCCCAAGTTACATCTGCCTAAAGCATTAAGGGAACAGCCCAGAACACCAAACCTTCCACTACTGTAGTTGCAGAAATATCTTGTAGTAAAACAAAGATTTTGCAAACAGTATTGCAATTAGCTACTCATAAACACAGCAACAACTTGAAAATTTGCCTTCAATTAAATAAATATGATGACTCAAGAAAAGTTACTGCACTACTATGCAAAGATACCAATACCCACATGAGCAGTACCAGTCTCTTCAAAAACCTCTCTGACTCTGGCAGCTGTGTGGGCATGAAGGTGTGCTGTAGTATAAGAATCAAATATGTACTTCACCAAATGATCAAACAGTGCTCATTTAAAGAGCATTATTATCTTTGGAAGCATCAAAGATACTGATTTGGCTTTAGCTGCTGAAGAAAACTAAAAAACTGAAACAGTTAGGTCTACACCAGAGAGCAAACCTGTTGTAACCAGATCCCTACTCAGTTGAAATTATTATGCAGCTATAAAACATTGTAGAAATCCAGCTCGCTTTGTTACAGCAGTCCTCAAATGAAGAATGAAGAACTCAAGTGAATTTCCCTTATTTTCTCTAAATTTCAAATGTATAAATGTTTAAGAAGTTTATATGAATGTCAAGTTTAAATAAACCAAGTCAATATGGGAAAGAATATTTTCACCTTTTAGAAAAAATTGTAATGGTGATGAAAAGTCTTTGTCTTTTCTTAATAAAATAAGAACAGAGTCCTTACACTTTTGCTTCACGGTCTTTTCATCCTATTCTCTGTCATATATTTATTTTATTCTTAACTGAGAACATCAGGGATTAATGATCTCCTTACACAATATTTAGAAAAAAAAAAAAGAATCTGTAATATTAAAAAGGAGAACATCTCACAATAGTATGCATTATACAGTTTAGACAGAGCTGACGAGCCTGACAAATAATAGACAAACATTCCTAGGCTTTTGAAGACAAAGGTTTCATGCCCAAAGAATTATCAGTGTTTTTCAGAGCAACACTTGCAATTCTTGGGATTGTTATTTCTACCCCAAATCTTGAAGAATCTCATGTGTTTGTTCTTTGTGGAGAACATGCATTTCAGGTATGTATAAAACATATGACAAACATGCCACAGAAATACAAATAATACACATTTCTTTAATATCAGCTACAGATATTTTGAGATGTATTCTCTTACCAAGCCCCCCACCCCAAAATCCTGGTATTTCAATGCTACACTCATACAAGCCTGTTTCTTTTATTTTTATTCCTTTCCATTTAGACCCCTGCTTTGAAAGCTAATTACTTGCCAGCTGTCAGCTTTAGAAAGAAAATACAGAGAAGCAAATTAATTTGCTATTCAACAGAGCCAAGATGAATTGCTCACTAACTATGGGTCAACAGCATGAATACACTAAAAAACGTCCACAACCTATTATTTACCTTCTGTGCAACTCAATCTTTCTTACTGAAAGGCAGAGATCTATCATTGTCTATAGAGACTGGACTTGGGGCAAACCAAATAGCTCCAACAAGAGCTACATGAGTTCTTTATTATTGCTCCACCCTCCAAATTATTCATAAACAAAATGCAGTAGCTGCACCACCTGCACTGGGGCAGAGGGCTCTGTCCTCTTCCTGGACCGTGCAGGGGGACAGGCGCTGGTAGCCCTGACAGTGGGGGAAGATGGCACTTGCATCAGGTACCGGAGGAAGCACCAAGGGCCACTCACTCAGCTTCCACAGAGGCAGCCTACATATAGTACATAAGAATTCTGCAAAATATTCCCGGGGGTTTTGACAGAAATGCTGTAAAAAAACCTGACTGATTTCAGGCATTTTCCTCCTGCAAATTCATGCTGAATACAGCTCACACTTAATGCAGCCATCTTGTTTTAAGAAGCATCTAGTAAGTTCAATATGTATCATGGGGTTAATGGGTTTTGTTTTGGTTTTATTTTTGTATTTTGGTGCTACTTATGCAAATTCTAGTAGTAGTGACAATTGATACATATACATAAAAGCAGCTAGACCTGAAAGCTCACTTTCTGAAAACCTGGACCATTAGAGCCAAGCCTCGATGTTTTCAGTTTGGCTTCTACGTTATTTTTAATACAAGATGGAATCTCACAACACTTTTGAGGAAGCTGCTTTGTATTTATATATATTTATATGTATTTATATATATTTATATTTTGAATCCCATTAACTCCAGACATTACTGGACACAAATGCCCAGTGACATAGTGGTGGTCATAAAAACTGAGGTTATGCAAGCATAAGGTATTATGATTTCAAGACTGAATTGACTGCCAAAACCACAGGACACCATCAAAGCGTGCACACACAATTCAAAGTGTCTTGATGTTAAATATGAGGTTCTGGGAACAGACCTTGCTAAGACTAAATTGTAACATTTAGAGATTAATTATGCTACTGAAAAAGATTTCCTAGCGCTTTGATAATACCAGAAACCAATTATACAATATAATAAGCACAAGAAAAAGAAAAACCTTATGTGATATCTCTGTTGGAAAGCCATTAAAAACAGTTTTATGAGATTATGAAATTGAAACTAAAATGCTATTCTCTCCTTTTAAATTAGATCTTCACCAAGCCAAGGCTTCCCACCTGTTCAAAATCCTTGGTCAATCTGGCCTTAGCATCCATCAGGACATTCCTTCCTCCATCACAGGTATTCATCATGGTTGCTGCTTTTTACTCAAACACATCAGAAGAATGTCCAGATCTTCACTACTGGCTGAAGCCATAATGACCTCAATATGGAAAGGCAGAAGAAGAGCAAAGAGACTAGTGTCATATGTCCCTACGTGGGCTGAGTGTCAACTAAATACAGGAATGTTCCCAAGCAAATTGTTCCTGAAAGAACAATTATCCCTTTCCCATGAAGCCTGGTTATCTCACCATGGTCCTTGGCAGATCTCTGGCTTGGGTCAAGTCCCACAGCTGAAAACAATTCTCACGCGTGCTTTAAGAATAAAAAGTTTTAATAGTAAAGAGGTGGCCATTATGCCAGTCCCAGTTCCAGGTATGCTTAAAGCACCAATCCAGAGCTCCCAGGCAGCCATTTCTACCTGCTGGAGTCACCAATCTCAGAGAGATGCTGCAAGGCCATTTTTAAGGGTACAATACCAGGAATGCTACAGCCATGCCTCGTCACTCCCTGACCTTAGTCCAAATACCCCTGTGGCTCCCCCAAACTATGTCATCCAAGGAGGCTCTCCTGCAGAAGGGACAGAAGGGTGAAAGCCAGTTGCTGGTGGTCAGCAAAAGGACTTGCTGAAAGTATTCATGGCATGGCAGGATGCACAACCAGACAGTACTGGCTGGCCCTGTTTCACACCAGCACAATCCCATGGTACTGTCAGGATGGTAACCCAGTGAAGTGACAGGAAACTGCCATGTGAAAGGGCCAAAAATAATTTTTAACATCCTGGAAAAAAATGCAGATGTCTCTACTAGTTTTAAATACTATCAACCACACCAGTTGTCATGCCACTTTCATCAGACGTACAGTCTCATTAACAAACAGAAGCTATTAACAAAGACCAAAACTGTAGAGGTTCGTAAGAGAACATGCTGGGAATGACGGACAACAGAACATGCAGAATACAAAATTCTGAGAAAATAGAAAAAAACCCAAAAAACAAAACAAAAAAACACAGACCTTTTAAAAGTTTACAATATCCCTAACCTCAAAACTCTGTTTACCATACTGTTGAATGTTCATAAGAGCTATAAATCACTTAAAGTTTTCTATTATATTTGAAATATTTTTCTGTAAAGGAGGGGATTTTTAACTAACTGCATTTCTCATTAATTACAAATATATTAGACACCAATATGTTGGGAAATAAATGCTTAGTAATGGTTATTATTTGTACAGAGTAATGGTAAAAGTGGGCTGTAAATTTCTTTTGCTGATTCTATGACTACATATGTGAGAACAGGACACTTATACTATACTGATGTTTAATTACTAATGGCCTGGCTGCATCCTCAACTATTTTGTTGCACTCTTTGTGCCTTAGAACATTTACAACTGCTTCATCTCTCCACTGGTTGGAGTAGTCACCTGTAAATCATGCATTGAGCTGTAACTTATGAACCACTATGTTCCCATGTCCATTTCAGACCCAGGACTGACAGGTTATACCAACTGGCTTAATGAAGTTGTTACAAAAGATTCAGAGTGAAACTGTCCAGCCAAAGTACATGTGAAATGCACAGAGTGAATAAGAGCATAAATCAGTCTCCAAGCACACACAAATCCTTAAAGGGAAATATCAGAATCAGAACCTCAATAGTTCTAAACAAAATGCTACTTAAATTTAAGTTTCCCCAACTAAAATATCCTGCTAGATTTTATAGCTGTTTTTCTGATTTTACCTAGTGTATTTGTCTTCCTTGTTGGTGTAGTGCTGTATAAAACTATGGCATAAATACTAAAATTTAGTCTAAAATGTAGTGAAAAAGCTGAGAGCAAAAACCACCCAGAAATAAACAGAGAATAATAATTACTTATTAATTAAACCTTTACTAGAATTCAGTCATTAATTCTTTTTCATGCATTCTTTTATGGACTACTGTTTTACAGGTAATTTGAAGGAAATCTTATCTCCCAGTAGGCATTTCTACTTTCAGTTAGTGCAAGTCATAAAAAATGATAACTAAATCACTTTTGAAGCAAAAATACATAAAGGGAAAACAAATACAACCATCTCTTCATGAACTGATCACTTTGCAACCATTAACTAATTTAGCAATAATAATTTAACTACTGAAATGTACACAAAGGGAGATAGGGAAGACGAAAACTTGATGTGAATGTCAACATTGAATGATTTATGTTATAATCCATTCCCTGATAATGGCAATCAAATCAAAACCTATAAGGAGACATTAAAGGGCAGAAGGATATAAACAACTTCATCAGATGAAAGCACAACTCCCATCTCCATCCCTTCTGACGACAGCAGCAGAGCTGACCATAGTCTGTACCACGAGACAAGGGTTCAAAACTTGATGTCTGTGCAGTGTGTGCAAATACAAAGCAATAGCAGTCCTGAGGACAGGGAGGAGAATGCCATCTCAGACTAAACCTCACTTTCTGCACAGGTAAATAAATAATAATTAGTTTATAAAATCCTCATGATTTGGAGAGCAGGCAAATTCTATGCCTTTATTTTTATTGGAGTAGCCTTTCCTGAACTGAACAGAAAGTTACATTTATTCAATATCCACTCCTGAGGTCATAATCAAAATCACCAAATGCTTTACAAGTAAAAAGGCAGACAAGGGTTCTGAGACTTATTAATATCACTAACTCTATCAAATAAGAAAAAAACAATTATCAGGAAACTGAGACCAAATTAATGTCTGGGGGTTTTTTTTTGTTGTTGTTTGTTTGTTTTTGTTGTTTTTTTTTAAACTAAACTGATTGCAGCAATCAATAAATAAGTTTCAAAGAGCTCTTTCAGTAAAGACCAGGCCTAGCCAGCAGGTATTACATTAACAGTCATTATCAATTAGGGCTCACTGGGCACAGACATTATTTACAAAGCAAGAGTTCTGGGAATCCATTCATGTGTTAAAAGAACTTCTGTACAGCTCCAGACTGATGTTAGCAAAGCTAAGTGCTGCTTCATTAAGTGCAGTACAGACACTTCTTAATGGAGAGCAGCTTTAATTGTCAGAGGGAGTCCATCTAGTGTAGGATAAACATATTCATGTTAGGAATTTCAGGAACAAGGGAAAACATTGCTCCTTTTTTTTTAAATTTTTCCCCTTAGGAAAAGATAGCATAAGTAAACTAGACAAATATTCTTCAGAGCTACTAAACTCTTTCAGCAGAATAAATATAGTGAAGGAAGGTTAAAAATTACAAAATATTTCACTTTCTGAGAGTTATCTCCTCAGTTCCATTCAGGCAGACATTGATGACTCCAGTTTATAATGGAAATAGCCACACATGGGAAAGAAAAGAGGACAAGTATTTCTGGTGAGTCATTTTGTTATTTCTCAATAAATCCTTCTCCTCCCTTCTCTAAATGCCTCTTCCAGTAGATACAAACACCAGAAACACATTTATTAAGTCATATGCACTTTTGAAAAGGCTGCTCTTTTGATGTTTTGATGATTACAAAGCATGCAGGTCACACAAACACAGAAGTATCACTGTAGCTGCATTTGACTTGAAGACACAAAGGGAATATATTAGCTAACAATGCTGATGGTCAGCACAGCAACAAAACAAACCTCTGTTCTGGTGCAATTAAGATTTGAAGAATTTAGGTTCGGGTGCAACAGCATGAGCCATAGGTGCCAAAGAAAAAAACATCCCCTGCAAAAGGAGAACACTCTGGAATGCTGTTAGTATTTGCATTAAGACAGTGAAACAAATATAAAAATGAATGTATCAGTTTCTTTTGAGAGAAAAACATCCTAAGTAGTACAATTAAAAAGATTTTAAAACCCCTCCATTGCAATCAATTAAACATAATTTCTCTCCTTTTAATTAAAGGCCACTTGTCACCATCCTGAATTGACAAAAAAAATTGCCAATTGCAGAAATGTTTCCCAGTTAAGTGTTCATCTATCTCCCAATGATAAGTGGCATTGAGTGTAATTGAGATGGTTTAACTGTTGCTTAAAGAAAAAGTATGAAGAAGAGAGGGCAGGATGCGTTTTCACTTTTAAAAGCAGCTTAATGTTGAAACATGCTGAAATTCCTGTACCTGGGTAAAGTTTGGGTAACATCCTTTTAGCTGGGAGCACACTCTCCTGAGATAACAATTTAACTACATAAATTCCAGCAAGCAAACACAACTGCTGGTTATTCTAATGTGGAATGTAATCTTTTATGTTTTTAAACAAGTATGACTCAGTCCTACACACTACTTTTACTCCTGTCCCTTCCTTGCACTTGAAACCATTTGTCCAACATTCTCATGATAAACTGCACCTTGCTCTCCCTCAACACTGCCCAGACTTGAAATGACCCCTTTTCACAGAGATGCATGTGTTCTCATCCTGCACCAGTGATTTCTACAGTGGCTTATGCTTAGAAATTGCACTGCAGAATTGCAACCTAAGTAGTGTCCACTACTTAGAAAGCAACTAACATACAACATATATATTAGTACCTCTGTTTGCTCATGGGCTGAGAAAGAAGATGTAGAAAAAGATGCTGTTTCCACTCTCTTTGTTTTAAATAGCTGAGAAATCCATATGCCAAAGACAGTGAAAGGGATTGTACTAAGAAGTTACTTGACTTGCCAAGTTTACCACAAGCATTCAAAATTCAAGACATTAGCTTGAAGTTGTGCTTATTCTTCTTATTTCTTCAGGGGCCTCAGCCTTTAGGATTTACATTGGCAAAATCCTGTAGGCAACACAGAAGGCTGTAAAACTTCATTAAGAGCAAGAGAGACACATTGCACCTCTTTGAAAATTAAACATTTTTAAAGAATTTTATAGCACTATGTATAAGATCAAAATCTCAAGCAAGGTGCTAAATGGACATGGAGGTAAATAGGAAGTAAACCAAACAGAATGAATCTTCTTACATATATTTACATATCTTCAACACCCCCTCCAAACATGACAGCATCAATAAATAAAGAGGACTAATGAGAAGAGAGGCTATACCCCCCCATAAGGCATTTAACATTACTGACTGTCACAATTTTCAAGTGGACAGTGCCCTTTCTAAAAAAACAACCCCTTATTACAATCAATTTGCTTTAGCAGAAGCTCATATCCATAATCTCAAAAAAAGCCGCCAGCCACCCTCAAGCAGTTGAGCATAAATGGTAACATCGCACACAAAAACACTCTTCCCTCCTGCCTGGTTTGCAAATTTTTATTTAAATATAAATAGCATTAACTTTCTCCATGTGATTAATTTAGCAGGTTAAAAGGTTCACAGGAATATACAGTACTCATCTAAGTGGCCCAAGGTGAGCAGTAATTATATCTGAGCTGTCATAATGGAAATGGAATGCAAAGTGATTAATGATGTATAGGGAAAAATTATTATTCTTCAATACAGAACAGCCCCACTTTTAAAGCCTCTGTAAACCAGTCCTTATTACCAAGCACTGCCTTTTGTCTTTCTACCTCCTAAATGCATGAAATTAACAATTAAAAGATAAACTACTCCAGCATCTGGATTAAGATGAACAAACAGGCTGCCAAACGAGAGCTCACCTTTTAATACATGTGTAGCCATAGTCAACCTCAAAGGCAAAAAGAAGCTGGGATGTCCAAGAGAAGGAGCTAGGCTGAACAAGGGGTGCAGTGTGTGCCCAAGGTGAGTGAATGAAAGTCAGTACGGGACCCCTGGCAAGTCTTACCTGCTGCAGCCTCTCCCAGATACCACCCCCTCCCACTTGCCCAACAGTCAGAACTCCCAGATGAACACCTCACCCACGTGCTACCTGCCCATCTCCATCTCTAGGTACACAACCCATCTATTCATTGTCTCTGCTAACGTGAATATTCCTATCCATGGTGCTAAAAAATTGGTAACTTGGAAAATGTCCACTATGCATCCCACCAAGTGCCTTCATAGCAAGAGAGAACAATCACCCTCAGCACAATTTGGAAACTGTGCTCATATTGCTTTCCAGGAATAAGCCCTCTAACAGAATAAACAAGAAAATATGTAAAGGGATCAGATGGAATTTTAAAGGCAAAACTATTCTGTGTGAGAGCAACAGCCCTATGTACCCAAAAATCAACAACCAGATTCCAAGTATTTTGGAATATGAACTCAGTATTTCTTTTGTTATCAAAGTTTACAAACCTGAGTTGATGCCAAAGAGAAAGGGAACATTCTCATTTTGCAACAGACCTCAGGGAGAGCGAAAGCCTTTGTGAGGGCTCTCCCTTGTAGCTGAAGACAAGCAGCCTGCCAGCCTAGGAGCTGTGTTTGTAAACTTTTGTAAGCAGCAGCTAGGATCCAAAGGGAAGCTGTACTGTCAGATGCTTAGCTTGGCCACTGCAGTTACCACCTTAGTCCATGAGGAAAGGAAAGCCTCATATACCAAAAACCAAACAGGACTTTGGTGTTGGCTCTGACAAAGGACAGCAGCAGGGCATCAACATCGTGGTAGTACAGTACGGGACTTGTCCAGGATCCACAACAAATCCTGTCACGCCCACACCTAACCTGGAAATAAAGATGGATGTTGTGTGTTTCATTGAAGCAATTTTCAGTTTTAAGATTCCCATAACACACATATTTTTTGGGGCAGCAACTGAAGGAAAAAAACCAAACAAAAGACCAAACAAAAAACTGATCACATCTACGGATTTCTCACTATTCAATACAATTTTCTCATTGCTGTACTACAAAATTAAATGTGTCAAATTGTAACACTAACCAATGTAGTGTAAAACGTTACAGGCTAGGCAGCAAGAAGAGGGGAAAAAACCAAATCAGTGGAAATCAAAAGGGAAAAAGTTGACAAGAAAATGCCATTGTCTCACAGGCACCTGGAATTCTGTAGTGCATTAATGGGAGCAGCACAAGTTAGAGGGCTTCTCCTTTCGAATACTGCTGCCAAATGAAAGACTGCCAAAGAGGGCAATGCAGATAAAATGTTCAGAAAACCTGATCTGTGAAAAAAGCTTTAGAGAGTCATAGTTTGTTTACAGAGGAGATGCAAGACTTGCGATGGAGCAAGGAAAAGGGAGGCGAGCCCAAAGCCTTGCAGCCTGGAATCCACGCTGTTGGTGGTGAAGCAGTTCTTTTCCAGCTAGCTAACAAAGAGAAGCAAAATGACCCAGACCCTGCAGAGCTCACTGGAAGGTCCTGAGGTGCTCTGTTGACCCATCCACACGGGGGCTGGCAGCTGCCTATGCACATTTCACACTCTCCAAAGCACAGAGGTGCGTCCACTCAGCACTCACCACGGCACCTGCAGCTGCATTATGTCTACCACAGCCCTTCCCCAAGAGTAGTATCTTGCATAATCAATACCTTGCATCAGTAAGTAATCATTTAACAAAATTCTGTCTTTTTCAAGGCATTTCAATGTCATCATGAACATTGTTAAAACATTTCTCTATTAAAAAAAACTTACAGAAGTTAGTCTGACAGCAAAAACCAATTTGGTAACAGACCCTTTTGGTGGCATGAAAAAAAACTCAATTGGCTTTGTTCATGTTGATGCATAATTCTATAGGAAGACAGAAATTTTTATTTCTAGCAAATTTGTATCATTTTATGCACTACAAAATATTTTTTGTATTTGTATGAATGCCCTTCAAATTGTTTGAACTTATTTGGATTTATTTGAAATTACTTTTGTTTAGCTGGTTTTTAACTCATTAAAATAATTCTTCAGACTGAAAAAGCTTTTGTTTTAAATGTGTTTATCCAGTCTAGCATTTATGAATCATATAGTCATAGCTACTTCTGAGAGATGAAATTTATACTCTAATTCAAGCCAAAAGTTGGAATGGGCTTGATTTCTTGAAAACTTTTCTTTTTACAGAAAAAAATTACTATTTATTTCATCCAATCAGAGGCAAGCTTATAATGAAAAGTTTATACACATCATTGCACAGAAGAGACTAATTATCTTCACTGTAAGTTAAAGATTCCAGGATTCCTGTGCTGTCATATTTCATCAGGCTATATTCAAAATTCCTTTAAAACCTCAGCTTTCAGAAAAATATTTTCCTACAGCTATTTTAGCAAGGCACAAAGAAGTAACTAATATTAGGAATCATTAGATTAGGGATATGGTCTACAAAAATACAGGTATTTACCATGCAGCACAGCTTCAGGTGACTGTATTTGTTTTGTTCAGCACCATAAATTATCCTGCTATTCCTGAATGCTGCCAATTCTCCAGGGCAGGTATCTTTATATTTGTTTAGCACAGCTGACTGAATTGAAAACCATGGCTGTGGAGGCACTGTATAAGTAATAAATTATTGCCATCTGAGGCAAGAGTCTTCGCTCCTGTTTATCACAGAAGACGGCACATTACCAGCAAAATTCATCACAGTAAAGCAGGCACTAAACTGAGGTGGCCTTGCACTTCTCATAGCCTGTTGAGCCTTTATAGAAGGCAAAAAACAACGCAGGTATCAGATATGTCAAGTGGAGACACTTAATACTACATTATGTGATGCTCTTCAGCAACTTTAACAAACTTTGGAGACCACCCACACAGACAAGCTACTATTAGGTCACATTTCCCATGTGCTGGCTGGTACACGGGGCTGGCAAAAAGCAGCTTTGTGCCTGGCCAAAACCAACCTTGCTGTAGGCGGCTGCCAAAAGGACTTGACTAGCCCTTCTTGGTGACAAGGCACGCTCCTGCCACAGGCTCCCAATCTCTCCTGATACCATGCAGTTGTGGGACAAGTTGCATCAGCCCAGTGAAAACTGAGCTCCCTGCCAGGGGTGCAGCTCATGCAGCCTACACTACTGCCCCCATGGCAAAGAGATGAGAGCCACCCCAAATAATCAGCCTGGGCTTTCATTTGCGGCCATCGCCTCTGAATGCAATTTCATATCTGAATCTATTCTAAGCAGCCTGTGTATTGACACATGCCTCATAAAGCTGCGTGACTCTTAATTTCAGCAACTCTGAAGATCTACATTCTGTCTGAGGAACAACAGCTATTTTAGGAGATAACAGGGTTCCGATACTCCAACAAATTTACAGAGTTGTCAAGCTCAAGTGACTGTCAAGAAAGAACAGAATCTAAAGAAGCAAAGGAAATGCCAGCTGGGAAATCTCTTTTCTTCATTGGCACAGTTTCTATTTACCATTCACCTCAGACAAGTTATTGTAGCACACCTGGTAGGCTATCTGAAGGGTCAGAACTGCAAATCTGCTTCTCTGTACACATTTACAAATTTGTGCATATAAAATCTGATATGAAAACACACTTCCCTTCAGTAAAACATGACACAGTATTCAGAACACCAAAAAATCATGTTTACATGCTTTGAAAATAATGATACACTTCATGCTTAATTTTCAACTATGAAATGCAAGTCTTACTCATTCAAGACAAAATGCTTACTGATAGTAAGAGATAAAACAAGTTACTCTTTCAGAAAAGAAGTTATGCCCACATTTCTTTCTCCCAATAGTTTTATACTTCATAGAATGACAGTATGGTTTGGGCTGCAAGGAACCTCAAAGGTCATCTAGTTACAGCCCCACTGCCATGGGCAGGGACATCTTTCACTAGATCAGGTTTCCGAAAGGTTTATCCTCTCTGGGCAACCTCACCTCATATTTCAGTGCCTCACCACCTTCACAGTAAATAATTTCTCCCAAATATCTAATTAAAACCCATTCTCTTTCATTTTAAAGACATTGTCTCTTACCCTGTCTCTTCCTNTGCTCCAGCTCTTTTATGCATAGCTGGCATGACTGATCTGAAAAATAAGAGAACATGTGCCAGTCTACTTTTCAGGCAGAGTTCAAACAACAGAGAAATGTAAACAGAGGGGGAAAAAAAAAATCAGACTAACCATACCAGGTGACTGAATTAACTTAGCAGAGCAATAACGAGTGTATCTGAGGGCCTGCAGTAAGTCTCCACAAAGAGACTGGTTTGTACTTGAAGCCTGCCAGATTCCTATTTTTGCTAAAGAATAAATTTTTAGCCATTCTGAGACTAGTGAAGAAGTGCTTGTTTCCTGAAGATAAGTCATCATGAGACAGAGACAAGAGTTACAAACTAAGATTGTCTTAGGGGATACCAACTAGTGTTTTAGTTTTTCTGGATTTATGAAAATAACTTTTAAATAAGTTTGACAGCCCAATGCTGAATTTTGAGCAAATGCTTAGAGATCTAGTACAGTACAGAAAATAAGCAGATTTGCTGGTGAGTAACAGGATGGACTGACATCTTAGACCGAAAACTTTCTCTTAAATCTCAACAGAAGCAGAGCTCCTCAGGCTCAGCTTACTGACGATAAATGGAGAAAAATTTTATGATGGAAAAAAGTTGGGTTTTTTTATTGCACAACTTGGCAGCAATAGGTTATCAAAGATGTATCTGTCCCAAATAATGCTGGCACTGTATTTGAACTACTTAGCAAAATAGCTGTGCAGCATATTATTGTCCTGTGCTTCATAGGACAGGCTTGCTGCCAACTGGGTCATACAATAATCAACAAACCAGACTCCAAAAAGGATGCTAGATTCCTCCCAGCAGCTACCATTGAAGCAATCAAATATACTTAGTGAGTAGAGTGTGGATTGCCACTTTATTAACAAATTGCGCAAAGGGATCTGATCAGCAGGTAACTTCACACTCAGCTGTGAATCTTTAATTCATGTAAACCTTTCAGCTCATGCTGAAATAACAATTAGAAGATGAGGAATAGTCTGTAGGCTCTTGGACTATTGGGTTGGATACACTATCCATGAAACACAAGCAACTTCTGGCTTGTTACTAATTCCAAGACTGCATAAAAACTAAAATCACAATACATTCAAAACAACACCAAAACATACAAGTATTCCCCTCTTCCAAGAGGAAGGAAAAAAAAGCATGAGGTTCTGCTATGGTTTGGAAAGCAGTATCATGAACAGAGGCTTTGAAGGCTCACATCTCACATCTGGCTGAGGACTTTGTGAACTCACTGCAGAGCCTCCCATGCAGTCATGGACAGGGTTATGGCTCTATTCCTAGCCACAAGCTCCGTATCGCTTCCAGGAGCTACTGCTTGGGAAATGCAGACCAAATCTTTCACTCTGATCCCACAATCTGTGCTCCAATCCCTTTTCCACAGCTACATTGAAATCCCAAATAGAAGTTGAATGCATTCCCACAGCTAACAGGATAAAGGTGAGAAAAACTTCTCTCATAAATATAACTTCTCCCTGCTTGTCTGTTATTCAAACTGTAAAACATCCATGGAGTACTAATAACCCCCTAAAACAACTGGACTGATAATTGGCTTTGAGCAGCTTCAGAAAACTAATTCCCATTAGACAGGTTGCTGTACTCTTTCATTTAGCATGAGCAACTAGCAACAAGAGAATCCACTGAATAATCATGGCAAAAATTGGAGGCATTGTTTTGAATTTTCTTTACAACTTCTTGATGTCCAACTGTAACAATAGCTGAAGAGAAGCTACTTCTGTTGGTCTTCCTGACCCCAAGATAAATATTTCTAGTGGTCTGTGTGGCTCTTTTTTATAATTTCAACATTTGCTTAAATTTATAACATTTAAATGACCATGGTCTACACAGTGATTTGCTGGTAATCTAGGGAAGAGCAGCCAATACTTAACACCCATAAATACATATTTTGAGCTAAACAATATCAAGAAGTACTAACTACATAAAATACACCTAAAATCTGTAAAATTATCTGGAGGTAGTTCCCTAGGGCCTTATGTCACCTCTCAGGAAGGAGTTACAGTGACAGTTTTGAAAGTATCACTCCTTACTCACCCCACACACCATGAGTCTGCAAAGAAAAAGTCAAAGGAATATGAGCATTTTCTTTACTTTTTCAAATGACAAAACAATATAATGAATGGCATTAGCTCTTTCCTGTAGTAACTGAAGTACTTTGCCAAGACAAAGACAAAGAAATGGTAAGAGCTGTAGAGATCAAAAGCCAATGCAAAAAGCTGGAGCTGCTGATAAGCAACTATTTATAATGTAGAACACACAAAAGGTCAGTGCTGTTGAGGCAGAGGTACATACCCTCCATCCTTGATCTAAATTGTTTGAATTACTTGATGTCTCAGTCCCTTCATGCTTCCCAGAAAACTAACACAAGTATCAATACTAGCCTGTTAGATGTCCTTTTGGTACTCCTTCTTATCATTTTTCTTATGTCCAAATTCCTTCAGTCCTGTTTGTGTGACTAAATTACTACCAATAAGTTGTGTATGAACTGCACCAATGGAACAAAACATAGACTGACATTCATTTTTGTCCAGAAAATGCCTCATTTCTGTCCAGTAACTGCCCTAATGAATACAGTTGTTTGTTCAGTCTTCCTGCTTGTCTCTATTAGCAAGCTTCCACCTCCACTGGCACCACACTTCTACTGGCTCCTGCAGCTTTGCCCCCCTTTTAGGGATGGACACACAACACATGGGCTAGATCATTGTTTGCATCTCTGATATTAGAGGCCACCAATAGCTGAGTTCATAAACATTAGTTTAAACTCAGAGAGACTTCAATTTCTGCTCAGAAGCAAAGGGAGAGGGGCTGGTGAGGAACAGGGGATGGCAGCTGTGTTCACAGGCTGCTGGATGCTCACCTGAAGCTGCAGCTGCCACCTCTGGCTGAGCATATCCAGCACTTTCCCCAAGATGGTTTCAGCCTGTGTTGTCTGAAAGACTCCACAAGGCAGAGCCTGTAAACAAGCACACTGCTTCTGACTAGATATTTTAATAACATTTTGTAAGAGTCCCTATCTGTATTAGGACAGGGAATAATCAGAGCATCTGGAAAATACCAGTCCACTGGGATATGAAGCAACAATGAAAAGTACCAAGAAAAGAGAGCTGCATGACCTGCAGGCCCCAAAGCTACAGCTGAGGCTGTTGCTCTGTAGTACTGCTCAATTTTAATGGGAATGAATGCAATTCTCTAATTTTCAAGATATTTGGTCAGAGCAGGTGTTTGAGATGTACAATGTGGAAAGCATAATTCTTCTTCTGCCCAGAAAGCCACAGTTCTGCTTCTTATGGATGGGACTGTGTACATGAACAGTTCACCCAAACAGTCACAACCTCTTGTAAGATCAGGTACCCTGGCAGAAACCTTTTAGAAGTTTAAAAACTCCAGACAAAAAAGTAACTAGTGAGAGATAACTCTTCTGTTTCAGCCCTAACAATAAATGATGCCAGTCCTTTTTTTTATTGACAGCTTACATTTTGTTTTCACAGTCCAGTATTAGTAAATAAAACACAAACTGCAATACAAACAAATAGCTTGTGTACTAACAACTCACACATAAAATGAGTAGGTGAATGATATCAGCTGTTTGATGCAAAGATACCATCTTTCTGTTCCCTCTATTTTTATATGCTGTTGCACTGATCTATTGCTAAAAAATACTGCAACCAGTATGTCATTTGGAAAGCATAGCAATGCAAGCCACAGGCAAAATCAGTCCTACACTACCAAAAATATTTCTACTCCTAGTATACCTCTATCCATAATATTTATAATAATATTCATTAAAAAAAATAAATCAGTATGCAAATATAGTGCTGGGTGCAATTAAAATTACATTAAAATTTTTTAATCATCTTGAGGAACCTGGGTTTTTTACTTTGTTTTAGTTCAGCCATCTCAAACATCCTTAAACAAATCATTACTCTTGCTCTTTAACATGTTCTTTTGATTACTGGCCACCTAATGTTCAGCTATTTGTTCATGTACATGTCCACTTAAGACAGTGGAACCAAATGCTTCAAAGCCTATAACTTCAATCTTTCCAAAAACCATTAGTTCCCCAGGCTTTCATGTTCTGGACTTACTACTTGCACATATTCCATTTTGTTTGACAAATTATCCAGAATCTGTTTTCAATCCCTTGCTCTTGATCCTTCAATGTCTTCTTCTTTCTGCATGGTTCAGTAAACTGAAACACTAAACACATTTTATACTGTGAAAGACTTCTTCCCCCTCTTTTTCCTGAAGATCTCCTTGATTAATTTGGTTCCCTGTTTCCTTGGGTTTGAAATAACATTCAAACAATAGGCCAAAATTATTTGAAAAGATCTGCAACTTCCACCTCAGCAAAGAAAACAGGAGCATGACTATAGAAGGTTCTGCATGAAGATTCCCATTATATCATCCAATGTCAACATGAGCAATTAGTCAAGAGGAGTCTCTCTTCTTAAATTCTCAGTTCTTTCTTTTCAATTGATGGATTTTTTTATTCACAATGGCTCCACAAAGCTCCCTTGGGTTCCTATGGAGAGAGGTCTTCACCTTCATCTGCAGTATTAGAACTGTAGGTGAAGACAAAGAGTAGGAGAGGCAAAGAGACCTGCAATGATTTTCACAATATTCCTGATTACTTTAATAGAATATTGATTTTTTTATATTTGAAAACAGGTGACAACAAACACATGAACAGCAGTAAACAACATTACTTTTTCCATCACACCATTAAGTGCACTCATATATGCCACAAGCTGGATCAAAGACACAAAGGACAAATGTACTGCTTAATTCCCCTGTATGCTGAACATAGGTTTTATGCCATTATACACCATAAGCCTGAAAAATCATAGAATCATAGAAATATTAAGGGTTGGAATGCACTGCAATGATCATCTAGCCCCAGTCTCCTCTGTCATGCACAGAGACACCTACCAGTAGACCAGGCTGCTCAAGGCCTTATCCAACCTTGCCCAAAACAGCCAGGGCTAGGGCACCCACAGCTTACCTGGGCAACCTATTTCACCACAATCATAGTAAAGAATTTATTCCTTATAACTAACCTAAATTTCTCCCATTTCAGTTTGTACCCATTACTCCTTGTCCTGTCACTACAGCCCCTGACAAAGAGTTCCCCTCCAGTGTCCCTGTATTTCCCCTGAAGATTCTGGCAAGATGCTGTGAGGTCTCCCCACAACCTTCTCCTCTCCAGGTTGAATAGCCCTAACTTTCTCAGCCTGTCTCTAGAGTAGAGGTGCTCCAGTTCTCTTATCAGCTTTGTGGCCTCCTCTGGATTTGCTCCAGCAGTTCCATGTCCCTCTTAACTAAGGCACACCTGGGCTTACACGGTTCCTGGTGGGGTTTCACGGGAGCAGAACAGGGGCAGAATCCCCTCCCTTGACCCTCTGGCCATGCTCCTTTGGATGCAGTCCAGGACTCCTGTGGCTTTCTGGGCTGGGAGCACTCACTGCAGGCTCATGGTGAGTTTTTCATCAGCCACCATCCCCAAGTCCTTCCCCATAGAGCTGCTCTCAATCCCTTCTCTGCCCAGCCCGTGGGTGTGTCTGGGATTGCCCCAGCACAGGTGTAGGACCTTGCACCTGGCCTTGCTGAACTCCCTGAGGTTTGCATGGTCCCACCTCTCAGGCCT
>VZTB01000878.1:4737-44508 GCA_013397245.1 Thryothorus ludovicianus | reverse complement strand
GGCCGCAGCCCTCGGCGGCGAGCCCGGGCTCCTGGCCCGGCCTGGAGCAGGGGCTCAGCAGGGCTGGCCGTCGCGTTTGTGTTCAGGAAGGCGACGAATACGATTTTAGGGGAAAGAGGGGTGTCAGCGTGCCACGGACGCGGCTGCCAGGTGGAAGGGAATTGGTCTTGGACGGCTGAAAGGATGATGGCACCTTCTGCGACCAGGTGTGTGGCAGTACACAGGGCTGAGTACTGTGTATGTCGAAGGAAGCTGCGGCAGAACGGCGAGCTCAGAATTATTATTAAAATAATAAAATATTTCTCTTTTGGAAAACAGTTTAGGAAAGAATGTATTAAAAAGGAGCATACTGTCATCTATTTATTTAGGTATCATTTGAATTGACAAAGTACCAGAGGTAGACCGACATGTGCAATAGTGATATCAGCAGAGGCGCGTTGATCTTTAAGGCTCTTGCGGGCCCTCTGTCATGTGTCCCCCACCTTCAAAGTAGCTCCACATCTAGCTTCCTCGTAAAACAGGTGGGACAAGACCCCCACAGATCAGTGGTGTAAGAGTTTCACAATAATTCAGTAAGTCACAAAGGCCCCTCTGAAATTAACTGGGAATAGAAGAGAATTGTATCTCACCCAAGCTTTCTGCTGTGTTTGGTGTACAGGAATAGCAGTGCCGGCAGATGGAAGTTATTTGACTACAGTGGTTGGGAACAGTGCAGTTTCTGGCACCTCTGGCCGCTCAAGTCGGTGCTGCCCTTCCCTTGCTATTCAACCACGTGCTCCCAGATTGGAGCTGCTTGTTTTAGGAAGCTGGCATTCCTCAAAGATTGACCTGTGAGCAGCAAGTGGTCTGTCTTCAGTTGGGCTGTCGGTCCAGGCTTGCTCTGCCCAGAACAAACAGGGTGATTCCAGGGGCTGAAGACATGTACCAGGGGTGAGATGGACTGTGAAATGTCACCTCATCAATTTCCAATTGACTTCAAGGGAATTAAGATCTGACCTGTAGATAAGTATATGACAAAAGTATCGCTGAGATTTTAAACTAAGGGCACACAGGAATATTTCTTATTCCTACATCAGAACAATCTCTTGCCTTTTCCTCATTCCTCATTCAGATTTTTTTTTAACAGTATCAAGCAATATCATAGTCTTTGCATTAATATATGTGAAAAAGACATTAAGTTCTCCTTCTTACCACGTGTCAGGGAATTCATACCTGCATCTCCCAGGAGATGCCTGTGCTGCCAAACTAGCAGTTGTAATTCAGGCCTTTCATTCTTACCTCTTGTGCTAAAGTTATGGCAAAGCATGATTAATAACTCATTGAGTTAGAAATTGCAACCACAAGTCTGATTCTGGCCCTAGAGTTTTGTGGTTGAAGCACTGTGATAATAGGAGACGATTCCAGGTCCAGAGATGTTTATGGGGCTTGTTTAATACAACATTCCTATAACATAATAACATCTGAGACTATGTCAAACTGGTTTGCATTAACCAAGTGGCAGTGAGAGCTGAACAGGTAAAATACCACACGAATAAACCAGAGAAAATAATTTATTTCTCCCTAATTATATATACAAATAAACCTGATTAACAATAAATGCATAGATTTATTATATATTTGAGGTTCACAGCTGCCTGTACTTTCTCCATACTAGATAAAGTTTTTAATTTTTCCCATTATAGGTAGTTTAGTTTCATGGGGTCTAATGTCAAACAAAGGACACTGCCAACAAGACCAGATTTAGGCAAAAACAGCCAAAGCAATTTTCCATCAGAAAGCTTGTGAGGGTGGGAGAGGGGCTGGAAAGACAGGAGACAGGTAAAAGTAGAGTTTCCACATTATCTACAGCTGGCCTTGGATCTGTGGAAGCACGAGGCTATGGGTAAGATCAATTCTTTGAATTTTCTCAGTCATCCCAATACAAGTAAATAGCTTAATAAATGCTCAGTGGTCTTTTGGCTTACTTCTCATTGAAATAAAAAAGGGTCTGTCTTTTAATAACTATTATTCTCAGTTTCTTTGGAGGATTTCGGGCTCTTTTAAACTATTTATGAGATTCAGTACTGCGAGTCTGTGATAATAGTTTAATCACCCAGACAAATTAGCAGTAAAGTACCCAAGATCTTATGAAGCATGAATCTTAGCAACAATATAGAAATTGGTTGTATTTTTTTATACATCTGATAAGAAACATCTACTTTTAAAGCTATATGTAATTTCATCCATGCCCATATTCTTCACTTTTTGGTTTATGCTGTATTATCACTCTTCCAGATTCTGTTCAATCTCCTTAAAAAGCCTGGAAAAGCAAGTCTAGCTTGAGGACATTCAGTAAAGATACCTGAATTCTGACCATTTGTTCTGGTATAGTGCCCAGGGGTGCCTACACCTACCCTTTTCTCTGTACATACAGCTGCTGCTTTACTCCTTTCCAATCAGTGTATTGAAAGTTCAAAGCTTCCTGAGCATGATGCTCTGGAACCAAGTGCAGAAGACAAAATGATGTCTGAGGCTGCTTTTGCTCTCTGTTTACAATAGCGTGTAATGCAGTGTTTATCAATAGGGTGTCAAATAGGATTCCAACAGCTCAGTTCACGATAATTAATCTGAAAGAGATTCCTTCACTGTTAAGTGTCTAAAGTAAGTGCTGTTTGTAATTTCTGCCATATTTGCTTGCCAGTGAGTTCCTACTGTAAGCACTGTCTAAAATCTGAGCTTTTACAACATAAAGGTAGCTGTGTTGGTAAAGTCTGTCAGCCAGACTCCCGTGGCTTGATTTAGCAGGCAGTAGTTGCCTACAGTCAGCCAAAGCAATGGTAATTTATATATTTCTGGAGCAATATAATAGGGTACATATGCAAAGTCCATGCTGGAAAAAAAGGGTTTTCTTTGTCTAGCAGTGTGTATTGAAAGGAAATAAAGTGACATTTTGTTGTTGGGCTTTTTCTCAACATAATAGTGCAAAATGCACTCTTAATTGATACTGCTTTACCTGCAGAACTTTTGCATGAGGCCTGAGAAAAGGTAGTTTAGTCTGCATAGTTTAAAATTCTGTATGGATTGAGGTTTAAGTGAGCATGGATATGTTTCTCTTGAGTGAAAAACTACTTATACTAATTAAAATAAGGGTTTTTATTTTCCAAAACTTCATGAAAAAATGCAGAAGACAGATTAAATCAAGATAGTGTTCATATTCTGCATCCTTAACTACAGTTTAAATCTATCATCTTATTTTCTTGGCTTCTCATTTAACTCAATCATAAACACAGATAGTGCCCAGCTGAAAAGGGATCTCAGGAGATCCAGCTAAGCTCCAGCTCAATGCAGGGTCTGTGAAGAAGGCAAATCTTGCTGGGCTTTACCCAATTTGGTTTCAAAAACTTTCTTGGGTAGAGGCTGCACAGCAACTTGAGCAACCTGCTCCACTGCTGCACTGTCCTGTGGGGCAAGAGATTTCCTTTCTTCTTCTCTCTGAACTTCTCTGTTCTCATTGTCCCCGTTGTCTCTCCTTTGTCCACCATGCACTGCTGTGGGGAGCCTGGCTCTGTCTTCCCAATGTCCTACACGTAGTCAGGGGAAGGCTGCTCTGAGGTGCTGCCAAAGCCTTTCCTTCTCATTGCTGAAACAGCCCTGTTCATCAACATCCTGTTGAGGAGCTGATGTTCCAGCTCCTGATCTGGGCATTCTGGTGGCGCTTCACTGGATCACTCCAGTTTGGCAATATCTGTCTGCATGAGCCTCTTTCCCCTCTGGGCAGGATTTTGCATTTGTCCTGGCAGAATTTCTCACAGTTCCCACCAGCCGTCTCATCCAGCCTGTCTAGGTCCTGCTATAAGACAGCCCTGCCCTTGTGGATATTGACTGATCCCTCCAGTTTGGTGTTATCTGCAAACTTGTCAGGAGTACACAACACCTCCTCCAGATCATTGATGCAGATATTAAACAGGACAGGTGTAAGTTACTGGCCCCCAAACACAGGGACTTTGAATCCATAGTGTCTGGTAATACAGTACTCTTTTTTCCAACAATCTCCACTGATCTTATCTAGATGGTAATGAAAAATGGGGGATGTAAAAGGAACATGTTGGTCTTTTGGAAATGAGGTAAAGAATGCTTCAGATGAATACGTATTTCCCCCTTTATGTCATGCTTTTAGAAAACTTAAGGAGAAAGAAAGTCTGCTGGCAGTGTGTGGAACTTAGGTGATAACCTTTATAGAGAGTAAACCAGTCTTTTACGCATTTACTCTGTTTTTCGTAAAAATATTTGGTTTTAGGATAATGGCAAGTCAAAATTCTGTGCAAGGGGAGGTTAATTCTTTTTCTTTCTTCCCTTCACCTTCTTAATGTTCTATATTCATGTAAGGAATAAGGAATAGATGAGAGAAGCTCTCTTTTAATCTAAATTTCCATCATAAGTAGAATTGCAGAAAAAAGTACCATGACACACGATTACTTGCCACAAGAAGAAACCACACTAATAAAATGCATATTCCAACCATGATCAGACTTGTACCAAGAGCTGGAAATGCACAGTGCTTGCTGTATGTAAAAGTAAAAAAAAATATTTAATAGCAGCTCTGTTCTCTGCCTCTGAATATGTGGAAAATTTAGTTTGTGGGTTGTCTGGGTTACTTCCTTTAAAGGTACAGAGGAAAGCTCCCCCAAATACTTTATATGAAAGCAGAATAATTACCTAACCAATAAATATCTGTAGAAACAGGGAATTTTCTCTAAGGAACTCATCTCCAAAGAATCAATGTGGATATGTATGCAGGATAAGAAGGCACAGGTAAAGCAAGAAAGCAAAAAATGAAGAAACACTCTGACACAGGCTGAGGTCTCTTGCTCTCTCTTTCTGTTGTTTCTAAGTCATCCATCATATTGTTCTCTACAGCTAATATAAAACAAAGACCTATCTGACCATGTAATGAATATACTGACTTTCTGGTTTTCTGGGAAAGGTGCATTTTGTGGTATTTTTCTTGCTTTTTTTTCTGAAGAAGGGAAATGGAGAAGTCTGGAAATGAAAGTTTTGGTTCAACTGATATATTCACTGCTCTTTTTTTAACACAAGAAATATCAAAGCTGGTGTCCTGGCCTGTTACCAGCATTACACAGGTTGTCCTGTGTAATAATACAACAATACACAGGTTGTCTGGCTAATACAACATCCGAGATGTTGTATTAGCCAGAAGAAATCCAATAAACAGTGAAAAACATCAGTTTTACAGTATGTATATGTATATATATGTGTGTGTGTATTATTTTATGAATGTGCTATTACTGCTCTCTGGATCTTAACTGAATCCCATCCTTAGTTTGTTTAGTGTTTATTGATAACTTTGACTAGGCACATATTGCAAAACTGGACTCGAGAGCCTGAGACCACTCCCTGCACCTGTTCACTATTTGTTCACATTGTCCTTCACTTCCTTCTGCCAATGAACAAGTTTAGGGGTCTGGTAAAGATTCTGCCTGAAGTGCTTTCATCTAAGTGTCCCAAAGGTTTAGACACTTCAAACTAGACTTTCTTCATTGCTTTCCTGTGTTTAAATTCCTAAATTATAACATGTTAGAGACCTAGCCAGTTCACTTCTCCAAGTATTTTACATTTTATTGCTCAGAGCAGGTATTCATTGCCTACCCATGTTTCATGAGCATTTTTCTGCAACTTTTGCTATATGTTCCTTCTCTCCACCTCAAGTTCTTTTGTCTCTCAGATTAAGATGGAAAGGAGAATGCAGGAGCTGGAACGGACATCATGCTTGATTATTTGTGTACTTAAATTCACTTACAGCTAAAACAGTAGTGCTACCATGCAAAAGACAACAGACTACAATTTGGCCAAGGTCACAGTGTATAAAGAATGATTCTTAAATTTCTTGGGCTAGTTGAAAAATGTGAACAAAGCCAGACAGTAACTTTGCTGTTTTCATAAGTCTGCTAGTTCCAGGAACAGCAGCATCCTATAATTTATGATTCAGCTTAAGGTCTCCAGTTGATAGATCTTAAGCTTTTGTGACAATAAGGGGTTTGGGATGGACAGACTGATCAAATACATGCTGTTGCCATCTTTACATAATGGGTATGCATCTGTTCAGGACAACATTAACTATTACCTGGAGAGCTTGGGTTTTTATGACAATTGACCGTTTTGAGAAAATTGTAATATCAGTAGAAGAAAATCTTGACTTGCATTATTTTGTTATTCAAATACTCACAGGCAGTTTCTCTCAAAGCAGAATATTTTTATGTATGTGGAAGTTCCTAAGATGATGGATTTTGACTCTTCAGAAAGACTGTGTTCACATGCTTCGCAGTTCTGCTCTGTATCATCCATCTAATCAGGCGTAAAAAATCAGAGCCACAAGTCTGTAGTTCCCTGGTTTCCCTGTTATAGAGCCTTTTTTGCAGATACAATTACACTGATAATTCTCCTGTCAGTAACCTTAATGAAGCCATAACTACCTTACAGTCAAAATACAGATCTCTGAGCTCTTTTGCTCTATCAGGACAAGTTCTTCTCTATGTATGTCCTCCCATGGACTTTCCATTCCATTCAGAGAAGGTGTTTTGGCTGTCCATCCACACAATCTATCAATCACTGCCTGGGTGAAATTGCTGCATATGATTATTTCAAACTCTTCATCCTGCATGCTTGAACTTTGATTATTCTTAGTGCTCATAACTACTGATGGGCAGTGGAGACTCAAGGCAGCTAACACAGAAGTGGCCTCAATATGGGGAATTTCCAGTCTTTGTGCTTAATGGAGTTGCATAACTATATTTTACCTCAGATGAAAGCCATAGGATGCATGATCTTTGGGGAGGCTGAAGAGGAGGAGTCCTGTGAACAAGTGTTCTTGCACAACTCTTGAGCTCCACCATGGGATCTAGGGCAAGCTAAATATAAAGCTGCATTACAGGAACATAGATGACTTCACTCTAAACAGGATCTGGTGACTACTTTTTTCATTGCTGGAGACTCAAATTGACCAGTAGCTCCTACACCACAACAACCTGCCCATCATGTGCTTGATATGTTTGACATGTCCTTATTTTGACATGGTTGCCACACTTGAATTACTGAGAAGCTGAATACAGCTGAAAGTTATGAGTTAGCTACTTATGGTGTAGTTCATTCATGTATCTCAAAGCAGGATTTACTTTCCTTTCCTAATTCTTAGTATTTTCTTGACTAGGTTTCTAAATATCTCAGTGGAAAAGATCCCTTTACCTACTAAAGCTACCTGTGTTAGATATTCACAAGTTTATTATTAGAATGGTTTCCCTACTGCCTAATAATTTTTTTTTTGCTAAAATTTAAATTCAAGAATTCTTGATCCACATTGGAAATGGTGATCAGATTATTCTCTTCTGTGTTTGAAAATAATTGCCATGTACTCTAGAGTTTTACTTTATCCTAGGCCAAAGGGTCTCTATTTTTAAAATCTTTCATCATGGATCACATTTTCTTTGCTTCTAATCATGTGCACTGTTTTGGACTTTCTCCAGTTGCCCCATGTCTCTTCTGAAGTATAATGCCCCAAAGGGACCAAGTTCTCTACATGACGTTCTAATAGTGCTCAGAAGAGAAAGGCTTGAAGGCTATACTGCTATTTATAAATCAGAGCTTTAAATCTGATTATTTCCACCTAAGTGCAGTACATAATGTAGAATTTCATCCATTTTTCATTCCACCACTGCAATTTCTCAAGATAGTTCTGAATTTGAATAGTGTCTTTCAATACATTCATGTTTGCACTTTTATCAGCTTTGTCTCATCTGCAAACTTACTGTCATTCAGATTGTTAAGAGAAGGTTGAATAAAGTCAGAACAAAGAAAGGTCCTGCAATTTTGTGATATGACAGTATCAAAATAAAGAAAATGGGTTTAAAATTATATCCATTAGCAAATTAGTTTTCATGCTATTACTTTTCATTTAAAGCATTTGCAAGTTTACTTAATTCTAGATAGGCTTTGGATTTGTTTATTGGTTGTTTTTTTTTCTGTGAGATGAAGTAAGATTGATTGGTTTAATATTTCCAGCCTCCTCTTCCTCTGCTTTCTCCCCTCTTATTATAATAAGCCAGCTGTTATTTTCTTTCCTTTCCCAGACTTATATCTTTTAGCCATTTTTGACAGATTCTCAAGTAATTGCTAACCCAAAGTATTCACCTCATTTTTAAGAATATTCCAGGCCAAAGTCTGTCTAGTCTGGCTGACTTAAGAACATGCCATAATGCTCTCCTGACTTATTTCTTCCCTGTTTTACACTGAGTGCTTAACATTTTTTCATGAATTAATTATGCTAGGGAGGTGTCTGGCCCTTTTTTGTCACATGCAAAAAAGGTTTTAAATATTCCAGTCTTCTTGGGATCATAATTTATGTCATTTAATTGCCTCTAGTCTCACAAATAGGCAGGAAAAGCAATCATAATTTTCTTTTCTCCTTGTTATTTTTAATGCTTATTTCCTTTAGATGTGTTTTTTAGCACTGTGTTTGGTTTATGCCTTAGTCTTCTGATTGAATCATACACATTTTATTATATTTTAGGATTTGATCTGATTTCCAGTTTTCAGATGGAAATTTTTGAGTTTGAGATCAAGTAAAAGTTCCTGGCTTACCTAAACTAATCTCTATATACTTTTCCCTTCTGATAAGAATAGCGTATGTTTTCTGCTACAACTTAATCACTTTTTCCTATGACTTTTTTATTACCTTGAATTGGTAAAAGTTGCCTACTTCAAGTCCACGATTGTCTCCTTTTTCTCTATTTTCTTCCCTGAGAATTTATACTCTATGATTTTTGTCACTGTGTCCAAGTCACCTTTCATCATTTTTTTTCTCAAGCAGCTGCTTTTCACTGATACTTTTCACTGGTATAGAAAAGAAGAGCCTCTCCTCTCTCTGTTTTTAACACAGAAATAGAAGTGGAGACCAAGGCTTTTCAGTATAGAGATTGTTAATTGATCTATGTCCTGGTGTTTCGTTTCCTACCCAGTCTTTGAATAGTTAAACTCTCTTGTGTCTCTCTGCTTCTGTACATCAGGTGTTAAATGATTTGTCAATTATCCATACTAAAGGCTTCCACTACATATTCTCTGTTCATGTGGTTTGGTTTACTGACAGCAGCAGCTGAGTCCTCCTCTTCTTTCACCATCATCCACAGGCTTTTGATGAGTCCAGCTTTCTCCCTTGTCTGGAGTTCAGCACCAGTGCAGGACTATGCCCTTTAATGTTAGATTGCCCTACTGTGTAGATATCTTAATCATACCAATAAGGTATTTTTTGTGGTCATGTTTTAGGTATCCTACTCCTCTTGTAGATTTCTTGTATCTCCTCATGATTTCAGTTTGGCTTGTCATGTTCCTCTCCAATGCACACAATATTTTAATTAAATTTTTTCAAAATGAATTTATGTGTCCAAAATTTTCACATGCAAGCAGTCATACAGAGTGAACACGTGGTGTATAAAATTAAATCTAAGCATGTAGCTTTTCCCCTGTTTTTTTTTCTTCAAAGACTTTTTATAGGATTCTTACATTACTGACTGTCAGAAAGACCAAATAGACAAACACGAACAGAGGTCTTTTATCAAAATTCTAAGTTATATTGTGCTTTTATTTTCCATTGTTTCTAGCAGAGTTTAGATAGCAGCCTTGAAGTTATTTGCAATTGCAATATTTAAATGGCTTCAAACAATGGCAGTAACATTTACCTAATGGTGTTTTGTTATTTTTAATACAGTTGTAGCCCTGAAGTGGAGCACCAACAGATGTGTCCTTTCCAGTTGCCTTTGACTTTACTTGATAACATTCCATCCGTCCTGCTTGTAAACAGATACTTGGATATCCAGCCAACCCAAACCTCTGACACAGGCCACAGCTAGAAATAGTCTGTGCAGAAATAATCCCATAAAATAGTTGACGCAGACAAAAGGAGGTCCCTGTTATGTTGAGAGTTGTGCTACTTGCTGTTTAACAGGAACATTAATGACTGAGCCCAGAAGCTGTGCTCTAGTGAGAAACTTTCACAAAGCTGCAGTGTCCCATTTTCATAAATTCAATCTTCCACTTTAATAATTTTGAATTAGTAGTTTTCAGCCATAACTCCTAGTGCAGACATTGGCCTGGCATGGTGAGAATGTGAGCAGCCAGGGCTGTGGACTCAGGGTCGAAGGTCTGTTTGCCTCTGGCCTCACTCTCAGATCAATCCATGCCTAGTCAAAACTTCTCCATAAGAGAGGCTCTGGAGTGTTCCTGTTGCATCCTAGGAATTTATTTTAATGTATGAAATAAGTCATTAATGTACCCACAGACAGGAAAATATGAGGGAAGTTTGTAATTCTGGAGACACATCTCATAAGAAAGTATAGCTTCTGTTACTTGTGCAGCACAGACACTGTTTATGTCACCCTGCAGAAGTGACAGCTCATAGCTGCCTTCAGGACAGGAACCATCAAGGCCCTTCTATTTGTCTGCAGTGGAGAAATAGCTGGGAAGGATGAGCTGGGTCAGGCAGGCAAGGATTTCAATATTAAGATTACTGTCTTTGGTATGTATATATTTCAGTAATTTCAACAAAATATTGTTATGATTGAATATCTACTCATATGTTGGGACTGCCTCATTTAGTTTTTTCCTCACAATTGATGATTTTAATGAGGTTTAGAGATAGAAAAACCAGAACAGTGTGGGAAGTTTTGAATAACTGCTGAAAAGTGAAACAGAGGCATCTCCAACATAGATTACATAAGGAGGCTACATACATCCTGACAGTCAGGAATTACGAAATACAGGTGCACACCCTTGACTCAAACTTCTTACTCACATGGGCAGAGAGGGAAGATCAATGTTCTTCAACATAACCCCTGCAGGTTATACACAGGGGTCCACCATATCCGGCTCTTTTGTCATCTAAACATCTCAAACTCTCTCGGAGCCCATTTTAAGCAATGCATCTTGAGACAGGAGCATCAAAACTCAGCTTTTCTGTGATTATCTGTATTCATTTCTTTTCATGCTTAAATACATTCATGGCCAGCAAAAATTCTTTTCTTCATGAGTCAAAATGAGTCAACTGTCCCTCACCTGAAATTAATCACTTCCTTCCCAATTCTTTCCCTAGGTACATTGATAGTTACATTATTGGGTCTTTGCCTTGACTTTGATTTTAGTAAGTTGCTTTAGTTGCCTCTGAGGTTGAAGACAGTAAATTCTAACAGAAATGCAGATTCACCTTATGCTTTGTATTTCATTTTCCTAATAATCCTGCTGCTGACTTGCCCTAAAAGGAGCATTTCCAGTTCAATGCAAATATTCTTTTTTTACTCCTTTTTTTTTTTTGCTTTGTTTTGGTTTGCACCAAAACCTGAACATTTAGAAATTTCCTGTTAACTGAACTTCTAAGAATATAATTCAAAAGCTGCCCAGTTGAAGATCAATGATCACCCTAGTTCTACTACCCAAGGTCCTAAGCCTGTGACTTTGGTTGGAGCAGTGAAATACAGGTACTTGGATGCCATATATTAGATCTGGCTGCTCTGGAGTCACAAAATCTGAAATCCATATCAGTCCTGGCATGGTCTTCTTGCTGAACCTAGTGTGAGCAAAGTGTTTAGTTTCTGGGACGCTCCCAGCAATCCAGCCCCACCTTGGGTTCTGCTGAGGTTTCTGAGAGACTACAAGGTCCAGATCACATGTTTTATTGGGTTAAACACACCTTTCTGGGAATTACCTTTTTTTTGTGTCATTAATACTGCCTTATCTCTGTACAAAGTCCCTTGTCTAATCCATCTTTCTGCCCACGGTCCCTTCTTTGGAGCAAGCCACCGTCACTACAGTGCTGGTGGAGCTGGTGACTGTCAGAAGAGAAGCCACAGCTACAGAGGGAGATGAGAAGCCTTGCCACCCTGAGGAGTAGGACAGGCAGTGCCAGGAGGAGTACATGAACCTATTGATTCCCTAAGCATTGCTGACAAAGCTGCATCCAGTCATCCCTTGTACTCCTCTTGTACTAAATGCCATCTTCTCTCTTTAGTGAAAGTAATTGCAATGTAACAAAAAAATAAAACAGGACCTGGCAATGAGATTTCTCACTGGGCCCCGTGTCACCCCCATCACATAACACACTCTTTGGCATAATTTTGACCTGAATCAGCAAGTCCTGAATAACACCAGGGGAATAGCAGTGGCTGGGAACTGTTTCCAGTAGAAAGTACAGAGATGACTAAACCACTGGAGCTGGCTCCTTGCTCTTAGGCTGTCCCAGCACTATCCCAGCAGTATCTGAATCCCTGGGTATGCAACATGGTACACGTCAGGGGTATGCAGCACATTTGTGCATTTTCACGCTACGAAAACACTGGTCTGGCAGGCTGAAACCTGAGCCTTCACACAATTTTAGCTACAGAAATAATGATTGTACTATACAAGTGCTGGATGGGGGCCCAGAGGAAACCATGTCCAAAGGCTATGTAAGTTGGGCATTGCCCATCAGTGACTGCTTCTGTTTCACTTAGTAGTACAGACGTCTGTAGACATGGTCATCTACCTACTTGAGTTGTTTCTAATTAATTTCAATAACTTAAAACCTAATAGCCTGAAAACAAAGGGGGTGCTGCTTCTGTTTCACTTAGTAGTACAGACGTCTGTAGACATGGTCATCTACCTACTTGAGTTGTTTCTAATTAATTTCAATAACTTAAAACCTAATAGCCTGAAAACAAAGGGGGTTTTGTCATACTCTATCCAAATATCTATCAGTTTTCTCTCTGTATAACCCAACCTAAAACTCTCTTTGAGTCAACGCACTCAGCTTTTAAATGGTGCTTTGTGTAAACTCCTGGGACTTTTCCTCTCTGCTAGTGATCTCCAACCACAGCCTCCCCTCCCCCCACCCAGACACAGCTGTTGGAGATTGCAGTTCAGGAATACAGAACTGGAATAAAAATTACTACAGCAGCAATGCCCATTGTCTCAATTGCTCCTTTCAGGTGCTGCTTCATACATCAAGACTTTCTGGAGGCTCTTCTATGTAAAAGAAAAAGATAAATGTTTATTTATATTAATATTCTTTCCAAATTTTTGCCAGCCTTTTCAGATCCACTGCTTTCCTTCCCTGTTTTCAGTTGCACAGCTCTGCTTCAGTTTAGGTTAATGTTTTCAGAGGCTGAGGCTCCTCATGATCATTCCCAGTACACTTTTGTAACTGAACTATGAATTTCAAAGATTTTCTGGAGGAAGACCGTATTATCTCATAACTGATCCTGTTATTTGCCTCTGCATCCATGATTGCAGTACCTTGGACTCGCAGGCTTTTCTGGTACAGAAAATCAGTTAACTCCTTCCCCCCATGGTAGGGGAAACTACCTTCCCTTCCTCACTCTTAGGATTTATTTATTGTCTTGAAAGTTTTTTGCATATACTTGATTGAAAGATCCATCTGAATAAGTGTATTAGAGGAAAGGAGGCAGGGAAGATATTTGTTACAAACAAAAGTTTAATGCTATTCTGAATTGACTTGTTCTTTTACGTCATTAAAAGAAAATCTGTAAATCCATATTGCTAGAAGATGGTTACTGTTCTGAACTCTGCTGTTTAAAATACAGGCTGTTCCTTATCTGCCAAGTCAAATTAGGGCCAAACCACAGGGCCAGGCCCTTCACGTACTCATGAGAGCTCTGCTATCCATGGCAGCTGCAGCAACAAATGCAGCACCTGAATCCAGGCAGAACAGCCATTACACAGAGGTATTACACTGAGCACTGAGACATCTACTTAACGAGATAAATAATTGGGTGGGCACTTGCTTGCCAACATTTGAGCTCCCCTTCCACAGTCTACAGGGTCTGATCTGGGAGAATCAACTCCAAGAATGTGTCTGGTGTCTGATAATCAAAGCAAGGCTGAGAGCTGTGGTAAGCTCTGAAATCGCAGGGCTGTGGGACTAGATGGAAAACAAACAAAACTTTGGTGCCAATCTCATTTGCATAATAACTGTCAAGTCTTCAAGTAAATCTGTTAATGAATTTTTCAAACAAAAGAAGTAAATTTACAAATATACAATGTTTTGTGTAGCAGTCTATTCCCCATCAGTTCCCACTGGGTGGTAATCATGACACTTTTTTCCCCCAAGCAAAATGAAGACTACGATCATTACCATGATAATTGTTATAAAAGTAAAATTTGAGTCCAGTGAGAAAATCTGTCATTAAACTGGACAAAAAGGCAACATTGATGTTAAACTGTACTTTCATTAATAGCAGAATGAGCTAATGAATGCTATTAGTTTTGCTGCTTATTTTCTTTTGCCATTTTATTCCTAGACCTTGTGGTTTTGTTAAAATAGGAACAATAAACATCTCTAGTGTCCTGGGTCACAGACTGAAATGGCCTCTTTCAAAGCATGTAAAGCCAATAAAACTGCAAAAACGGGTCTAAAACAAAATCCAGTGCTGACAGAATAAGCCTGAAGTGTACTCACTAGCTAATTTTTTACCTAATTACACTTGATTACAACAGATGAGAATGACTTGGTTTTTACTGATAGCAGTAGAGTGGATGCACTGAATCTCTCAGTCCTTTCTCCTGCTATAATGGCCTGGTTATCTCCTGTCATCTCAAAATGGAGAAAAGGATCAGTTTTCCCTTCAGTAGTAAGAGTGAGATCACTTTTCCTTCACATTTCCTAGCTCTTTGCAGCATTGAGACTTGTGCCACTTTATCCTCTAAGTGTAGTATCACTTTACATGATCATTGTCTTTCTTACCATTTTTAATATTTAAGCTCTCCTTTTTTTCCCTCTTTCTCAACCTTTTGTTCTTTTTTCCTCAGAAAGCTGCCAGCTTAGTCCATGGTTGCTACCCCTTCTTGCCTTCCATAGAGATATAATGGAAGTTCCTCAGGTAAAGGCATACCTTTGGAAATTTCCTTTACTGGTATGTCTCTCACGGCTTTTAACTCCCTTTTAGGATACTGAGGCATTCTCCCCATCCCAAAATTGCCTCTTATATTTCCTCATAATTAAAAAAAAAAATCCTCCAAGTTACCATAACATAGCCTAACAACACATTTTGTAATGCCTTGAGCCATTAAGGGTAATGTTTTCATTATTTAGGCACTCTAGCTATTTATTTACCAGTGTCCTGGCCTTTGATAGGGCAGCAGAACCGTTGACTTCCATCTGTTACAGCTGGGGTTTCATTCCTTTTTTAAATCAAACCATCATCCTGGAGATGGATGAGGCTCCCTTCTTCTCTTTCAAAGGCAGAATCCATGAAATTTGTATTAAATGTGAAATGCAGCTTGGAAGAGCAGAAACAAATTGCTGCTGTGACCATCACAATACTCATTCTTCTCCTCCCTGTTTCATATGCATCGAAAATTGGCCCTAAAGGTGGGACTCAAGCAAATCAGGGACTGAAAACTAGTAAAACAAGGCAATTAGAGCAGATATTTACCGATAAGTGTTGGAAGCAGAAAGACTTACTAAAGGTATGTCTTTACCTGGTAATCCTGCCTGCAGGAACAAAGGGAATGTTGGTCCTGTGTATCCTCCGCTGATCTTCTGTGCTATTCCATAACATTCTGCTTATTTCACAATAAGGTAATGAGCTTACTGTGTTGCAATTCCACCCCAGAGCTACTTAATTCATTGGGCTGGCAAGTGTACTGTTTGTTGGGATGATAAATACCAGCAGAGCTCCCAGGTCACCAGGGTTTGTGACATGACCCATGATTGTCGTCTGGGCAGAGTCTGGAACTAGCATGAGTGCCTGCATCCCTGCCAGACTCTGTCTTGTGACCAAGGCACCTCAAGGGCATTTAAATAAAGGCCTTGTCCCTCCAGTTAGTCACTTGTTGATCCCTCTTTTTCCCTAGCAGAAGCTATTCCAGGTGATGATCCTGCAGCATCTCTGCCACTAACTGTGGGAGAATGGTAATATAGTGGTTTCCCCTGGAACAGGCTTCAGAAGGTGCATGTGTTTATGTCGTCTGTTTAACCTTTAAAAATATCATCTTTGGATTTGACTCTTCTCGGGTGAGGGATTCAGTTCACCCTTCCTTCTTTCCCAAGGGTTGGGTAGCCTGGGAATTGAGTCCTATCACACTCATGCCCCACACCACCAGTAACAGAATTTTGCTCAGGACATCAGTATTTGAGATCTAGGGAACAGATGATTCCACTGTAGGATGCTCTATGCAGAGTTCCATTGCTCTGCCAGTGCAAGAAAGCTTTTCATCCTCCCTTCCCAGACTGACAAGATTGAGGAAGTGAAGCAGAATGGGCTGTGGAAATGGACATGGTAGTCCATAACATACATCCTATCCTCAGGCAGAAGGCAGCCAAATCAAACAGATCACAGAACCCACCAGCAAAACCTAATTCTAGCATGAAATTGAGGCATAAATGGCTTTCTGATGGTAGTTTCATTATGAAATCCCTCATCACTAACAAAATCATAGAAAAAAGCCTTATTTTCTGGGTGCAGGAACAAGATATGCCTTGAGATACAAAGCACTAGGGATGTGAAGGAGGTCTTAATGGGTGACTTGCTTAGATCAAGGCAGCTTGTGAACTTTGAGCACTTATTTCTTAGGCAATCTTCAAAGACTACATTCCCTCCAGATTCCTCAGAGTCAGGCCTTTACACGAAATGTCCTTGTCTTTTTATTGAAGAGTTGTTTGCACTACAGTAATTCTTGCTTTCTCAGCTTACTGAAACCCTCATTGCTGCCTATGATCACTTGGTACCACCATTATTTTCCATTTTTTGGGTTCTGCTTGATTTCGCCTGGCTTTCAAAGCTATGCTCATCTCTGCACATACAGGCTCTCGGTTCTTCATTATCTGAAGGAAGTAATTACTGTGCTTACAGCTCACAGTTCCTCAGCCATCTCTAAGGCCTAAGGAAATTTCAGAAGCGTGGTCCAAGAGAAACTCCATTCCCTATCACACAGTTACCCCGACACAGTAAGTTTTCTGACATTTTTTGTTGCAAAGCCTCCGTAATGTAGCCTGTGTCTGGCACTGACTCAGCTGCAGTGTCAAAGTGCAAATGCCTGACATTCTTCAGTGCACTTATCCTCATGAGGAATACATTTCCGATGCAGCAGTCTCTTCTCCCAGCTTGTAGATGGGAAGTGAGGTTTCCAGAGGGTGAGATTTAAAAAGTTCCATCCCCGTACACATTTATCTATCCCTCCCGCCTGCAGAGAGATCCTTAATAACTGCAGGAACTAGAACATCTAAACATGAGTTAGATCCCGTCCTGAATTTCTTATTGAAAGCTACAGAGGAAGTAGTTTATGATTCAAGGAACTGGGCATGAGTGTTTTGCAGTCCAAAATTTTACTGAAGGTGTTGGTTAATATTTCTACCTCCACTTACTTGGTTTCAAGAGACATCTGATATATCCTGTACTCAGAAGAAAGATTTCATTTCCCTTGCATTTATTGGTAGAAGACCAAGAAACTACTTCTGATTCCAAAAGGAAGTTAGAAAGACAATTGGTCTATCATTTGAGAAATTATCAAAAAGAATAATTGTGATTTTGTTGTTTCCTCTTATGATTGGTTGGGCTCCAGGTAAAGAAGAGAGACAGCTACTCCTGCTGCACTGTCATAAGTCAATGACTAACTGGAAATGCACAAATAAATATACAGGCAAAGACAAGATGACCCTAAAGAAGCAGCTGAGGACTGTAGCTTAAGGTCAAAGGCAACCTCTAGCACACCTTGAAAACTGAACATTTATAATGTTTGCATTCAAAGTGAACCACATTGTAACCTGAAACTAGGCCATAAAGCAATTTTGGCTACAGCAGTATTTTCCAAGATTAAACCACTTAGCCACTTTGACCCCTTGAGGGGCAGATTTTAAGAGCAGAGGCAAGGCAGACATTTCTGGGCTCCAGCATGAGGACTTGCACAGGAGCACCAACCTCGTGGTGCAGTTTTGAGCACTGAAATCTAGGACTGTAGTAATTTGCAAGGTAGCAGTAGCATCAGACTAATGACTGAACCACAGTAATCTTTCCTAACTAAAAAGAGACAGAAAAACTGATTTATTGCTGATTATAAGATCAAGATAGGGCAAACTGGGGTCTTTTGGAGAGTTATCAGATATTCTAGGCATTTTCTATTATATGTGCTGTTCATCAAAAATACAGCAGCACAGAAACACTTCTCCTTTACAGGTGTCCATGCTAAATATGGCTTCTCAGGTGAACAGTAAAGTTCAGAGCACAAAATACAAATATCTTTAATTTAAGAAATTCAGTAAATAAACCTGTAAGTTTTCAGGTGGAAGGACATAAAGTTGTATGAGAAAGAAAGCACTTGACTGGCTTTTGAATGAGGGCTGTTGCATTAGGGATTTTGTTGGATGGCATGTACATGAGATGACTTTAAAATTGGTTAAAATAATACAGAGAATGTTTAGCTTATTTTAAGACATGAATCCAAACAGCCTTTGACAGAAAAGAAAAATTATAAACAAACAAAGAAAATAAAACATCCCCCATCTCCAAAACACGGTCCAGAGAAGCTACAAGTTCTTTCTAGATAAAGCTGAGATGTCACACATATGTCAACTGCAGGGAAAAACAATTCGGCTGAAACTGTGAATTGAAGGTTCTATGGTTTTGAGTGCTTAGTCTTGCAAGTCAGCAAAATTAATTTTCAGAAATCAGCTATTGGATTAATATAGCAACAATCTTAAAACTTTCTGATAAATTACCTTCAAATGCTGTGTAAAAAAGTTATGTTAAGAAACTGGCTGGCAACTATTTGCTAGAGAGATTCTTTTTGAAACTGATTCTTCATACAAATTTCAAGAGGTCCAGTTCTATGTGGGGTTTTTTCAGAGGAAAGGTGGTGGGAATATCAGCCTTGCTGTCGTGCTACTGAAAGAAAAACAAACGAACAAAAAAATCCCTGTTGTTTGTATTCCTTGGTAGTAAAAGGCATGCTAAGATGCCATGCCTTATTCCTCTGCTATTCTTTTTACTGATGCCATCCTAGTCACAATCTGTCCATGAATTCCCCTCCTGTTCCTTATTCAGAATATGCATGCTCTGGCTAGCCTGCAACTTAATTATCAATTGTCACTGTTCGTTTCTTTCTTGGTGCTCTTATCCATCCACATTTCTTCCTGTTTGAACACCATAACATCTAGATTTACTGGGTTTTTTTTTCATGATTACCTCAAATTCTTCCCCATTCATGCAGCCTCATCATTCCCTGGACTCTCCATATCCATCTTTTTGGGTTTTGGGTTCTTGGTATTCCAAGGTTCAATTTTACAATAACCTTTCTTCCCTACAAGAAAAACAGAGCACTGCAAGAACAAAAGCTTCTCTTCCTTTAGGGACAACAGGCAGTGAGCCTTTTTTGTTAGTCTCACATGCAAATCTAGATCTATCTGTTTCAGAACCGAGAAGTCTGCACAAAAGAAGGCAATGAAAAATCATGTATGTGAGACTTGAAATGCACTTACGAATGTCCACATTCAGTGACTTCTCTCCTCTTTTAGTGATGCTTCTGAGGACACTTCAGTGAAAGTCAGATGCTACAAGAGCATGTACAGACTAATCTATTAATTTCCACAAGATATATTGCTGTAAGGCAAATACTCCCTTACCTTAACCTGAGCTTAAGCAAATTTTATCCTGGGGAATTTTCTTAGCCCCTGTCAATACTGTTGAGGGGAGATGGGTAAGCTACATCCTGTAACAGTGATATTAATAGCAGGGACTTAATCTGAAATGAAGAGATGAACAGTTGTTCCTGATACTGTCCTCTGGGATCGTCATGTGCACTCTTTGAATCAAGTTAAACATGCTCACTACATTTGCTATTAATTTTAATCAATTTCAATCCCGACCAGCAATATTACTGCCCCTGTATTGTTTCTTTATTTCAGAACTTCATATCTTCCATATATTCCTGGTTCCGTTTGATTGGATATTCAAATGTGGCCTGTTTTCCTTTAACCACATCCATAATAGAGGTTCAATGGTGATTAGGTGAACCAGGGAAACTTGTATAGGTGCAATACGAAGCATCGCCATAAAAAGCCATGAAGGAGTATTGCAAAAAGATTATTTAACCATTTCATTAGAAAGAAATCTGTCTTCCTGTCAGATTAATTAATCTTAATTTAGTAGGCATTATGCAGGTACTTCAAAACACCTCCTTGATTTTCATGTATATTTGACTAACTGGTTTCCAGCCTGAAAGATAAGATCCAAATCCAACCAGTCATAAAACCTTTATACTGATTTCAGTGGGTTTGGATACAGCCAAAACCCACACAGCCAGGAAAGCAAAAGAAGTTACAAATGCAGGGGAAAGTACTACAATGACAAATACAGCTCAGACTGACACTACTGCAAGTGCACAGATCTTCTCTGAAAAGTGCAAAATCTGTGTAGTAAGAGTTTCTAAAAGTATAAAGAATTCCACAAGCGTAGAAGGTGTTGAACTAAACTCTAGGTCTTGTCATGGAAGATAAGGATGAATTAGAACCTTACGGCTGACTAGGCAGTATGAATCATAAACTGGCTGTGCTCATTAACACTTACAAGAAGCCAGTATAAGCTCTATTAGTTCCTTCTGGAAGCTTAAGAAACTGTGCTTTAAGGTTCTCTCTCAGAATCCTGAGAAATAAGGCACAAAATAGTAAGGAGTACCTGCACTAGTCGAAGTAACTTGAACAAACATAACTTTAATAAGAGGATAAAGAAACACCATAAAACAATAAATTAGTCAGAGATAAAAAAATAATCTACAAAATAAGTTATATCAATACTACTAACCTTCTCACAATTCCATGGCAGCAGTCCAAATGTAGAATAACATTCTTATCTGAGCTAAGAAGTATCTGAAATAGTCAGTTTCTGCAGTATGTGGAACTCCAAGGCATGTATTGCTGGGTAAAGGGCAGCTTTTGTTATTTGTGCTGCTACTCTTCAACTCTACCACCACTCTTGCTGCCTTCCTACCCACATCTGTCATCATTGCCAGAGAACTCTCCCAGCTTCTGTTGATCTTCAGCCTGTGAGTTCTTCTGGACCTTCCAGGAGACAAGTTCTGTGCTTTGCTCATACAAGAAATATAAATTTACCCTTCAAAAATGGACAGCATTGGCCATGATTTTCACTTGTCTCAAGATCTTACACCTTCTCATTTCTGGCTGCAGCCACTGTCAGAGCAGCATTTCTCTATGGGAATATTTGTCAAGTCTCCAGAAATGACTTGCAGTCCTATAATCACTTTAACTTCATAATTAATTTTTTTCTCTCTAATAGAAGTATTCTAAGTTATTGCATATCTTGCATGTAAATGATGTCTGGTTCAGCTGTTCACTTCCCCTCTTTCTCAAGAGGTGCCAAGAGAGGACTCCTCTTTCAGACAAGTCCCTACCCACACTAAGTATTTGGTAGCTATAAAATATTTCTACTTCCATTTACATTGAGCTGAAGAACATCTCCAGTAAGGAGAACAGTAAGCTGAGATTTGCTTTCAACCCTGCATTTTTTTCTAGTAAATTTCAGATAATTATTTCTGTAGTGATTTTCTGGGTCATAGAATACAAGGGAATAGTGTGATTTGAGCCTCTTTATGGTAAACACATATACCATCTACTTTTCAATTGCTTTGATTGCATGATACCAAACATCTAAATTCAGGAATCTTGATTCTCTATAGCAGCCTGTGGGGGAATCTAGGCACCTTTGAATGGTAATTCTTAACATGTAAATTGGATACATAAATTCAAAATATGTAGCTACACCTTCCATAATCCACAGATCAGAGAGAAAGGTCTGCAGGAGTGCGTGAAGGATGTATAGCTCAGAGAGAACGTGGTTCAAAGCATCCAACAGTGTTTCTACCAGGCAACAAATATTCTTCATTAGCTCTAGTTAAACAAGAAGTTTTGACCTCATCTGCTTTGCATAGAGCAATTATCAAACGCTTCTATGCTACCCTTGATGCTTTGGATGGACCTTTTGCCTCTAGCACAGCACAGCACAGTGCAAATGCAAAACCTAGCAAGTGCCCTGGCGCTGCACTCAAGGCAGCACTTCCTCCTAGAAGCCAGAAAGTGCTGATACACTTTTGAGTACAATAAATAGAAGTGCAGACTGCATCTTCAGAGGAAAAAAACACGTGGTAGATAATAGTTTCTTTAGGGGCCAGCCCTGTCCCTTGGGATCAGCATTGCTCTCCCAGCTTCTGGCTTATTGCTGGACTCAACCCTGTGCTAGAACCCAGCCAGGTACAGGTGCTCACATGGGTTTGCATTGAACCCAGCAAGCTTCGGGGACCAGAGATCTGTGGGGTGGACTGTGTTTGTACTCCCCAGCAGCCCTGGTCTCCAAAATGAGGTTAGGAGGCGCCTGACCTGGACGGGCTTGCTGGAAACTAGATTGTATTTGCCAGGGTGGTTTTTTTCCTTGTGTTTTTCTGCAAAACAATGGCAACACTGGTCCCAGAGGTAAACTAGTGTGAGAGACAGTGGAACTGTGATCATGCCAAACCTTAACAGTCTTTTCATAACTCAAATAAATAATCTACAATGCAGGTAACTGATATTTGACTGTTGTAAGAAATACAGATTCTAGAAGTTTTTGGGAAAATAGGAAAAAAAACTAACTGTGAGGATAGGCTGAGTATTAATTAAAAAAATTATTTTTGTAAAAACAAAAGCAAAAACCAGGAAAGAAAACCTAAAAACGCTTCCATTATCAAAGGTGAAAAATTAAAAGGATTATTCAATGAACCTTCAAATAAAAGGGGATATGAAATAAAGTTCTGACAGACCTCTTCTGTGAAAAAACATTTTCTTTCAAATCAAACATTTATAATATTTTGCAAACAAGTGCATTTTTTATGAAAGTGAAAAGTATCACAACCTAAATGCAACCATGATTCCACCAATGAAAATGAAAATATTTTGATTCTTCACATTAGTTTAATGCAGGAAAAAAAAACTTAAACAAAATATGTTTTTTGACCTCTACTTGTATAATATGTAAACAGACATTAATCACAGCAGCTCCCTTAAGTTTTCTGAATGTCTTTTGTGTTGCACATGAGAAGACTGACATACTGACATTGTAGGGCACATAAGTAAACAATTCAACTGACACACCCTGTGTCTTGGAAGGAATTGCACTACTATTTTCCCATGAAGCTTGTGTATATATAAAGTAAAGAACTGTGTGCATTATTTCAAGGATGAGGTTAACAATAGGAATTTTAACAGATATCTATAAACTTAGTAAAGTGAGGATTGGTACAGACTGTGGTGCACATTGATTCCAGACTGCAGATTTGTGAATGTTCATTTTATACTAGGTAAACAATCACACTGGACCACTAATGATATGCTGCCTGCTTTCTAGGTCCCCAGCCCAAGACACAGCCTGCATCTCATAGATGCTGACAAGTCAGTGCAGCTGAAGCCAGCAGAGGCCATGAGTGGCCATCAGACAAGTTCCAGGAATCTCCAGTGAAGAACACAGGTAATGAAACAGTTTAGAGGCTGCTTCTGTACATTCTGGGACAAATATTTGTGGAGTTTACAAAATACTATATCTGGGAGCTGAGATGGCAAACTCATTTGTGTTTGTAGGCTGCTCTCATCCTATGGTAACAAGTATAAAGGAATAACTCTTCTAAGTGTTGACATAAGGTTCAGATTACATACAATATGCAAGATAAAGTCACACAATGACTGAGAGGAACCAAAACAAATATTATCACATTATTTTACCTATTCAGCACTTTGCATTTACAACACACAAGTACCTTCTCTGGGGGACTAAGAAAGAAGTCCAACTGGCTTTCTCTGAGCATCTAAGTGACATTTTCAGCTGAATAACAGTGCTTGTGTTTTGTCAAACCACGTTCTCTATCACTATAATACACTGGATAACACTGAGATTAAACAGACTTAATTTTGACATTTCTGCTGATTCTTAACTTTTTACCATTCAGAGTAAGTAACCAGTATTACATAGACAAAAGAGCTACACCCTGACATATAATGTCTTGCCTAAGATGCTGCACAGTTAACACTAACTGCCTAATTAATGTACCTTTACATCATATAGCAATTTCAATTAATTATTAATTATATTTCTATGTAATTAATAAACCGGGTGCATTATATACAATATGCAATATTAATATATTGAAAATTTAATGTTAGTTTTTGTAGAAGCACATTGATATAATTTATAGTTATAACTCAATATAAAACATTATTTTGCATGTTGCTCTTTCCTTAAAAACCACTTTCCAACTGGAAAACACACTTCACAGCACTGGAGATATTTATGTTTGATTAACTTTACTGTTCTGCTTACACCAATGATTATTTGAGTGCCTTGAAGGGATCTTAATTTAAAGACAGAAAAAGCATCCAGAGAACTAGTGGCGTAATAGCTAAAAGGACTTGTGACAAAAGAACTTGTCCTCTGAGATTCAAAAAAATGCACAGAATTTCATACAACTAGCTAGAGAAAAATAATAGTGTTACAGAGCCCAAAGAATGCATAGCCCAAACTTATCAGACTATCCCTAGTCCACCCAGATGTAAAGCTGATGTACTAAAATCAGTTCATCTTGTCTACATGACTGTACTGCTTCAGTGAGGGTATATTGCACTGATGGGGGACAAAGTAGGTTTTTATTCTGAACAAACTAGGTGAATATCCTANCCAGACCTACATTCACAGCATGTGCAAGCCAATTTACAGCTATTTGACCTAGAATAGTTTTAGCCTTGCCAGGACGAAGAGACTGCCTGTCCAGGTCTTTCCTTGCTCTTGGACCTCCTCTTTGAACACAATCTGCATAACTTTCCACTACATTTCATGCAAGAGTCTGCTGAGAATGCTTTCAAAATAAAGTCTATTCAAATGAATAGTTCTTAATATCTCTATATATGTGGCAGTTTCACACTATGAACCAGTACTGCCCATTTGTACCTAAAACCTCAAATATTGCCCAAACTTTGCAATCCGTATGATGAAGGCAAATTCTGGTCTTGTAATGTCCAGATTAGCTTGTATATGAATATTCAGTAACAATGTGCCTATAACCACGCAAAATATTAGTCCCTGGTGAAACCAGAAGAGAAATTTTAAGAGAGATAAATTTTTCTTAATAGTACTTCAGTTTCAAAGACTGTATTTAAAACTTTCCCTCAATTTTCCAAGGTTTGGAAGAAAAGTTAGTCTACAGATGCAAATTATACTGCTGTTATAATTATTAAAGTAACATTATTGATTGTATGATAAAAAATATCCATTAGTCATTTTTTCCCCTAGCATGCTTAACAGAAAGGACTTGTATTTCTTTTCTAGAAATCATTTTGAGACAACTTCAGAGTCAACATATTGGCATATAAGTGGTACCAAACTGCACCCTTCAGATGACTGGGATTTTTGATACATGAGCACATTCTTTCTTGCAAGAGTTTGCAAATGCTTGAGTGGTACTTGTATTAATGTAATAAAAGAAGTGCAAGACCAACCCAGGCATGAGTATTTCTCCACTATTGCTCTCTATTCAATTGCAGCCATAACTATTGTCATAACAATTCTCAAGGCACTGGAACAACTGCAGCACCAATTAAAAGAGGAATCCTAAAGGGTTCTTGTAGTCAATAGAGATGATTGCCATAGTCTGTTATTTAAACTCACATTTGTCTGTCCTTTGATGTTACATCTGCTGCATGGAAAAACACTTAAATTCTGACAGTAATATTTTTACGCAGTGTTTGAAATAGGAACTTTTCAGGCTGATAGCAGGATAAAAGATTTTGTGTACTGCTAATCAAGGTTATCACTAGGATTTTATGAATAAATTAGAATGCACACTTTGTCATCTCCCTTTCTATCACTTTGTGAATATTGAATGAAAGTCTTCTTGTCTAGGAGGTTATAAAGCAATAAAACAAGCCATAGAGAAACAGATGAGGGCTGCTATCACTCTCTTGTCTGCATAATCTACACTGTGCATAGCATGGCTTTGTGCAGTAAATATTTGAATATTTGGTGTAAGAAATGCTACAGACATCAGCAAAGTAATTTTTTCCCCCAGACATAGGTATTTATAAGCCAAGATGGTTTGTGTACAGTGTTGAAAGACAGAATTTTTTGTAAGGTGTGGTGTAGTGACTTGGTGATGGTTTTGGAGATATGTGTATTTCATTCTCTTGCCCCATGTGCTGTGATCAGTGCTGTGCAATGCATGTGAAGGCCTGACTCTTTACAGGAGCAGCAGGAGAGCTGAGCTGTCCAAAGGACAATTACTGCTGCCAGTGAGAATAAACAAAATGTATTGCTTTCCTCTTGGCTGGAAACTTCTTAGTAGAGGAAATTTAAAAGTCAAACTGTGGTTAGCACCATGATAGTACTCACTAGAAACAAATGCTAGTAATGTCAGAATAAAGCTTAGGGCTTAGGTTCCTGCCTAAGCTGGCATGCCCAAGGCATCCATACCTGCAGTTCACAGGCACCCTTTTGGCAGTCAGTGAAGAAATGAAGATGTCAGCTTTGGGTGAAAGTGTTCAGCTGCCCAAAGAGGCAGAGGCTTCATGAAGAGTTAAGCAGAACAATCCATCACTTCTATGAAACCCTAAAGTAGCTCATATTTTTTTAAAGTTCTTCAGGTATTATCTGGGCATATTTTGAAGCTGTCATGTACTCTCAGAGCTGCAGATTCTAAACTTGATATTTCCAGAAATTTTAAGAATTAATGTTTGTGTTTCTGATATATGCATGTTCATATTTCTATGTGTTAGATAAGTCCAAGAAACTTTCAAAGTTATTTTAAGTGGCATGATTTTCTTTTACTGTGCATATTGCTTGAAATATTAATGTTATTTTGTGCCATGGATTGGATACAGAGAAGAGGCATTTTTGACTTTTTTTTTTTTTTTTTTGGTGTGTGTGACCCTTCTCAGCTCTACAGCCACACTGGAGTCAATTACTCCAATTATCTGAGATTACAAGATTAAATTTAACATATTCATAGTCTTGGGAAGAACAGGAGGCCATCAGGAGGATGATAAATGTTGCTTATTTTGAGAACAGCTAACATTTAACCTGATGACAGCACAAATATAAATCACACACAATCACACACAAATACAAATGAACTAAGCCATAGTCCTGAGTGAAAGCTTCAGTTGCAGCTGGAGACACTTTTGTATTAGAAAAAGTAAGCAAGAAAAAAATCAATGTTTTGAAGATTCAACATGGATTAGTAAAACATTTTCCCCTGAATATTCAGGAAAAATTAAAATATTATTTCCTCTAAAATTAAGAAATGGTAACATATTTAAATTAGGATGACTATTCATGTTGTTTCTATGCAAAGCTAACCAAAAAGGCGCTGTAAGAACCTTTGTCTGGCCCAAAAATAAACTTAGAAAATGAAACTTGCAATTAAACCCCTTTAATTTATACTTTCTTCATCTTTTTAATATCCTGCCACAGTTGAGTTTTTTTCCTGATCCCTGCCAGCAGTTAGAAATGTTCTTGTCCAAAAATGACATGGACATCTATTTCTCTATTGAGTCTTCCATTCTTTTCTCTGTTTCTTCTATTATGTTGTACCTGGATTACTTCTTATCTCCTGATTCATTGCAAATAGAGTCACAGACTCTTAGATCCTCGGGGTTCACCTCATCAGGGCTTTTTCTCAGTCATTTTATTCTTAGCAATGCAATAAATGGCTAGTTTATATTAGCAGGAGATATAACTCCATAGACAGCAAAAGCTACATAGTTCAGAAAAATTCAACAGCATGAGTTTGTTCTGACACTGCATATACAGAGGGAGAGAAGAAAATGGCATCAGATACTGAAATACCAAAGATGAGATTTAGGCAGAAAAATGGCTTAGTAATCAGTGACTATTTCTTCCTCACTGAAAGGTGATATATAATATTTCTCCACTATCTCTACTATCTTCCTATTCCAAAATGGAAGCAAATGTTCAATTTTAGTTTAGAATGAAGAGTTCATTCTTTGATAAATTTTCTGCTACCATTTTTCTTATTGCATTTCTCTGCACACATTCATTCTTAAATTATATCTCAGTTTTAATATTTAACAACTAAAGTAGGATTAAAGGTCTTGACAAAGCACTTAAGAAAGATCTTATCCCACTATGGCTTTTCCATATGACTGGTACTCCTATTTCAGAAGTAATGACTTTTAATAGCAAAAATAGTGGAGGACATTGATTAAAAAAAAAAATCGTTAATATGGGAAATAGGAAACTCCTGATTTTTTCCAGTAGTTGCTAATGTGACTTTGGATCAATCACTGCTCACTGTGTGCCCCTTCCTCTGCTTAGCACACAAGGGCAGGGACTGCTTTCTGCTCCACTGTTTTATGGCTGCAATGCTTCTCTGCCATCTTGGATGCAGGTGGTCACTAATGGTGGACATCACTTTGGGATGCCTGAGTTTTCTGAGCCCAAGCACCAGAGAGCAGTCAGAACCAAGGATTTACTGGATACCAGTTCTTCTAACTTGATAAGACAACTGAAGAAGCCCATACAAGGACATCCAAGGCATTAGTTATTTTAGTTATGAGAGAAAATAATGTCACCACTTAGTGACAAATACCATATAAACTTGCTGAATACTACAACTGTATTTCTAATAGTCTTGCATTCTGTTGGCTTGTAGTTAAAATAAACTGGGATTTACAATTTTGGGGCAAATTATTTTGCTCTGGAAAAATTAACTGATTATTTCTATTATAAGGCAATAACCAAATTACAAGAGGTGTTCAAGTTCTTATTCTATCCACTGAATACCTGATTATTGATTCACAGAGTAACCTGAATATCATAATCTGATACAACTAGATTGTTGTTCAAGTAGTTAATAAGCTCTGGGTAAATTCTCAGTGTCCTTTCCAAACCTCAGCTAAAGAAAACGATGTGGTAATGTAAGGATTTATAGCTGAGTTGCTCAGATTCTGGCATACTCAAAGCATATTCCATTTGCTAAGATTTCTGACCAAAAATTTTCAGGCCATGTGCTTAGAGCCTGGGGATATGCAGGGTATTCAGGAATTCTATTAGGAGATGTACAGATGCAGAGCTGGTTCTACAGAAGCTACACAAATTTAATTTCACCAGTTTAGCCTCAACGTAGACAGGAGTATAAATAAGGTCAACATACACTGCTGAAGTCAGAAATAACTGGAGTAGATCTTAGGGAGTTTTCAAAGGATTTTGTGATTACAAAACCATGACAGTTATCCTCTATAATTTTTAGTATACTTGTGTAATGAGTAAAATCTTCCAAGGAGTTCACTTTTGTTTTTAAGACAAATATCTTCAAAAATATTTTGATCGTATAATGAGAGAAACCATAAACAGAGCTACAATTAGAGCTCTGGTGGAATGTAGCTCTTCAGGAATGAGGAATCCCAAATATTTCAGACTTTTTGACTTGTGTAAAAATCAACAATACTGTGGTAAAGTGACTTAAATTACATGCCATCAAAAAACAGTTTCAATATCTGCAGAGAGCATCAGTTGTTTGTAACTATAGATAAATAATTTAAATGTTTTAACATAATAGTATATTAATCAAATACAGATTTGAAATATTAATTTGAGATTACTTCAATAAACAATTTTGATTAGAAAAAGAAACATGAAAGAAATTTTGAAATTTCTTCAAATGAAATACATAATTTTAACATGCCTAAATCAAGCTTTCTTTTGCTTTTTGTTTTTTTTTTTTATGACATATGCTTATGAGCTGATTCTCTGAAAAGAAGAAAACTGACTCAGGGTATTTTTAAAAAGAACTTAGTATAGAGTAGAGAAAAAAAAATTATTGAGATTGTAGATAAAGATTTTGAAACATTTGTGTTGATTTAAAATTAAATGTTTTTGTTTTCCTTTATTTTGTAAGAAATCAGATAATCTTTTATATTTCTACCCAAGTAAAATCTCCATTCTCCCATTCTACATCTCAAAAATTTCTCTCTTACATGTACAGAAACACTAACAGATTAAATAAGCCAAAGTGCCAAAGAAATCCATTGTCAAGATGGGAAACTTTAGGTTGGAAAAAACTTAAAAGACACAATTGAAATATTAGATTGGACTACAAGACCTTTATGAAGTCCAGGTACTCCTGCTTTCAGTGCACAGGGAAACTACATCTTCTGCATACTTCAGATGAACTCTAAATACTCTACTAATGTTTAAGAATGTCTGAATATGCAGCAGAGGAATCGAGTTTTGCACAGAACCAAGAAAACTATAGGATTCGCGAACACATCTCATGTTGCAATAGTCACCATTCCTGGAAGAACAGATGCACCTCATGGCACGTGTGCCACGTCTGTGAAGCCCCACCATGGCCTTAGCACAGGCCATGAGATCCCGGCTGGGTTACTGCATGAGCTCAGGATTAGTTAAGTCTTGGAACTAACACTGACAGGATCTCCAGAAACTGATTTAGAGAAAAGAATTTTAAGATTATGTGATTAGCAAGCAAGTTGATGAATTTATTTCCTCAAATGCAATATCATCACACCATCTATTTAACCACTGTTGTGTCTGTGTAAACTGGAATGCAGTTATGAGATAACTAAGAGATTGCTTGTGCTGTCTACCCAGCAGATGCAGTTATGAGATAACTAAGAGATTGCTTGCGCTGTCTACCCAGCAGAAAAATGTTACTTCATATGGTACATATTTCATTTAGTTTTCTTCTCAAAGTTATGCCACACATCACATTTATATTTTCATTTTGTGCTGCTGATCCTTCAATAAACTGTTATACAGAAATAGAAAACTGAAATTATTTTCCAAAAGAAAACTTTCAGTGAAAGAAGAAGAAAAAAAAACTGTAAACATTAAATTTCAAATTTTGAGGCATGTCACAGAACTGTCATGAGAAAAACAGAGTTTAAAGGCCTATTTTTTCAGCTTCTGGTTTTGCTCTGAAAACTGAAAGTATATTTTGATCTGCAGAGATCATTTGCATCTTGTAATTTGTTAAAACCTCCTACCATAACCACATTTTCTCTTTTCACCATGCTCAGTGCAGATGAGAAGGAAAAAAGAGCATGTGAGAAGAGTCAGATAGAGGAGGTCACAACCTGAGTGTTAACCTCAGCCCAATCAACAACCCAGGCTGGACACGGTGGTTTAGCTGGATAAACTGCAGGAACAGAGCCCTTCTGTCTCACTGAACAAGCCCTGGAGACCAGGCAGAACTTTTCTGACAGGTCCATTGCTTTAGAGATGCTGGTTTCAGATTTCCCATGCTTTCTCCTGCAGCCTCCAGTGGTGAGCACCTGGATTAGGTAGAGGTGTGGTCACCTGAGGCCCTGCAGAAGTCCCCGTGCTCCTACCTGGATTGTGCAGTGCCGTGCCAGGCTGATGGCGCGTCCCGCGCCTCCGTCCTGCGCCCACTCTGGCCTGGTGGCTGGGAGCCCGCTGCCTTCAGAGCCTGCACAGCAGCACTGCAGTGCTGCTGGGCCTAAAAGAAAGGTGTTCAAAGGGGTAAAGTATGGGCTCGTGGTGTGTTTACATGAGTTCAAGGGTTCCTGGCCAAAGCTGGTTTGCACCTGCCTGGCCGAAGCAGGAGTGAGAGATATGCCCTATCTGCATCCGCCTGTGTCAACATGTCCCCTGCATGGCCTTGGAGCCAGGATTGCTTACACAGTGTGACACAAAGCAATTGTTTCATCTAAGAGGCCCTTTTCTTGCTTGCTTCTATTCGTTATGGGGACTTGAAAAAATAAATTATTTCTCTCCCAAGATTTATGAACCTCATCATCTTTGCAATCAGCTTGAACACTCTCTGAATGACATCAGGATTTTATCTCTTGCAAGCAGAGATGTTGTCTATCTGCTGTGTTGCTTTGAAGCAAAGTGCGTCATTTTCAGAAGCTATACTCTTCTGATGGACCTTAAATGCTGGTTAACTGATTGGAAAAGTAATTCTGAAGTAAATGGTATACACGTATATTAAGCACTTGTTCTGACAAGGGAAGGCTCATTCTTTGATCGAAATTCAATCATTTTATACCTGTGCTCCTCCATCACGAAAAAATTGATATTTTGGAAGCACTAAGACTGTGTATCTCCCTAAGGGTTGGATCAGAAAGGAAAAAGAAAAGCTGAATTGATCTTCCACAAATACAAAGTACATTAGGCATGAAAATTTCCAGAAGGTGTTTTCTCAAGTTCTAACTACGCAGGGACCAGAGGTGCAGGTAATGCAAACCTCCATGAAGTCACATCTATGAGTGGCATAGGAGAATTTGATCCTGATCCAAGTTGTTGTCAGAACAGTGTTAATTCACACTCTGTTTTTTGTCTTTTGGGTAATGAAAAATGGGCTGTATCAGGAACAGTGTGGCCAACAGGGCCAGGAAGGTCATTCTTACCCTGTATTGGGCACTTCTGAGGCCACACCTTGAGTGCTGTGTCCAGTTCTGGCCCCTCCGTTTGGGAAGGACCTTGAGACTCTTGAGTGCATCCAGAGGAGGCAACGAGGCTGGAGAGGGGCTGGGAACACAAACCCTGTGAGGAATGGCTGAGGGGCCTGGGGGTGTTTAGCCTGGAGAAAGGGAGACTCAGGGGTCACCTTCTCACTCTCTACAACTCCCTGAAAGGTGGCTGTAGTCAGGTGGGTGTTGGCCTCTTTCTCCAGGCAGCAGCTGACAGAACAAGAGGACACAATGTTAAGCTGCATCAATGGAAATTTAGGTTGGATGTTAGGAAAAAGTTTTTTATGGAAAGGGAGATAAAGTACTAGAATGTTCTGCCTGAGGAGCTGGTGGAGTCACCATACCTGGATGTGTTTACAAGAAGATTGGATGTGGCTCTTGGTGTCATGGTCTAGTTGAGGTGTTAGTGTGTGGGTTGGACTCGATGATCTTGAAGGTCTCTTCCAACCTAGTGATTCTGTGACTATAGAGTATAGAGATTATAAAAATATTTAAATGGGATATCAAAGTATTAGTAGTAATCTCTAATATTCCCTGCTCCTTTTCTTTTTGTGGTTTTATTATTTGATGAAATTCTTTTCCCCTCTAGTTGCTGAAATTTTAAAAATTTACCTGGTTTCCAAAATGGCTTGAACTTTCTGAGAGAAGGGGTTTCGGCATATCTTAGATGATGAGGAAAAATCTCCACCTTTCTTCTTCCTTCAAATATTTCTATACACATATACACATTCAACACTGTGGGTCCATCCCAAGACTATTACAAGAGAGAGCTCTCAGGACCTGAAAGACAGCCTTCCTGATAGGACAGACAATCTTCCTTTAAAACAAAGAGAAGTATTATGGAGCAGGTTTTGGTTTTGGTTTAATGAACACTGTCAAAGCTGATTATATGCAGATTTTTAGAAACAGAAGAAAACAACCCAGTGACTCATGTTTTCAACCTAGTGCAGCAAGGCTCTTGTAACATCCAGTTTTCAGAGAAAAACCTGAAGCATAAACATTCATTGAAAATATTCTTCACTGATGCAATATTACTTCATTTGAGCATGGCCTCCACTGAACGTTACTGAGTTGTTGCTAAGAAACACTGATATATGACACCAAATTATATTACTGACATTGAATTTTTACTCCTTTTCATGTTATAGCTTGCTTGAAAACAGCTGCAATTATACTATAAATGGAAAGAAAGCTACAAGCCTCTATTCAGTGCCTTTTGTACTTTAGTTACAGGGTGAAGTCCTTATCTTTTTACTATATGTCTATAAGAGTCCTACAGTATTTCAGTTTAAAATAATACCAACATTATTGATGGTCTGCATCTGCATCTCCTACACAGTCATCTCAACAATAAAACAAATGTTCTCTTTGATTTTTTGCCCAATATACGCCAAATTGCAGGAAGCTTGGTCTTCTATTTTCCATGTTAATGTGACAATCCATTTTGACCAGCAGGTAATAAAATAAGAAACATTCAAACTCATAGCTAATGTTTTCAGGGTACTCCACTTTTCTCTTGTTTTGATCTATGCAATTGACCAGTAAAAAGCTGAAAATGAATGGACGTTTTAAAATATGTATTTTAAAACCCTGTTCTTTTGTGTAGCATATGGATGTTTTTCTTCTTAAAGAGCCACTCATCCAATTGTTGATGTATGGCAAGCATACACAGCTTGTGCTAGGGAAAGTATATATTCATGTATACAAATATAATTGTTTGGTTATTTCTTTAATGTAAAAGCAGAGCCCAGAACACCTGTATGTGAAACTCAGATCTCAGAGCACCGAGCACTGCAAAAATACACAAGAGGAGGGAGAAGTTCTTCCTTTAGGGTTTTAACCCCGAAGAGTCACAACAGACAAACTCTGAGAAAAGTGGTGGTAGAGTCATAAAGATCTCACAAAAGGACTAATGATTTAAACCATGTATATTTGCATGTATAACTTTAAGTTAACTTGCCCATCATTTCTGTTCCAGGGCTAGTGAAGGTCTGTCTGTTTGAGAAGGGGAAGAACATCTTCAGTCAGGGCTTGGTAAACTGATGAAGAGGGCTTTAAACTATAGCTGCAAGGAGAGTGGACACTCAAGCCATTCCATTCCTACCATTTTCCGTTATGATATCAGGATCAATAAGAGAAGCCCAGAGCCTGGAGAAGGATCACAGGTCAGCAGGAGAACAGCACAAAATAATTGCAACCACTCCAGACAGTAAGCTGGCTTCATCGAGAGCAGCTTCTGAGGGAGTGTGCTCAGCATGGGGAATAAACAAGAGAGAGAGACAGCTCACATCTACCAGGACTGTGATCTTATCAGGTCTGTGATCTCTTAATGGAGACGTGATGGAATAGCTCCTATGACTGAGATGTTAGAATGGTTGGATACAGACTCTTTAGGAAGAACAGGAGGGGAAGACAAGGATGATATGTCACCCTCCTTGTCAGTGATGAGCAGGAGGGCACTGGATCGGCATCTGGGGATAAGTGATGAGCTGACATACATCATACCTCATAGAGTAACTACTAAAAACACATGGAGGGAAAAATTAATCATGTCACTCTATCGGGAAAAAAATTAGTAACACGCAGGACAGAAAAACCACAGAAATGTTTACACATGTAAAGATCAAAAGAAATCAATGCATCAGAAATCAGCACATGGAGCTACATGTTAGCTGGCCAAAAATAAGAAAAAAAAATACAGAAGGATGGTTGACATGTGAAGAAAGATGCAAGAAGTGCAGAGGATTATCTCACATTTCAGGAAAGTGGTCAGAACTTTCTGTGGGCTACAAAGACCAAGACGATGATGCAGATCCACCTACACATTTAATCTGTGGGAGGAAAAGGGACCACCTTGCAGTGAAAGGAAAGTGGATGATCAGGATGGAAACTAACAGTGGATTAATGCAAGAAGGGATCTTATGACAGCTACAGCTGGTTTCTAAGTTGGGTCTAGTTTGAAGACAGGTATGCCTGCTAGGAAAAAAACCCAAAACAACAGGGAAGTCTTTCTCCTTCAATGGAGAAGGCAAATCTCCTCTCTCCAAATTGCTATACCTTTAGAATTAAAGGGGCTCCCAGGCAAAGAATTTGGTATAAGAATAACAGTTCTTTACTAATGAGTCTAACAAGATAAACAAAATAACAATACCTATAGTATTAATACCAAACTGGGTTAGGAAGCAGTCACAGGTTTTTCTCCGATGCACCTTTCTGGACGGAGGGGGGGAGGGGACGAGGAGTCCCAAGGGACGAGATGGATCTGAAGGTCTGCAGCAGGGGTTGAAGCTGTAGAAAACGTCCTGGCAGGCAGAAGAAATGGCGTGGAGAAAACCCAGAGCAAAACCGAAGCAGCCGTGGGTGCAGGCGATGGGGCAGCAGCTCCCAGCCGGGCAGGGAGAGATCAGGGTCAGAATTCCCGGGGGACCCACAAAAGTCACTCCGAGCTCAGCTCCAGGTGAGGTCTGACCAGATCTCTCTGGAGTCAAAAACTGCCCCCCTCCGTTCTTTCCAAGCCCCCAAGAGGGAGGTGGGGTTGATCCCACCCTCTCTCGACAGTCACTTCTTTTGTCTCTTTCAAGTACCTTAAAGTGCCCGTAAGCACCCAGCAATCAGCTTCCTAGCCACTCTTTTGGGAAAAAATTCTACAAGAACCCCCAACAGTCTACGATGGTCAAGTTGAGTCTGTTATGGCCAATTTTGTCTGTGCAGTTTATAGACCAGCAGTGGCTGTCACAGGATCTTTCTATACACATGCCTGAAGAAAGATTGTGGAAGCTGTAACAGATTAAAAGAATATTCACTTCACAGTGATAAGCTGAACCTTCCTTAAAAGTACAGCTGAACAACAACAATGAAAAAAGGAACAATAAAAGCTGAAAATCTACACTTTTCAAGCCTCATGAATAACAAATAGAAGAGTTTCAGGATATCTTCTGAAGACTAGGAAACACCCAGCAGAGCAGAGAATAAAACGAAATGAATTTATCTCTTCCATCATGACTTCTGGGAAATTCTCTAGAAGTTTGACTGTAGAAGAAGGTAAACTCATTTTGTTTGCAATCATGAAGCAATAAACCTAGAATATGCTAATGAAATAAAAGATGGGGCAATTATAAGAGTCAAATACCAAATTATCAGACCACATACCATGCTATGTGATACATCCATTCACTTTTTACACAGTAATATACTATATCACTGTATTTTCAATCTGATGTTACTTACCTCCTTTTTCTTGAAATCTTGTTTCCCTTCTTTCTTCTGCCTCCTCTTGCAAAGATTTCTGCATATCACCTTGGTTCCTATCTCCCCATTTCTTTGTCTGAGTGCTGAAAGGCAGCTCAAACTTTTTAGCCTTTGTCATAACCTGAAATATGCCCTGTGTTCTCCTCAGATGTATGTCTTACTACTGAGAATATTCGTATCTTATGGTTTGCAGCTTTGTCGTTGGGTCCATTTGTGCCTTCTGGCAAGGAATTGCTTGTATTGTGATTTCCAGCTGCAGTGTGGAGGTAAGAGCCTTCTGAAGTTTATTGTGTTTGTTTTGCCTAGAAAATTACAGAAGAAAGGTATTAAGACAATCTGCACTGAAATATGCCCTTTGCTTTTTGTCACGTTTTATTACTGCTTCCCTGAGTTTGATTATTCATTCCAATTTATTCTAATTGAATGGATTATATGTATTGGTTTTATTCTTCCCCAGACATAAGCACTACATTTTTCAAACAATGTTTGGTTTAAGTTATTTATTACTCACTGGGACTAGGGGTTTCACTCGATATGTAAATTCTAATAATTTGTAATATGCATATAAACACAGAGTAATAGAGCTACAGAAGGATTTTAACATCCTCCCACCTAAGGAGGATATTGCAGACTGGCAGTCTTTAAATAGACCTGCAATCTGTCAGAGCTTGGACAGGAAAATTCTTATCCCATTCACACTTAACCTGAGACATCCTGATGTGGAGTACCTCCTCCAATTCAGTTAACTTGCTTTTAATATGCACTAAACAGTATTTCTTGTGAAAGTTTCCCTCTATCGGAGAAAAAAAGGACTCATGGCTTTGGTCCAAAAATACAGCTTTGGTATTTTGTATCACCAAGTACTATTTAATTGCAGCTCCTCTTCCATATCTGTGTATTAATCCTTGTATTGTCTAATGAAATAAAAAGAGGGTATATCTGTAGTTTACCACTGAAAAATCTGCAACAGTTCCCCTGTACATTGACAGACCTGTTGTTTCTTATATGATTGTAATGAAATGCTGAACTACAGCATTGCAAGGACATTATAATAATACATTGAAGGGAATCAGAATTACATCTGTAATATTTCTCATGAATAATTTTTGTTTTGTCTCTTGCCTGCAAAGAATGTTTACTGATAATTTCAGTCTCAGAAATAGCAATATCATGATTTGGTTTAATATTCACTATCACAGCAGATATCAGAAGCTCTGATTGTTTTTCTTAATAGTCTGAATGATTTTCTAATTCTTGTTAAAACATATATATGGATTTAACCTTTCTTGAGATGAAATCCAGAAACCTTGTAAGTCAGTGACAAAACTGTGATCAACTGAAATAAATATTTTTTAAATTCTTCACAGCTTTAAAACATGTATAGGTGGCTGTTACACTGTCAGTTGTTCCTGCTTGATTAAAAGGAGAAAAGTCTCAGATGTGGTTACATTCTACTGTGCATTCTGGATTTCTCTTGAAAGGTCTGCACTTGTTTAGTATTTAAGAAACTTGGGTTGCATATAGGCTTCAATATTATTTGAGGATTCTATGTTTTGATACTATTGAATGTTGATATAAGGAATTACATTCTTAGTGCTTCCTGAGTTCATAAGAAACAAAAGAAAAAAACAAACATGAAAAGCAAACACAAAAAAGAAACACACATGCCTACAAATGCCTTGCTCCAAAGCCAGTATTTGTCTTCTTTTAGCCTCAGATTTCTCAAATCTACACAAATGAATAAACATCATGATATAAACATGAAGAAAAATCTTCAGACATCAGAAATTAGGAACTCTTGGCCTTAAGCATAAAGTATTTCTCAATCTAACACAAATACAACCACAAAAAGAGGGTGAAAATAAGACAACTGGAAGTAAATTATATAAATTTTGTTTCAGTAAAAACACAGTGTAGATGGAAATACTGGGAAGACACTTCTTATTCTCAAACAGAATGGAAGTTATAGTAGGAGTCTACTGCAGTGATTTCAACAAGGTCTGCATTAATTCAGAATAATCGGATCCATTTTTATCTTGATTCTCTTACTCCTGATATTAGACATCTATCATTGGTGCAAGTATCATCTTGCAGTTTGCAAGGACACTACAGAAATCCAAGGAATGGCAGGAATTATTCAATTTATTTCCTCTTATATAAGTTTTCTGTTTAGAGGCCAGTGAAACCACTGTCCTTGCAATTTCTGCACAACCCAGCTCAAGAGGCAGCTCATTCAGAATACACGACTCCTCTCAGCCAATATCTTGTCTGAACATTAAGCATCCTAAAGCTTTATTCAGAACACACCTGGAAGTGCTTCATTTCCCACTCACTATTGGCAAACTTTCCCAGCAATTAGTCCTAACCATGATTCTTGAGAATGTTGGTGTTTTCCTAGGGTTCAATAATGTGTGTCTGACAGATTAGGTTCCAAGTAAAAAGCAGCTTAAAAACTCCCTGCTTGCCCTTTTCACTTGTCTCAAAGACTGGAGCAACACTGAGAAGCAGAAGCTAAAGTTTTAGCTCCTTGTTTTCCAGGATGGATCTAAAGACACATGTTCTACCTCCTGAAAGAAAAACATGTATTGTAAGTGCTGGAATGGAAGTCTGTTCTGTCCTCCTAGTGCTTTTTACCTTGTGTGGAGTAGTTGAATATTCATGGAAATGGTAATGCTTTTCATGACTTCAAGCTCTAGTGACTATAGCAGTTTCCTAGGAGAAGGGAGGGCTGGTGTTCTATTCTTGTTCCAATTAATATTTCATTATCTCTATTAAATGGGAAAAAAAAAAGGGGGGGGAAGAAAAAATCAAAACTCCCTCACTCTTGATCCACTCAGCTCCAGTACAGGTCAAAGCCCAGAAGCAGAACAGTCAATGTGGTCTGCTTGCAGTCAAGAAAAAATCATCATCATCCATTTCTGGAATAAAAGATTATTTCTTTCTCACTTACCAGAACTGTGGGCCTACGACCTCCCCTCCCCTCCCCTCCCCTC
>VZTB01000877.1:13362-24944 GCA_013397245.1 Thryothorus ludovicianus | reverse complement strand
TGCCAGTATTGTATGGGCCCACCCAGCCCCAACTAATACTTGTTCTAGGTTCCTGGTCTTAAACACAAAGAGAGTGTATATACCCTTTTAGGATAGAAAACAATCTGAATAAAAGCAATAAATGAGATCAACCAAGTTGAATTGTCTCTCTGAAAAAAATCATGTCTTCTAGATATACCTGCCCAGTTTAGTGACATTTTAAAAAATTAGGGTTAGGGTTAGGCTTAGGGTTAGGGTTATCAAGTTAACAAAGAGTCAAGTATTAAAAGCAAAAATTATCAAGTTTGAGGTCTTGGTAAAAGTTTGGTTGTGATTATCCAGGTTACTATGAGAACCTTTCATTTTCTCCTCATCTCAGTCTGGCCAGTGTTGTTATAAGTAACAAAGAATGTTAAGATAAGATGTTGCTTCCACTTCAAAGCAAGTGTGAAATCTTTCAAAAGATGAATTAATCAATATTCCCATGGGATGAGCAACGATAGTAATTCAACAGAACTTGAGACTGATGAAATACTGTCTAGCATGCAGATAAAAAATATTCAGTATATGAAAATGACAGGCAATTCAGGTGAGCAAGGGAAGCCTTCACAGGGACTGTTGTTAATTACTTAAAAGCATTACAAGGAAAGGAAGGATTTCCTGCTTTTGATGCTGTCAATTTCCACACTTATGTATCAGGGAATAATTTCAATTGTACATGATACCACTGAATGCATATTAACAGTTCTAAAAATATCTTTTCTATTTGGTAACCCTTCAGGTAGCACTGGTTGGATATTAGACATAAACTCTCCAGTCGCACACACACACAGACACAACCTGGCTGGGCTGAAGTATATATTGACCTAGCTGAGTTCTTGACCCTCTGACAGAGGCTACTAACAGGTGATGATGGAAAATGTGAAAATAGAACTTCAAAACAGAATGGTATTTCTCTCAATATTTCCTATCAGCATAAGGAAAGAAGTTCTGCTTGAATACACATCATCATTGCGTTGAATAGCTCTCAACAGGCTTTTATCCTCAGATTTTATCTAAACATATTTGATCTCATGTATACTTTGACATTCATATAAATGTTCTTTATTATGCTGAGAAAAAATAATTTATTTGAAACCTGCTGTCTGATCAGTACTGAGTGACTGGTTCTTACATGAGAAATAGCAAGTGGCTTTTTCATACTTCCTCATCATCTCACATCAGCGTATATTTTTGTGGAAACCCAAGCTCTTTTCCAAACTGAAGAACCTTACTCTATCTGATCAATCTTTTCAATTTTTCTTTTTTTAACATTTCCTTTCTATTAGCTCCTAATCTAAGTGTCTTTTAAGATTCCTGCTTAGCACCAAGTAGATATTTTCAGACAACTACCCACAATGATTGTTAGAACCAAGGAGTGTTATTTAAGAGCCATTGTTAGCTATGCATAGCTAAAGTTCTTTTTATCTCTCTTGTATTCTTGTATTTATTGCCAATGAACTTTCTTCAACATGTTTCTTTGCATGGAATTGCTATTGGTTGATAGCCTTGACTCTAGGCACTCATAAAGGGTACAATAAAAAAAGCTATTTTGAAATCCATTTATATAAAAAAGAACTGGATCATGTTACTTACGTTTGCTAACTCATTTAAAAAATGCATTAGAAAAAATAAAAAGAAAAAAAAAACCAAGGGAAAGTTCAAAGAAACAAAAGCATAAACCTTAGCATATGCCCTTCTCCCCCACAAAAATCCCCAAATCCACCACAACTTCTAACTAGTTTGAAGGATGTTTTTCTTCTATGAAAGCACTAAAAGAGTTTGGTTTTTTAATTCCAAAAAGTTTCTAGAGTTTGTTCAGTGTAGAATTAAGGCGTGCTTGCTAGAAATTCCCTGGATTCTCCAAAAAGAACTCCCCCTTCTCTCTCCAAAAAAAATTCTATTAAAAATACAGCATCACGATTGCTGCCATCTGATCTTTACTGATCCCACCGACAGATGGAAGTAATAGTTCTATGTATTTGAATTATTTTGGAAATACTGAATGAAGAACATCTAGGCACATAAACTTACTAATTTTACTTTTTTTTTTTTAAGCAGTCATTGGTTTCTATCTGAAACAAGCATAAAATTCATCACTTGCAAACAAAAGTCCTCATGCAAAACATAGCCTAAGTTATTTTTTAGTGAACAGTGATAGAAGAAAAATTGGTTTGTTTTTCTGCTCTTGCTTTAACTTTTTTGAACCCTTCTTACTTCTCAATCATTTACCAGGTCAAGGATCAAATGTTGCACACATAAACACTGAGGTCTTTTGAAAAGGAATTATAGAGTGGGCTAGAAAAAGCCCATTATCTACCTGTGTGAAATCACAAAACCTGAAACAAGTTCTGATGAACTGAAGGTATGTTAATAATTTTTAGGTGTTGCACAATACACTTGATTCCAACGTATGACAGAATTTACACAACTTTAGAAGTACTAATACTGGCCTTTAATACTTGGAATTAGGCTTGATCAAGAACAATGCAATTAATTTTTGGCTCTTTAGAGAATTATGCAGTGACCTAGATCTTAAGCCAGCCCTGTATTCTTTTCTACAGACTTTGCTAGACTAAAAAGTAACATTAGTGGGAAATTATTCTTTTTGTTCAGACAAATATTTCAAAGAGTCTTTGACTCCAAAAGTAAAACTTTACTTAGAAACTGCACATTATCAGACATTAGCTTCTATTCTACAGCTGTTTAAGTAGAAAGATCTAGTCTTCAAAAATAACTTGCCCAATAACAAAAAGTTTGGGTTTATTCTTTGCACCACAAATGTATTTATTTTTTCTCTTTTTTTTTTTTTCTTTTGTGGGGATGATCTGGGGGGTAACTTGGCACAAAAAATAGCTAATTTTAATTCAGCTCAATAGGATTCATTGTCTTTCTTTGAGACTATTAATTCTACTGATTTCAACAAATATTTTAAATTATAGATAGTGAAGAGTTAACAGACCAAATCTGTGACTTCTTACTTTAACAACTGGCATAATTTGCCAAAGTTTGCCAAGGTTATCAGGTTTTCAGACAGAATATTGATATTATGAATGATGAGTTAGTTCTATTTTTCATTGAAAACACACCACTGATTAACAGGATTGAAATAGTCCTATATTACTTCGAAGTGAACATTTACTTATTTTTTCTTTGGTATTGTACTGAAATGTAGTAGCACTAATCATATTTTAAAAACTCACACATAGTTAATGGGTTTACCAATGCTGTGTTCTGCTCAGTACATATTCTGTTCTGAGGTATCAAACACTTCAGTAGGGGAGAGTTAGGGCAAGCTGCAAATGAACAGGGATATTTCACTTCAGTTTCCAGGCAACACAGGAAAGTAATGGCTATGCAGCATGCCAGTTCTGTTCCAAAAGGTGCTAGAACTCATAATTATCATGCCATTTAAATATAAGCATTTGCATCTTCCACCTCATGTATTCCAATCACTCTCTTTTTTTTATTTTTTTTTCCTTTTCTTTTTCTTTTATTCTTTATTCCATCCCTTTTTAGCCATGTTGGAGGACATCTTTTTTCTGAAATAGTGTCTGTCTGTATAATCCATGTAGTCACTCCTTGGAGAAAGTTTCTTAGCAGGCATCTACTACTAAAATGTTATTGAAATCAAATGATAGTCCAGAGAAGGGCAACAAGGATCATCAGAGGGATGGACTACCTCTACTGGGAGGAAAGGCTGAGGTAATTGGGCTTGTTCAGCCTAGAAAAGAGAAGGTCTAGGGGTGACCTAATTGCAGCCTTGCAGTACCAGTAGGGAGCCTACAAGGAAGGTGGAGAGAGACTTTTAACATTGGCATGCAGTGAGAGGCTTCAAACTGAAAGAGAGTAGATCTAGATTAGTATTGGGAAGAAATTCTTCACTATGAAGGTGGTGAGGCCCTGGAACAGGCTGCCCAGAGATGTGGCTTCCCCATTCTGGGAGGTATTCAAGGTCAGGCTGGACTAAACTCTGAGCAATGTGATCAGTGAAAGGTGTCCCTGTCCATGGCAGGGAATTGAAACTAGATGATCTTTAGAGTCCCTTCCAAAATAAAACATTCCATGGTTGTATGATAGCCACTTAACTTTGCCAGTTCTGAACTCGATCCTCTTTTGATTCAGGTGGATAAGAAAATGGAGAGGAGATAGACTTCTGACAGAGGGCATTTAGTGGCACGGCTGTTTCACAGAAGATTTAATTTAAAGGTGCTTACTTTAATCATATTGAGGAATAATAGGGACGGTCATCCTAAGTTAGTCTGAATTTATTTGGTGAAAATTATCTCCAAAAGAAGTAATAAAAGTAAATCTAAACTATTTTTTACAAAGAAGTTTATTTGAAGGGAACAATTTCATTAGAGATCAGTTAAAACGAATATTTTATTTTTGTTTACTTTCTAGAGTATTCCTATTCTTGCCATCACTGGAAAACAAGAATTTTCTAAATCTTTAACAAATCTCTACAGTTGCAGCTCTTCTCCAAATTTACCTATGTTGCTATTCAAAATAGTAGAATATTTACTTTTAACCAATTGTAATGATTTTCAGTTAATACATATCTGAAATATGTATATCTGTAGTCGCATAACAATACATAAGTACTTGAATGCAATAAAGTATAAAATTCTGTTAAAATACACAAACAGAGCTTCTACTTCCTCTCCCTAAATATATCCATGATAAAGATATACCATATTTTATAAATATATGGGTTATAAGATAACAGTGAGACAATTTATTCCTCAAGCAACAATAATTCAGGTCTCAGCTGTGGAAGAAGACTTGCTCACAGCCACAGACAAGGTATCAATCTGGGCAGCAACACTTCACTGCAAAGTGATCTCCAACCTGAGGGGATTAAGCAGCCAGCAGACAGCTTCTGAAAATTCACCACCCACACCCTTTCCCTGCGTGTTCAGACCTGGTCTTCCCCTGGCATCCACAGCCTTCAACTACCAAAAGCAGTGCAGTTCAAAGAACAAAAAAGTCTCACAGCTCCATTGTTTATGCTTTGTGCAGTGATTGAGAAAAATTAGTTTACAAGGAGATCAATTATTTTGCCATCTTTCTGTTAATTCAATATATTCATTCTCCCAACACAGATAAAACAAAACTCCTACATTGGACATCTAAGCTGGTCAGAAACAACAATAGATTTTGTTTTCCGATCTAAGTTTTTTTATACCTTTTGATCAGTCTAAATGGATGGATTATTATGACGAACAAAACAAAAAAAAAACAAAACCAAAGCTTTACAAAATCCTCATGCAACTTCAATATATACAAAAATACTTGCAGGTTAAGACTCATTTCAACAAATTCAACCAGACAATTTCTTTTGATTACTCTATAAGATATAAATAGATGACTTGTGCTTTCTGTTTTTCCTTTTATGTATGTTATGTTTTTCCTTGTCTTTCATTCCTGATTTGACTTCTTTTTTTAAACATGTTCATTTTATGATTGCATGCCTGCATTTCTGGCAGCAATAAATATTCAAGCACTTGGGTATTTTTTTTCAGATATAAAGAAATTTAATCTACATTTAAAAAGAATATTTACATTTCTGTTTGTCTTAGGTTTTGGACAAAACTTATTTACAAAATAATAGTCTTGGAAAAATTAATTTAAATTTATTTCCTTTAGCAAAGCCATCATAATATTTTACCTACCATGCCTTCCACATTTTTTGCAGAAAATAAATGGTCAGCACGACATTAATTTTCTTTTGTTTTTTTTTCAGAGTGCAACAATGAGAATTTCAACTACATTCAATTTCCAATAGCTAATTCAAACTATTTTTTTAATAGATTTTTAATTTATTATTTTTCTTCATTGTTTTCACCTCTGGAACAATCTCTGTAGTTATTATTAGTAAATATTACAGTAGGACTTTAATATTTGCATTGTTGTGGCTTGAATTTTATAATTAAAAAAGATGGTTTTGCTACCATAAAAACAGTCCTAATTTGCCCTTGAAGAAAAAGATTTTGTGCTTGTAATGTCAGTATAATTACTATTAGAATAGGAATATTTTCTTTTACTTTCTCCCCCAGTTTCTGTTTTTTTTCACATCTGTATAAAAAGAATAATTTCTTTACATAATTTCAGTGACTGTTCTGCAAAATTCAGGGGTCTTACAGACCTACAGAGGTAGAAATAGCACACATGAAGGTCTCAGAAAGGTTACAACCCTTACAATATACAAGAGGCATCAGAATACAAAGAAATTATTTATTTTGCCATAGGTCTTTTAACCCTTAAAATGAGTCACCACCTATATGATAGACATTTCATAGAAAGCAATGGTATGAATAAAAACTTTGGATTAATTACCACAGTTATGAGTATGGAAATCCGTGCAAACAAGAACCAGAATGTAAAATTAATACTAATTAAAAGCCCAGAGAATATAAAAATATATTTGGACTTCAAATATCCCCATTTAAATTCTTTAGTATTTAATTTGTATGTCTACTTTCTGAAGGTGAATTTTTTTATATTCAGATTTTTAGTTTCACAGACAAAACAGAACCCTTACCCTTTAAAATTCAAAACTTAAAAAAAAGATAGTTTTTATATTTCAACAAGTCCACACAGCCTTTCTAGTTAAATCACTAATAGGTAACCATTATAGAAATATGCCAAGATCAGCCAAGAAGATTTTGATGGAAAAGATCCATCTTCTTTTGACCCTAAATGGTTTAGATGACTTTCAAGTAAAAGAAATTATATTGAAAATATTTAACCTTTCTTGATCATTAACTAGATGAATACTTGGAAAATGCAATTCCACAAATAAAAAAAATAAAATAAAATAAAAAGTGCAATTTCTGCAGTGTTTCATGTGCACCTATCTTGAATATATTGATAGATGTCTAAAGTACTTAGTCAGGCATTTTGTGGCTCCAGCATCCCAAGATTAGAAAATTCATTCACCTCCCTGTAAATGTCTTCTAATATAAAAATGGAAGGCAGAGACAGTATAGCCAAGCATATAGAAAAGTAATGAAGACAACACAAAATTTATGTAATTCTTTTTTTCATTAAAAAATTAAGCAAAAAGCCAAACTTGCCCTCAGAAAATGCCTACAGGAAAGGTCATAAAGATTTTAAGACAGGCTCTTAAGTGCTAAAATTGTTTGTCCAAGCAGTCATAATCTGCCTTCATGTATAGCACTCATAGTGACAGACATGCTCTTTAACAGTGATCACAACCACCTCTTCCAACAGACCAGTAGCACTTTGGATGGGCAGAACAAATGTATTTCCCAAACAGAGAAAGAGGCAAAAGGGCCTCAAACTGAGAGGTTGCCCCTCAGTTTTTGAAGACATTGGAAACTGTAATGCAAAAAAATGGAACACTGTATTTAAGAAGGAGCCACTATGTTGTAAATCCATGTTTGACACCCACCACAGAGGATCTCTGTGCCTTTATCAAAGCATGTAAACTTTTGCATTGACTGCTCTTTCTGTAAATCAGACACAGCTGAGCTTTGGGCACCATAGTCAAGGTTAGTGTGGCACATATGAACTGCTAAGTCTGATGACAACAAAAATAAATTTGTTTGGATGTACTTGTCGTGCTGAACTACATTAATAGTTCAGATTTTTGCTAGAGGTCAGTGAATACTCTAAAAATTATATGACAAGAACCCCTAAAGCTTGTATTGCTTTAGTTTCTGCTATAGTTAAAAAGTTCAAAACTGTTTTCTTAGATTCCTACAATATCTGGATGGTTGACACAGTAAAAATCTATAAATGAATGTTTCATGTTCAAAAGTTGAAAACTGAACATTTTCTTAACCTGTAGACAATGACGGCATTTCATATTTCTCAATATCTTTTCCAATATTTTCCAAAACATTACTGCAATAAATATTACATTGTTTTATGTAAAGTATTTAGAAATTAGCACAATATATTTTAAACAACTTTGTTGACTCAAAAGTATAACAACTGATTGCAAAGCTGGGTTTAAAATCCCAGGAAATTTGGACTCAGTCTCACAACATAATTATTAATTAATAATTATTGACTAATGACTAATGATTAATGACTAATGATTAATTATTATTAGTGATTAATGATTAGGTGTTATCATTTCACTTTATTCAAATAAATGAATGGAGCAGAAGTAGGTTTTACAGAAATGCTTCCTAATCCCCACCCAAAGATTTTACCCTAAAAAATGAGATATAAATTACCATCACAATTTTGTAATAGTCTTTTTATAGAAAAGCCAGACTTTTCTTCTTGTAGTTACAAGCCCGAAATATTATCCAGAATTTTTTTGTGATAGCATTTCTATTTTTTTATTTTTTAAACAATTTCAATTAATTTTGAGCCATATCACATTTCAGTCTAAACACGATACTCATTATTTTTATTAATCATTGCATGAAAATGCAGTGATATTCAATCAATGATATGCCATCATTTTAGTAGCAACAGAACTCCTGAAAGGGTAAAATAACTTCAAATTAATACCAAAATCCATCATGTTGCATGCAATCATGCAACTATGTCGGGATGAGTATGAAAGCAATTAGGATTTCTAGAGAATTCTTGATAAATTAATAGTTATTATAGCACACAGAATAGGGCCTTGCTACTGAGTCATGATTTCTCACTCATTAGACTGGGTTATAATAGGCAAATAACAATTGTATTTAACAACTTCACAGGAATTAAAATAGTCTGAAATGAGATGGTTGTTGATACTACTGTATGTTGACTGCACTGCAACCTGTTTATCAACATACTGAGGCATTATTCGTCTTCTAGAAGTTCAGAGTGAGTCAGGCAATTTTACTGGCTTTCAATCAAATTACATTCATATACACCCAAGCATGACAATTCTTGCTTTTCTCCAGCCTTCTTATGCCTCAAATCTTAATGTTGCTGACAAGGCTCCACTGCTAAGTGGTTGAGTTTTGTGTCATCCTCTCACTCAGGCTACTTCACCAGTACTCAAATGCCATAACACCAGCTACCTTTATACTACCAGTTGTTCGTCTTAAATTCCTTATCTAAGACTACTGTTTCTCACAAAGCCTTTATTTTACCATCTGCAAAATATAATATATTTAAGCAGACTACTTTGCAAAAGTCACACTTAAAGAATAAGCTTCTCCATAAGTTATTATATGGATAGAATCAGGTATGCAAAAGTATTAGTTACTTTTGCAGAATTTATATAAAAAGCTAAACCTACTCCACGGCTTAAAGATCCTTAAGAGGATTAACTGACATTCTGTATAATTATTTTGTTTCACAAATGAAGACTGTATCCATTAGTAACTACATCATCTTTCTATTGAAGAGTTTCTTTCACATTATATACACAAAATTCTGGAAAAGCTGTATTCTTTTCTGATGTATGTTTTCTGAACTTTCCAACCAAGTTTTCTGAACTTCAGTTCTTGCATAAGTTAACATACGACATCCTATTGGTTGTAAAGAAACTACTGCCTTTATAATATTAGGTGATTTCCATGTCAGTCTTTGTTTTTGTCTTCTTTATAACCCCTTCTGTGACAACTAAAGCATAACATTCTATTACAGAAAGGGTATGGATGAAAACAGCAGCTATTGAACAGCTTAAGTTCATAGCACAAGATTATATGAAGACACTACCAAGCAACTTTTACAGGCCAAGGTCACTTCGTGTTTTTACCTTCCCCTGCCATTTTAACGATGTTTCATTGTGCGCATTCAAATAATTGATAACATTTTTACATGGCTTTTAAATATTAATAAATGTCTTTTGTTTATTTTTGATTGGTGATGATCTTTGCACTTTGGACACACAACTAGCAGCTTGTAGCAAAGAAACAGCACATAAAACATTTTTGATTTTGTAAGGCACGTCTACTGCAGTTTTTTAATTAAATGTAGTATATAGTCTGGACAACTACATAGATGGAGAATTGCATACAGAGGCTTCCTTCCTTCCTTACTTCCTTCCTTCCTTCCTTCCTTCAAATTAGTTGTGATTTTATTTTTATTCCCCTTGCCTCATGTGAAAAAAGGCCTCACACCAGAAGCAGAGCTACTCCTGCCCAGTATATCCACAAGATTTGCAACAGATGCTCCACAGTCTGAAGGGGTTGCAAAAACCCTTTCTGATGCTGTCTATTCAGAATCTAGTTTAATTTATAAATTAGTAATTAATTACTAAATAGTCACATCACTTAACAATTCATAGGACATTAAGATTAAACTATTTTTGTCCATAGTTTGAAAGAGAATTGTTAAAAAAAAATTACTTTTATTGATTTATTCACAAAGATTCATAAGCCATGTACTTTAAATTCATCAGCACAGAGTCCAACCTCTACCTTGTAATATAATCTCTGAAATAAGCAGAGACTGTCATCCTCTGGAAAGTCTTATGATTAAAAAAGCCCACAACTGTTATGTGAAGAGCAGGACAATGTGATGGCAGATCATTTGAACTACAGAGAAAAAGGGATTTACAATCGCATATTAAAAAACAATCTTGACAAAGATTCCATAAAAAACATTAATAATTGTGAGGACATATTTTCAAATTTTTGTGTTATATATTTTTCAAATAAAAATTCTGACAGTGTGTTCTTAGGAAGTACATTTATTCAGGGTTGTTGGTTTACAAGCTAGATTAAAGGATTCTCATAAAAGTCATAAAAAATTTGAACAATTGTCTGAACAAAATCAAATTAAACTATTATTAACAAAAAAAATAACAAACATATTTACATTTTTTTTCTCACAGAAGGACTTCCATGTAAGGAAACATTGGATATCATGATTCTGAAACATGGTTGATAGGATGCTGACTTTCTTAGTTGGAATAATGGGTATCAGAACACTATTAAGAAGAGACAGCAATGCATATGATAGTGTTCCAAGAGAAGGCTTCCAGACTGGAGCAAAACCCCTCAAATGAGGTCAGAAAGATGTTTGGATAATGTAAAAGAGAAAATAAGAGAATAATCGGCAGATGTGGCCACTGAGTATACAGTGAATATATTGAAAGATGAGCTATTGAAACAAGGCATTCCTTACTCTCAGCAATTTCTTGGAGGTCAGGGGGAAATTCTGAAGCATTCAAATTAAACATTTCAATTGCAATAAGCTGATATTTTGAAATATTTTATTAGAAAATTCCTCACAAGTTCTATCTGAAATCCATCTTTTCCTGTTGAGATGACTTTTTACACACAGAAAGATTCAGTCCAACCTTAAATTCAACATGGCTCAGTGTTAATGTTATTTTTCATATTGCATACAATGGTCACACTATGGGATTTAATTTTTCTCATAGTCCACTCCCCTTCCCACAACATGTATTGTTTCTCTGGCAACTTATTGTTGATGAAAGGCCAAAAGTTTGAAATTGTCACAGCTGTTATGCTATACTAGTACCACCAGATAGCACCAACTGTTGTGTGGCTCTGGCTGCAAGTCCTTCTCTGATACATATACACATACATATACACATACACATACACATACATACACACACACACACACACACACACACACACACACACACACACACATATATATATATA
>VZTB01000874.1:1443611-1474377 GCA_013397245.1 Thryothorus ludovicianus | reverse complement strand
CATGGCAGAAGAGCAGTCCCATAGCGATGCCAGTAGCTACCAAGATGCTTTGGTCTGTGAAGAAGGCAGGGAGCAAGGCCTTTCCCAAGGACAACTCAATATCTTCCCCAGTCTCTCAGATGGGGAAGAACACAGCAAGTATGAGCTGCCCCAGGGAGATGGCAGGAGTTGCCGGGAAGGATCCCAAGGGGAAGCCAGCATTGAGCAGGAGCTGTCCCTAGAAGAATCAGGAAGCCACCACGAGCTCTCCGACTGGGATGAATGCATGGCAGAAGAGCAGTCCTGTGGTGATGCTGGGAGCTATCAGGAAGTTTCAGACTGGGAAGAATACAGGGAGCAAGGCCTTTCCCAAGGACAAGTTGGTAGCTCCCACGATCTCTCTGATTGGGAAGAATACAGTGAGCATGAGCTGTCCCAGGGATATGCCAGTAGCTACGAAGAAGTGTCTGACTGGGAAGAGTCCCTTGGCCAAGAGGTATCCAAGAAAAGTCCCTCCTGCCTGTGGCGGGCGCCGCGGGGGCTGTTCTGCCTCCCCTGCCTGGCGCCACAGCCCGAGGATTAGGATCTGCTGCCAGAGCCATCCTGGGCCCTGTGTCCCAGGGCAGCCACACAGGCTGCCCCTGCCCAGACATGGCCCTGCAGCCCAAGCAATCCCTGGCTGCTCTGCAGCATCCCAAGGTGGTTTCTGGAAGAGCAAACATTATCCATGTGGTCAGCCCCAAACCAGCACTCGTGGGGGAGAGGTGCCAGGTGACTCGGTGGTGAAGGCCAGAGATTCATCAGGTTGGAAGAGACCTTGAAAGTCATCCAGTCCCACCACCACCCTGGCACCACCCTCACCACTCTGAAACCACGTCCCCAAGTGCCACATCCAGATGACTCAACACTTCCAAGATAGTGCCTCCATCACCTCCCTGAGGAACTTCTTGCAATGCCTGACCACTCTGTCAGGGAAAAACTGTTTCAAATATCTCATTGAAACCTCCCCTGGTAGAATCCAAGGACATTTCCTCTCATCCTGACAGGATTACATGCTGATCCTTTGGGATTTTACCCATGAGGAATGGGCATAGGCAGGAGATGTTGCTCCTAGATCTCCACTGCACACTGCATGACTTCACCAAACACAATTCATCCAAAATAGAGGAAAGTTGGGTTTTAGAAATAGCAGCAGTAGTAAACAAACTAACAAATCAAAACACAACCAAAATAAAAAAAACACAAAGAAAAAAGAATAGGAATAGGATACATAATAATAATACAAAGATTAAGAAGATAAAGAAATAGTAGTAGTAAATAAGAAAAGAATTAAGTATAAGAATAAGAACAAGAAAAAAAGAGTAAGAATAAGAAAGAGAATAAGAAAAGGAATAAGGGCAACAATAAATTGATGTAGAAGAAGAAATAGTAGAAGTAAATACTAAGAAGAAGGAGAAGAAAGAATGAGAAGAAAGACAAGGAAAGGAGAAAGAAGGAGAGAGAATAGGGATGATAATATGATAATGAAGGAGATGGAAATAGGAGTAGAAAATTATTATTATTATTATAACAGTAATATCAAGGTAAAATACACATCTACACATCCTTTAGCATCACAGAATGGTTTTATTTGGGAAAGACCTTCAAGATCATCTAGTTCTAACAGATTCTCTTCTGCTCTTTTTCTCTCTCTCTGAGATCTCTTTCCTATGTCTGTCTTTCTTCCTCACATTTCTTGTAAAAAAAATCCATGTTAAATAAAATCTGTATGTTGTCATCATATAGTCTCATTTGCCTCTTCATTTGGGTTGAGGCATCTCTCCCTAAAACACAATCTCTGCCCAGCCTATCTTCAAAGCAGAGGTTCTCCAACCCTCTGAGGATCTCAGCTGCTCCCCTCTGACCTCATTCTAGCAGGCCCACATCCCTCCTCGTGCATCCCCAGACACGGATGTGGTGCTCCAGGTGGGGACTCAAACAAGGGCCACGATCACTTCCCCTGCCCTGCTGCTCCTCATGCCTTTCCATGGGCTCATGGGTGGCTTTCTGGGCTGGCAGCACAGACTGCCAGCTCAGCTGAGCTGCTCCTCCACCTGCACCCCAAAGTGCTTTTCCTCAGCCCTGCCTCACTTAGCTTCTTCCCACACATGCCACAGACCTGGTGATGACAAAGCCACTAGAGCACAGTGAACAAGTCAAGCTGTCTTCTAATTTGTCCAAGGAGTCATTCCACAAATATTTTCCTGTAATTGCCCTTTAGGGCTGCTTTTGTTGCTGTCCAGAGAAATTCGGGGGAATCAAACCACAAGGGTCACTCCTTCCTTGGAGGATTCACATTCTTTGTCTGCATTGACACAAATACACCTCATTTGCTTTCTGAAAATCCATGCTTTGCCCTAATGCCTGATTCCTGATCTGCTTTTCTAGAAAAGCATTTCATCATGTCCAAGTTCATCGTTTTTCCATCTACCCTCTGATTTTCACAGAAACTTTTTTCATTCTGTACTTTCCAGGCCTCTTTGCTTTGAACTTCTTCTTCCTCTGCACTCCATCATTTCCAAGCATACTCAGTGACCATGTGTTCATAGCAAGTCCAAATTTGACTTTTTCTGACCAGATATCTGTTAGATCTTTCAGTGAATAATGCTTTGCATGAGAAAAAATACATTGTGCATAGTCAGTGTGGTGACTAAATCTCAATGAATTCACTGTACTGAATTCATGTGCCCATGTGAGCCCTGAGGATTAGAAAAAATTAATAAAGAGCTCATTAAATTCAATTGCTATTAATTTGCATTTAGAGCTTCACTGGGTTTCACAGTGGAAGTGTGTTTGAGGCATTACTCCAATAAGAATCTTCTGAAGTACGAGGAGATCTGGACTTCACCTGCTGTCTTTCTTCAGGGACAGCTCTGAGAAGGTTTCTCTCCTGGAACCAGCTGCTGACTTATATGAGAGAAATTCATATGAAATTTAGCTTGAGATTACCACTGAGTATGGCTGGAACGGGCCAATGCATTCCAAAGCTGTTTGGATAGCATTCACAGAGACAGACCAGCAGTCTCCAAATAAATCACAAAAGCTTCACTTTAGTCTGGTGCTGCCTTCTTCCAAGTGCTGTCAGCTCTGGGCTGAAGTCAGGAAATGCCTCACTGGCCAAAGGCTCATCAGAAGCACATCAAGGAACCTCTCAACCAAGATGTCAAACACCCATTTCTTTTTCAGAAGCCAACTGGAATCTATCCATATTTATTTTATTGACTTCAAAATGTCAGCTTTTCATTTAAACTAGATGAAATATCCAGGCAAAAAGTCATTATTTCTGTTTGATCTGTCAGCATCCCTCTGTTGTCATCAAGGAAATGCAGTGCCAGACAGAAAATGCTGCTTCACTTCTCTGCTCTCACAGATTTTCAAAAACAGAGAGGGGGAATGTGTCTTATTTTCTGTAAGTTTTTCCTGCAGCAGTACACAAGAGGTATTCTTGATTTGCCTAACTCATCAAAAGAAATAGAAGAAAATCCAGCCAATTGATCTTGCTTGAGAAATGCAAAAATGTTCACATTTGCTTGCAACATGTAAAACATCCTGAGAGCAGCAGATATCCATGGGAAATGGTGATCTAAGCCTTAGTCCTAATGCAGATCAGCTAAAAGAGTAGACATCCACAAGCCTTACCAATACCTCATCTATCATCAAAACAAGTGTTATTTTAGGGTGAGTCAGAGCCTTAGTAGATCCAAATGCATTTCTCCAAGATGGAGAGTTTGGAATTTGAGAGGCTCTAAGGACAGCTCTTCTTTGGACTTCTGGCTCCATTTCCTGGGGTCACAGGAAGACATCCAGGTCTTAACATTCAGGAAGGAAAAAGGTTTCCATCTGAAAATCTGATCATCTTGAATTCAGCAAGCACACATCTACAGACCAGCAGTTTGTCCCTAACTCACAGGACAAAGAAAATTGTAACCACCAAAAAATGAAGCAGCACACTTAGCTCAGCCATGAGGGAACAACGTGTTTGCTTTTCCATGGAGGATGTAACCCACTGCCTGGCTCAAATAGAAAGATCTGAAAAACTCTCTATGTACCACATTATAATAGGACACTGAAAACTTTGTCTCCTGTCACCTTTCACTAAGACAGACTAGGTTTCACATTTTTAGTGGATTGTGGATGATGGACCACAGTGTTCATTCACCTCTCTCCCTGGGGACATCACACTCATGTAAGCACAGCAGGAGCAGAGATTTCTAAACCTCAAAAACCCTCTCAATCCAGAGATTACTTATAGCCCAGAAAAAGAGAAGAGTTGTAACATAAGCTGACCTGAACACAGTCCTCTTGATTCTCTCTTTCACTTCTTGTTTGGTTAGATAAGAATCCAGTGGGAATTCAAGGTGGGGAGTTGAGCTAAACTGTATCATTCCCACATGGACCTAAAAGGAAAGGTTATGAAAGGTTATGAAAGGTGTCTGTGTAAGTTTTGCTCTTTTGATCAATTTACAAACTTGGGAAGACTAAATTGTATAGAGGCAAATTATGTTTTCACTGTTGAGCCACGGGCACTCTAAATAAACTTAAAAATAGAGCAGAAACTCTGGTATTATCTGTACAGACTATAAACAAGGCAAAAAAAAAAGTTTATCTGGAAGCAATGGGAACCTCTGCTGCAGTTAGAGGCAGCTCAGGATCTATATTTATCCACTCAGAGCAGCTCACAGCCTCAGGGGAAGTAAGTTTATAAATAACACCTTCTACACCAACCCATTTATAACTGAGCAGGCACCTTTCCATTGCTAAGAGCAGCTCCCTCTGGCACTGAGCACAGCAGGCAACACAGACCAATGCTTTTTCTAATAGTTCCTCTAAAACCATTTTCTCTGGTTGAAAATACAATAGACTAAATGGTCTGCACTAGGCAATACATCCAGAATACTTCACTGAAGTCAAGTATTATGGAATGTGACAATTTCAAAGGTGAAAAGATTACTGATTTTCAATCCAGTCTATGCATTAAGTGAAAGACTAGTGGAAAGATGGTATTTTAAAAATTAAGCAAAACACACAACCAAATCTGCAAACATTAAATATTCTCTGACACAACCTTCCCAAAGACCTGACTTTTATTTCGAAAGGCTCTGGCATGGAATCAAGTCCAGCAACAGTCCCAGCCTGCTCCAAGGCCCTCAGCTGAGGTAGTGCTGTGGGACTGATGCACACCTGGAACTGCAGCCAGTCTGGCTTATACAGAAAGGTGGTTAATTTCCCAGAGATTAATCCTGTAGCTTTCCAAGGAAAAGTAAGAGAAAGATCCAACTAATCTATGAACTTCCAACCCAAAATAAAATCAGTAAAAAAACTCCCCAAATTATAATCTTTAACCTGAAGGATTATGTCTTTTCTCAAGTTCAAAAGGAACTGTTTAAAATCTGAAGAACCAAGAAGCATCCTCCAATCCCACTGCTTCACAAACTGCATCTTTCTGAATAAATACTCTGCCCCCAAGGCAGCTGGTTGGATGAATTTTGCAATTTCACTCAGCATGTTACCACTGGCCTTTAGACACACTGCCAAGCTGTTTGAAAATTAGAGATATTCCTGACACTCACTTTGTCTGGATGGATGTCCAAGGCATCACAGAGCTTGCCTGCAAAGTGCTTGGACCTTTCAAAGCTTCCTTTGCCAATGCTGTAGGAGCCATCCAGGAGGAAAAGGACATCTAACGAGGCAGAGCACTGCATCACTAGGAGAAAAAAAAAACATGTACATGGTGAAACTGCTCTTTGCTAGAAGAAAAAAACATATGCATGGTGAAACTGCACTTTGCTAGCCCTGCTCTGTGGAAGGAGGCAGCCAAGAGCTGAAAATCCAGACAAATTGCAGAGGATGGACTGTGGCAGCCCAGTGCTCACAACCAAAGCCCATGTGCACCCTGCTCTGGCCTGCAGCAGCTCCAGCTCAGCTCTCACTCTGCCAGACTCACCTTGGGGTCCAGAGCCCCAGCCTGGTCTCAGTGACAGCACGGGAGCAGCCAGTGCAGTCAAGTATCACCAAATCCAGGGAGAGATGCTCTCTCCGAGGGGCACAGAGGGAGGGATGAGCAGCAGGGAAAGGGAGCCCTGCCCAGTGGGACCTGCAGGCTCTCCCAGCCCAAGGCACAGATGTAAATGCAGGAGGCATTTGCAAAGTCTAGAGAGTCCCACAGAGCCCAGTGTGTTTCATCTGCAGCACATTTTTCATAATAGGCTCTTATTTCCCTAAACACAAATTCACTGAACAGCTCCCAGACACTGACAGAAACACTTTCATTTTCATGAAAATCTGCCTTTTATCTCCTCTTCAGAGATGTGTCTTTGAATCATCCCTGCCTGCATAAACATGACTGCTCCCAAATATAAGTTTCTGAGGTGCTTTTGCTGCAGTGGAAACCCACAATTTCACTGACATAAAAAAATAAATGGCAGATTGCAGACTATGAAGAGCCATTTTCAAAGCATTTAGAGGGAAATTTTAAAATCTCCTCTGCAGCATTTACGAGAATCAACTTCAAGGGAAAAAGAATCCAGAAGTCCAATGGAGATCAAACACACCAACCTCTTAAGAGCTGTTTTGACCAGTGACATTACTCTTATATCCCCATTATTATCATCTTTTTATTATCACTACTTTTTCCAGATCATTCCTGCTAGCCAAAACCTGAATTTATAATTAGGGTTTTCTAATACCAGATTATAGGGATTGAAAGTTGTGAGGCATTCCCTTCTGGGTCACTGGCTCTCCTAAGGGGGCACCCAGCCTTGCCCTGGGGCTTTGGGGTGAGGACAAGCTGGAGCACAGCCTCCCCTGCCAGCGCCCTCCTGGCTTGTCAGCCTTGCAACAGGGCTGTCATCCCTGCCTAAGCACGCACAGAGAAAACTGCAGAGCCCCCAGACTGGGCTCAGCATGGAGAAACACTCCTCAGCTGGCTCTGCAGCTTCCACTCGGGAGCAGGATGTCTGCAGCCCTCCAAGGGACTCCTGGAGAAACACCCAAACACGTCCTCGGGAGGGAAAGCCTGAGCTGCACACATGGTGCTACAGGACAGAACTGGAGGGCATGCCTGGCATAGGAATAAATGCAATCTATCTCTTGACAGACAACAGAAAAACAATTGCTATCAGGAAAGAATTCATGACAGGGTTTATCAGTGATTGCAAGTACAAGGGAGCTGCAGGTGAACAGTACTGGGCAGCCAGAGCCCCACCAGCCCTGCTCCCAGTAAACCTGACAGTGCTTTACAGCCTGGAAATACCACCCGTGTGGGAGGGCTGATCAAGTCTGTAATTTAACACAGCTCTTTAAATCAGGACTGCTTGGAGCAGGCTCTGAAGGAACTGACAGAAACACCATCGAGTTGTCAAATAGCCAATTTAGCAAAAACAGAGAAGATCATGTCCCAGAAGAGCCAACACCAAGAAGGAAGAAAGTCAGGCTTAGGGCAGAGGCAGCCATGGTGCTGTGATTGCCAGAGCATTGCTGGGGACTTAATGGACTGAAAAGGGGCTAATAAATGTAAATAACTATAACAAAAAGCTTCAAAAACCCCAAACTAAACACACCAAAGCAACTAAAGAAAGAGGGAATTCAGAAATAGAAAAGATTTGTTTTATAAAACAAACTTACACTGGCCAGCAGCTGAGATCTTGCCAATCACCTCCTGGCCAACGTGGATTTGTTGCATACCCAACACCAGCAAAGCTGTGGGATCAAACAGATAATCATCCATGAACAAGACATACAGAATTTAACCTATAACAACAAAAATGCTGGTTTACTGTATAGGTTTCACAGTCGCAAAAAATAGTTTGGTGGCATAGCAGTGTATCTATGCCAGGAAATTCCTTCTAGCAGGGACACAGAGAGCATGGAAAATGACAAGGACAGGACTCCAGCACACAGGACAGTCTCTCTGCATGCAGAGACCCAGTGCAAGAGTGAGAGTTAGGCCAGCCTCAGGCTTCTGAGATTACAGCCATAAACACAGGGTAGATTTATGCACCATTGATACCATAACAGCTTTTCCCACATCAGTTAGACACTTTACATATAGATCAGCCAGGTGTTCAAATCCTCAGAAAAGCTGTTTCTCCAGGTATTATTTTCCCCCCTTTTGTGTGAAACTGTTTCAGAAGTTTATCCCTAAACCTCCTGGAGGGGCACAGACTTGGCCCTCGTTCCTCAGAGTGAAGAATTCCAGCTGGTGATAGGGAAGCACCCGAAACAAAAACCCCTGATGCAAAATGGCAACTTTAAACATACCTTGGGAAAGCAGGAAAATGCAGATGGATTCAAACGACAAGAGGTTCATGGGCACAAATCTGGAGGGAAAAAAAAAAAAACAACAACAAAAAGAAACAAAAGGGGAGAGGAATAGAAATCCAATTCCTAAAGCCAAGTTCTTTACCTGCAGCTGATCATCTTCTTCCTGGGTGTCTCAGGCGATGAGCTCAGAAACATTTTGTCTGAGAGGCAAAACTCCTGCCCTGGGGAGAAGGGTGGGGAACAGATAGAAAGAAGGACGATGAAAATGAGGGGATAGTAGAAAAGGAAATATCTCAACACACTCCTCTCCTGTCCCATCACATTCGGAGAGAGCAGCCCCGGCGGGGAGGGAGGGGCAGCCAGCCCAGCCTCTCCTCTCCTCCTCCCTTTTCCGAGCACAGCTGAGCCCCAGCAGGGCCCCGTGTGCCTGGGGAAGCCGCTGGAGAGCCGAACAGAGCTGCTCCGGGGCTTCACCGAGCACAGTCCGACCCCCGCATGCCCCGAACCCCATCAGCCGAAGCGCCCCCGTTGTGAGCCCAGCGCCGGGTCCTGTCCCTCGGGTCCTGCTGCTGCCCATCCCCATCACGGGTCTCCAACAACACCCAACCCCAGGCTCTTTCATCCCTTGTGTTTTACAAGGACTGGCTTTCTGGGGAGATGTTTTTTTTTATGCACAACTGTCCAGCAAACTCAATTTTCTGCTCGTTTTTCCTCTGAAATCAGCAAGGCTGCCATCACATCCTAGGTAGATTTCAGTGACACTTCCAAGCATGCCCAGATTTAGACCGAATGTATCTGGTAGAGCTCTTGGCTTTCTATTTCAAATATATATATTTATTTTTTCTCCAGATTAAAAGCACTCACTAGACCAGATTCCTGATGTGTCTCTGCCCCTGTCATTGCAAAAGCAGATTTTCTTCATTTAGTTAAAGACAAGTAAGTGTATTTCTTGATAACCAGCTCTATTCCTTGTTTTTCCAGAAAATAGGGGCGGATTTTTCTCAAGAAAGACTTGTCTCTGCAGCAAATGATGAATTCCTCACATCAGACAAGGCAAGATACCCAAATCAAGCCATACTCTGTTACCTGCATGGGTACAAAACTAAGAGGGGATTAAGAAAACCCCTCTGGGATCACCCCACTAGGGATTACAGACACAATAGCATTGTCTTGCAGCGCCAGGTACATCAAGCATCACCCTTTGGCACATCCTCCCAAAACCCCCACCAACAGAACAGAGCCCAGGCTTGGCTTAGTAAAGACAGATCAACACAAAACATGACTTCTTTGGGGAAGTTCCAGTATGTGTCCCTCGGGAGCTTCAAGCCCTGCAAATGCCACAGAGGAGAGGTCATTCTTGTGCCATGCCTCAAGGACATTCTTCCTAGGAGCTATTTCCAGAGTGCACATCACCCAAAGCTGGGCAGGCCTCTGCTTGCAGCCAGATGTGGCAGGTGTTGCAGGATTTCACATTGTTTTCATACAAAACATTAACAGATCAAGATGCCTCTACAACTTGGTTTTATCTTGGGTTTAGATCAACTAATCTGCAGGATGAATTCTTTGCTTTTTATCCAAGCCAGACTCTCAGCAATAGGAATTGAAAGCAATTCATCATCACCTGCTGCTCATCAGCATTAGCCCAAGATTAGCAGCAGCAGCCTTAGCAGATTTGCTGGGGGGTGGAGTGGTGAGTGAAGCACATTTTCATTTTATCTTCTCAGCCATTAAAATAGAGAATTTTAATAATGTCTACCTCAATAATGAGTCAAAAATATTCTTCTTAAACCACACTAAGTCAAAACTATTTCTGACATCCTCACTTTGACACGTGAATATGGTGACAACTTACTCGAAGCTAAGTAAAAGTTGTAACCACATGCACTGTGTTTGGAGGAGTGAGACCAGAGATGGAAGAGACAGGTAGAGGGGAGAAAAGCGCCTCTTGACAAGTACCTTATTATTATGTCTGTCAACATTCCAAAATATCACTCATTTTAACTGGGAAGCAAGGAGAAAATATTACACTGTGTATTCATTAAAACATATTCTTAACAAGCCAGGCAACCTCCTGTCAGTGCTGAGGAATGGCCCAGCTTGCTCAGGGGAGTTCACTGCTATGTGCTCATCTGATGTTCAGGTGTAGGGAGGGAGAGAGGAGACCAATCTTTTTCTCCTTTTTCAGTCTCTCTCAGCTTGTTTTCCATAAGTAAAGTTTACTTTTTTCTTCTTGCCAAGGTTTGGAGGCAGGGGGAACTTCTGTTAGGAGCCCCATGCATCCCCTCTGCCCAGCCACCGGCACTGCTTGGGGGCAGCTCACAGCAGGATCTGAAACTGAAGGGGTGAGAAAAAAGACAATGGCAAATGCTTAACTTCTCCTTAAAACAAACATCACAAATTTCAGTCTAAAAGTTTTGACAATGTTCTTCTCCAGGGGATAAACACAATTAAATTTCCAGAAGATGCTCTGCAAAACCAGTTTATTTATTCTCCCCCACCCAGTTCTGCAGGGAGTGAGGGAGTTTTGAGATGCTGATTTCCCCTGTGCAATAAAGGCTCCTGTACATAAAGAGACCTTGATCTTGCAGCAGTGCTCACATGGGGTACTGTCAAAATCAACATGCTGCAGATCAGATCCTGTATGACGCATGAGTTACAGAATAAAAAAAACCACTTTTCTGACCTGAGAGCTTTTGCTAAACTTCTTGTGTAGTTTGTGTTCTGACAGAAGTGCTTATGCTCCTGACTTTGCCTGTGGCTAGAGCAGCAGGAATGTCTCCTTGAATTGTCACTTTTTAAATCTTTTGCCACCTGCAAACCCACCCAATGGAGCTGGAGCCTGCCTCAGCATCACAAGCAATTGATGCTTGCAGCAGTGGGCAGCCAGTGTGGTTGGAATGTTTTATGGAGTGCTTGAGAAAAGGGGAACAGTGATCTGCAGGAATTTGGTGTCTTAGGACAAACAACAGCATAAGAAAATAACCAAACAATATCACTATATTGGGGTTATAAAAGCATATATGTAACTTTGTCACACATCCTATTGAAAACTCATTCAAGGCTGCGGGTTCTGGAGCAATTACTGTAATTGGTTTTGTCACCCCTCACCTGAGCTGTGCAAATCTGGATAGGGCATCTCCCGCTGGGTGTCTGGCCTGACCTGCTCTGCTTTGCACCAGCCAGAATCACCCACACCTGAGGTGGACCAAGTACTGATCTACCTATGGCAGGAGCAGGTGTGAATGGTTCCCGAAGAATGGAGCTGGAGAGCTGTCAGCTTCAGTGATTCCCCACAGCAGAGACTGAAGGGTGAGAGGAAAAATCCTTTCTTAATGTCTCTAGTATTCAATGTAGCTCTCACAATGTGATACGTGCTGAGATCATCTCATACCTACCCCAATTACAAAACTAACCCCAGTGCTCACCTTCTCTTCCTGCTGCATCCCTGTGAGCCCCAAAGGACAAGCCACAGCCTGGGAATTCTCTCCATGGTGTCATTCCCACAAACAGGTACAAGTTAATACCTGTATGCATTTTCAGGACAGTGGTCTGTGGACCCTTCCTTAAGACTTCCTAAAGGCCCTACCTTAGAAAGTAGGGATCTTCCATATGTTGGGGTTTTTTTATTTGGAAGGGAAGTAGTTTTGGTTTTGTTTTTTTAAGAGCTGTGATAGGGTCAAGAGAGATCTACTTTCTAAGCCATTCCATCTACTTATTCCTCTTAGAATCTTCTTGGAAGACCCAGACATCTTTAAGAGCACACACTGAAGGTGACATGGTTGATACCACAACACACAGAAGATGAGAAGTGGGTCAGAACACACACTGCCTGTCCAATGCAGCCCTTGCTGAATAAAGTGGGAAAATCTCATTGTGTGGAGGATTTATCTCAGAGTGATGCCTCATCTTTACTATGCAAAATAAATAAAAAGGCTACTCTCATTTACTTTCTTGAAGTATCTGGATACATTACAGGTGTCATCTCAGGCCTTTCAGTCTTTCCTTCATTATCAAGTCTTGATCAAGTTGTTATTGCGTCTTTTGAAGCAAGATTTCTATTACAGACATGAGACACAACCTGTTGGAAAGCCTGCCCTGGCAGGCTCAGCACTTTCCTCTGGCCGCACCCCAAAACTGTGAAACAAAGTAATTAAAGCTCTAAAGCACGGGCTGAGTCTGGTTTCCTGGGTGATGGGGTTTTTCATTTTACTAACTCATCATGGCCCTCTTTATCTATTGAAGATTCACGCCGTGTTCCGGCCACGCTGCGGCAGTCCCCGCACTCAGCCCGGGATTCCCTGCGGGGGGACCAGAGGCACAGCTCCTCCAGACCCGGGGGCAGGACCTCGGCTGCCGAACCGGCCTTTTGGGTGCCTCCGGCCCCTCCTCCGTGTCTGGGGCTGCACAGGGGCTCTGAGCCGGCCGCCGCATCCCCGCTGCCCCGCCGACGGGACAGCAAGGTGGCCCCGCCTGGACCGGGAAGCCAAAGAACCCCAGGGATCCTCGGGAAGGCTCTCCCGGGCCCCACCGCCTGCCCGGGAAGGCTCTCCCGGACCCCATCGCCTGCCCGGGAAGGCTCTCCCGGACCCCATCGCCTGCCCGGGAAGGCTCTCCCGGACCCCATCGCCTGCCCGGGAAGGCTCTCCCGGACCCCGTCCCGCCGGGTGGGGAGGCGGTGGCCGGAGCAGGAGCCGGGCGCGGCTGCCCTCGAACCCCGCTGCACACCCGGCTCCGCTGAGCGAGCCCCCAGCACCTCTGAGCCCCACACGGCCCCCACCCTCCCAGCCGGAGGTTTGAGATGTTCTCAGCTAAAAGAGTGGGGAAAAAGTTCTCCGAGCCGCAGTTTACCTTTCCTGGGCAGACTCTGCGCGGCCCCGTTCACCTGCGGGGGTTACGAGCAGCCTCCTCCACACTTGGATTCACACCGGGCTCAGCTGTGACAGCCGCTCCTCCACACCCACCACAGCCTGAACCGACAGCTGCGGACTGGGAGCTGGGGAAACAACCGCAGGAACACCCACATTGCCGTGGGCTACATCAGGAGGAACATTGGTGTATCCACTCCTCCAGCAGAGTCCGTGCAGTCAAAAATGTCAGCAGCCCTGGAGAAGGGCCAGCAGGGCTGGCAGCAAGACCGAGCACTACAGCCACACACCAGCCCCCAAGTAGCTTCCTGTAGGATTCATTCTTTTTTTTGAGAATGTCTTTCCTAATGCTTGTTCTTCCACAGAAAACTATTCTCGACCTGTGAGTAGAAGTACCATATTCACACCTACTACACTTGGAAGAATTGAGTAAGCGGCCTGTTTTAAAAATTGTTTTGTTATTATGCTATGATTATTATTACTATTACTATTCTGTGCCAGTACTAGTAGCTGCACAGAACTGAGCTCTTTTAGTCAAAGAAGAGCTTGCATACCTCCTCCCACACAAAACCTAAACACAGATCAATTTTTCAGGCAAAACACACCCTTGTGCCTACCTCACGGTATGCAGAGTTAGGAATGGAACACATCAAGTACTAAATAATAAATAATTTCAGTCAAACCCAGCAATCAAAGTATACTCAAGTTTCTCCAACAGTACTTCATAAATTAAAATTATCTTGCAAAGATAAAAAAAGCCTCTTGTTTCGCAGTGCTCGGTCATTTTTATTAAATTCATACTATTTCCCTTCAAAATGCTGTTATTCTAGACCTCCAGTCCACTTTTATTTTTCTTGTTCAGAAGGGAACAAAGAGATCTTATTTGCAAGAGCATGCATGTTACTGCCTAAGTCTAGATAAATATAAACCATAGGTGACAGTTCATCACTTGAAGAAAAGATTTTAAGTACAGATTAAAACTAGCAGAGAAAAAACACCACAAGAGGAACCCAAGGCTCCATAGGGAGCTCCACTGGGTTTCCACACTTTTTGCTTGATTTGTTCCTACATCAGTGCTCCAAAGGGTTCATCTGAAAAGAAGGGGAGAACTAATATCTGAACCACATGAAGACTCCTACTCCAGTTACTGCCACGTGCCTCTGAAACACCAACCACTGCTTTCCAGTTTTGTTTTTTACCCAAGTAGAACAAGCAAAAATTCACTTTTCCTTTGTCCTGTTTATGAAATACTTTTGGCTGCTGCAGTCCAACTCATCTTCTGAAATGCAGTAAGTGCTAGGAGAGGGAGAATGTGGACAAGTGACCAAGAGGTGTGGGAGTACTAAAGCATCAGTGAGGAGCTTTGCATGGGGGCAAATGCTTGTGCAAGTCACTCTGGTCCCAGGGAGTCAAAGAACATTTGACAAAGCCACAATCTTGGTTCAGAACCAGGGCATGAACAGAACTCCAGAAATCCAAAAGCAAGCATTCATCTAATTAATTGTTACTGCAAGAATATGATGAACAAAAAAAATGAGGAAATTTGAGTGTAATAAAACATTAAGTCAAAGGAAAATATTTTTCCAACAATTTTAATCTCAAGATTCTTCCAATCAGCAAAAGCCCAAACAAAGTATGTGTTTTAAGTGGACAGAAAGTTTAAATCAGCAAATATCTACTGTGTTCCACAAACAATAATCTGACATTCCTGAATTAGTTCAGTATTCAACTGCAGAAAAACTGAAAATCTCTTACTAATTTGATTCAGTACTTTTGTCATAGTCCAGAATGGGGTTTTTTTTATTATGATGTGAAAACTTGATGGGGTAGAAATCCTGATGATGTAGCTACACACAAAACAGCTTCAATACAATTCACTTCAAAATAACATTCACAGATGCATATTTGTAAAGAAAGAACTTTGTACATCAAAGTGTTTACTGATTTTAGAGAGAACTACCTGTATGCAGTCCAAGGCAACATTCAACCTTTAATTATACTGAAATCAAGTTTATGAAGAACAAATCTTGGTCTAACTTCAGACCAATGAGTAATCAAAAAAAAATACAGTTCTTCAAGTAATATAAATGGTACCGAAGTTAAGTGAGCCCTACAATTACAAAAATTTCAAATGCAAGTCTGCAAAACAGACTCACAATGTAATGGCCATTCCATAAACTTCTGTGCATTCAACAAGAAAATACAAGCAAAAAGTTTAGTAGCACATGGTGGCATGAAATAACAGATTAGAAATTTTAGCTCACAGCTTTGCAATCCTCTAAATCACATACTTGAGTCACAGTAACAATCCAAGCATAGAGATAACTGCAGGTACTTAAACAGCAGTTTCAACAAAGTGACCCTCATTTTTAAGCTGATGCTCTTGATCTTCTAAAAAAGGAACTGCAGCAACTTGGTGGACATACAAATGGAATGGTGAATGTCAGAGACTTAGTGCTTCAACAGATTTTTCATATCAGTGAATCCATCTGGATTCCCAAACTTGTTTAAAAGGAAGAGTAGGACTTGTTTATGCTTTTCAAGCTGTGGAATAAACAGAAAGAGTTAGAAGCATACAATTCTGTGTTTTTTTTTTTAATTGCTGATTTCAGATCAGGGTAGATCCAAATATGACAAACTCAGCTAAGTACCATATTAATTCAATAAATATATTTAGTTCCTTTCTTTGTAAAATCTTCTGGAGAAAAAGAAAAAGTCAAAAAAATTGTAGCTGACTTCCCCTTGTCCATGTATGAGACCCTCCCCTCCTTTTTTTTTCTGAAGCAGCTTCCTCAGACCAAATTGTTTAAATACTCAAATTAAGACTGAGACCAGCATCTTAAATTAGACAACAGAGAAAAGTACCACTCCTGAGACTTCAAACTTGGAAAAATGAAGTAAGAGCTGTCTGTGGGGCAAAGTACAGACTAATGAAGTCTGTATGCTCTAAATACAACTCTCCCTCAGCTTCAGGGTGCTCTAATTATTACTGTATATAAAAAATACAGAGGATAATGTGTCAGGATACATTTCACAAAACTTCTACGTTTCAGTAGCTATTATTTCCCCTATTCCCATTTGCCTCCTACACAGGGTTTATTTTTTCTTTTTGAATCCTGGAAACATAAAAAGGAAAGTATTGTTTGGAGTGAATCGTACTTGCGCTTTTAATTCCGTGCAGCAGCAGTTGGTCTCAGCTCCATTACCTACAAAAACCAAAGTGAATGAGCAGAATACACACACACATTCCTTCCCTAATTTAAGAGGTGACATGTGACATTGTGCAGCATTTTTCGAAGCAAAAGTCATTTAGCCACACACCCCTGTTCTTACAAGTTCTTCAGAATAAGCAAACTGAAATAATCAAGCCAAAGTAAGTACCTCCATGTTCACTGTGTGAGCTTTCAGCACTGCAGGATGTGACCAAACCCTCCTTCAGCAGTTTGTCAGCTACATTCACATAACCATTGTCAAGGTGTTTCTCCACTGTTACTAAATTAACATTTCCATTAATTCCTTTCACTGTAATTGTGACGTGTTGCTTCAATAATAGGTTTTTCAATTTGTCAAGCACTAATGGAGACCACTCAGCTTTCTCTATTCCTGCAAAAAAGAGAAAATCAAGTTTGTTATATAAATAATTCTTTAAGCTATAACTTCAATTGTACATACATGTTTTGGAAAGTATGATACTAAATTTTCCTAATATAAATAGTTTACATTCTAGAGTTAATGAACTAAAAATATGTTTTCTAAACCAGCTTTTACCATGTTTACCAATATACTATTTTGTTTAGCAGTATTAAGAAACCAAAACTACCACCAGAACAGGTACAAATTTATAATGTTCAAGAAAACCAGTCAGGGGGTTTTGGGGTGGACTTTTTTGCTTATTTTGGGGAGGTTTTTTTTACCTGCAAGTGAACATGTAATTGTCTGAAAAGGCAGCTTTAAATAATGATCGGTGATTGGCAGCACCTTTGAAAGGGGTAAAGTTTCTGTGCTGCCATAGTCTCCATACAGTACTTTCACTGCAGACTGGGAAGCTTCCAGAACAACAGCTCTGTACCAATTGCCATTACCTGAAAGGATTGGGACAAAAATGGTCACTTGTGAAGAATCATCTTATAAACACAGCTTATCCCGAGAACAAGAAACTGTAGAGTTTTCCAGGAATTTTTAAATACTGTGGTGGATATATAAAAGGCCAATTGACAATAAGCACAATTAAGAGATCCATAAGCACTTTCAAGTTGGTGTTTTTCCTTTGTCTCAAGTAAAAATGAAAGCTGTGTTTTACACTAGCCAAGGAAATGGAAGGACAAACAATTGCCTCACCTGAAAACTGAGCACAACAGGCTTCACCCAGTTTTGGCTGGAAGGGCTGCTTGTTACAGGATCTGCAATAGTCTTCCAGTGAAATCAGCTCCTTCAGGAGCTTCTTCTGACCTACAGAAAAAACCCACATTCACTAACCACACCTGGGTACAATGAAGAGCATACTTAAGCCCCCTGCTCCCACCTTTACATTTTTTGTATTTTCCTACTGCCCAAGATATATTTCTACACAGTTCAGTTCACTACACACACTCATTTTATTACCTAGCTTGCAACAGGGACTTCTTACTGGTATTAGGAGCAGTGAACACTTTTTCTTACCTTTATTTGGAGCTGGTACAGCATAGAACAAGTCTGGGCTTACAACTTCTGTTACCCAGACAGACATGGTTTCATCTACAGCCAATTCAATTGATTTCCAGTGCCCAAGTGAGGTTGCTAATAGAAATTGTGAGAAAATGCAGTGTTATCACTGTCCTCCAAGCATACATGTATTTTAAGGAACTGTTATTTCACTTGATATTTATAATAATTTTTTGAATTTCAGACAATTATGTGTCTTCCCTTTAGGAAGACAAATTTAAACCAAGATAAATGATGCTTACTTTGCTGTTCATAAGCTGCTGGCATATAGAAATAGCTAAAATAAAAAACAGCTCAGAAAAAAAAAAGATCTTGAAAAGCAAACATGAGAAAAGTTTCAGTCATAGAAAACTTCTAATTCTCTGATTTCCACAGAGTCAAACAGCATTCATTTAAGACAAACACAGCAATTTTTCTCTTTCTCTTTTTGTCTGTAATGCCACCTGCAGGGCAGCTGGTGTTCAACTGTAAGAACTGACAATATAACTCAAACTATGCATTGATATTAATTACAGTTAAACAAGAAAGTAACAGTTAAAGGCTGAATACTGAAAATTCTTGTTAAATCTAAAAGTTAACATTCCTTTAATTACCTTTTTGGTCAACAGACTTGTTTGGAAAGTTATTTTTATCTTGTAGAACTTCCTTTACAACCAGTTTTTCTGAAGTTAGTATCTCATTGATTATTTTTGGACAATCTGTGGAATTGTCAGTAAGCACTACACCTGCCCCATCTTCAGAAAGGGAAGTTACTGTGGCTTGAAGCACTAAGCCTGAAGTGTACATATGAAATCTTCTTGCAGCTTCTGGATTCCATCTGCTATTTCCAGGTTTTATACCTAGGAAGTAAAGTAACTGTTAAAACATCTCCATTCATTAATATTGACTTTCCTCAACACTATAATTTCCTTTAAAAATACTTTAAAAAAACATTATTTAAAGCATACCCTGAGCTATCAAGACTACCTTTGCTAACCTAGGGCAACACATTGTCCTTCATCCTGGTAACTGCTCTCCCTCTTCCTCCTCTTTTCTAAATGCCCAAATTTCCTCAGGACTCCGAAGTTTCATCCTCTGTATTTTATGATCCAACCAAGTAAATCCTTAGCCTTAGCACAAAAAACAGTACTAAGACTGTTTTTGAATCAGTGTAATCCTTTTTATGAAAGGAGCAGACAAAAGCTAAGTTCTTTAAGGGTTGGTGGCTGGGGGGAGGAAGAGCAAAAGACACTTGAATGAAATGAAATGAGGTTTAGATATTTTTCCTGTTTCCATATTTTTCATTTCATTCTTCATCAGGAAGAAAGTAAAATTCTGCAGAATTTTGAATGGTGTGGAAAACGAATTTGCAGAACACTGAGAAACAGCAGTACAATGCCAAACTCTTCAGAAATTGAAAGAAAACTGAAAGGCCAACTTGCTTCATTAAAACAGATTAGCTCCTTTGCCTGCAAAATTTTTGAGAAACAAAAGTTGCACAAAAGCACATTTACTCCTAGCAAGGCAACAATCAAAAACCAGTAAGCACTGCAAATGAAGTAGAACTAAATAAGCTCTCTCTGACCAGTACAGTAGTAAGCAGAGTCCATGCAGATCACTCCAGGCAGGAGCTCAGAGAAGAGAAGGCAAATAAACAAACCTAAAAGAACAGAGTTCTGCACAGTATTCCCTGTCATCACCTCCTTTCCCCAAAACAGCAAGTCTCTAAATGCAAGAGCTCTTGTAAGAGAAAATTCACAAGATTCACCTGAGAGCCAGCATTTAATTGCTTGAAATGGAAGTTTTAGGAATGAGGGTAAGATCTGTCGGATATTATCCAGTGGTACTTCCTCAGTATTTCCATAATCCACAAAGCTCACTTGAACATTTCCATGTGAAGTGACACTTTGCACCACAGCACGGTACCAGTTACCATCCTCTAATTTTAAAGAAGATTAAAAAAAAAATTAATAATTACTTCACACATTTGCTAAGTCTACCAGTTTTCGCTTGTTAGTAAATAAATATATTTCTTTGCTGTCCTCTGTCAATGTAAACTGTCAGCTAATTTTTCATGTTCACCCTATAAAAACAAAACTATTTTAGGCTGTTACTTACCAGAGTAAAAAGCACAGCAAGGGTCTCCATTCTCAGGCTCAAAAACATCTGGTGGTGTTCTCTGACAGTATTCAGACAAGGATTTATTAAGTGAGTCTAGAGCAAGCAAGTCTGAAAATTAGAAAGGAAAAAAACCTGAGATCAATGAAATGAGCTGACTTGAACTTTTATGAATTTAAGATATCCTTTGGCTAGGTTATGGTAACTCTTTCACTTTCCTCTACTTCTTGTCTTCAGCATTTTCAGATTTCAATACCATGATCCAATTTCTTTGTCACTCCACTTGTATTCTTAGATAAAAACCTCAGAGGTAAGCCTTCATGCTGCAAGCTTACTTGGCATAGTAGTTCATTAGAATTGTAATAAATGACAAACCAGAAAGCAAAGAAACTACCAGAAAGAATGAAGCTGAATAAACTTACCATGTCTGTTTGAAATCTGACAGTAGAATTCTCCAGGATTGTACACTGCACATACTATGACACAGAGTGTTTCGTTAAGAGTTAATTTAATCCACTTGCACAATCCTTTGTTTCTTGGGTCCTCTAGAGAGGACAGAGAAAAGCACAGAATTAAAAAAAACTGAAGTAACTTTTACAGGAAAAAAAACCCATCCCTCAAATTTCACATTCACATCCTCAAATTTCTTGTTATAAACTGTCCAACAGACTAATTACCAGGGAGAGCCTCTTTGCAGAGTAAAACCAAGTAAGAGAAATATGCCTGTTGTTTAATGTATTTCTTCATTACCAGAAAGAGCAAGCCATAAATAGCAGGAAAGAGTAATCACACAAAGAGGTAAAGACTAGCTGGCAACAGCCTATGCAAGAGGGACACTGGGGAACCTTGGGTCCTGGAAACAGGATAGGGAGCATAGAAGAGAGAAACATCACCAGGACTACTGGGAACAATCTAAAGAGGAAGAGTGAAAAAAATTACTAGAAAGACTGGTTGCAGAAATTTGCACTGTCTATTATACTCAGTTACCTGGAAGAAGCTTATTATTTAACACAATTTGAAGGATACATAATGGGAACACTAAATCGTGGCAGACTGGAGAACACACTGTTTAAAAACCTGCATTCAACAGCTACGGCTCAATGACAGAAATTACAAAAAGGTGAGAGGCAATCAACAAATCAAGGCAGTACAAAACAGGTCCTCAATGAGGACCACAGATAAAAATGTGTTTAGATACAGAAAATTACTGCTTATTTGAATTTTTTGTAAGATTCCTTACTCTTCTGAACAAAGACAAGGACTAATTGGGTCCTGGCCATAAGGCATCTGTTGAGAAAGATCGAAATTATTTGAACGTAGACTTGACAAAAAATGTTTTTAGTACCAATGGATCAGAAGAGAATATATAGGTTTGACAGACACAGGATGGAAGAAAAGGAACTAAGCTTCATATGCGAGAAGCCAGGAATCTTCCTTAAGATTTCAAAGAAATTTAACATAACTTTTTCAAAAATATCTCAGACTGAAGCTTTGGTCACTAAATTCAAACAAGGCAATTTAAGTGCAGAATTAAATGAAAGCTTTATAAACTACTACAGTCAATTTTTCAAGGACTAAGTATGTGGGTTTATATGTAAAATATAGGAACAATGAAGATGAAAATAGAGGAGATATTATTTGCACTAATGGATAAGGGCATAAGAACAAGCAGATAATAACCAATCATAGTACTCCAACTGGAAATTGTAAGACTTCTAAGCAGAGTAAGCACCAACTTCCAAAAGCAGGCAATTACAAATTTGTTAAGCTGCACACCTGGACACACACAGACACACAACCTCTTTATGGCTAAGTTGCCATAGTTAAATCTTGGACTTGTGAAGGCTAGACCTGACGAGCCAGACTGAAAAGCTCTTACCAGATAAGAGCTTGCATTCTCTGTTCCCACTCTAGCAGGAAGTTAAATAATGCCAATGCAGCAAGATGTGTTCATACTCACCCTTGTCTTGCTCAGCATCACTCCCTGTGGCTGCTGGTAAGGCCCTGCTCAGTTCCTCAGCTGCACAGCCTTCCCTGACAAGAAGGCTCGATATATTTACTGCTGGAATACCTGATGCATCTGTAAGCTCCACCACAGATCTAGAACTCTCTTTATCCACTACTTTTATTGTCAACACTTTGTCTTTCACCAGTGTTTTCATGTAAGAAATACCTTCTGAGGTCCATGTTCCTAATGGTGGCTTTACACCTAAAAAGTCACATAGTATGGAAAGGTTCCAAGGTCAGTCCAACTCTCACCAGTGTGTGAACAAGTACAACTGCAAGCACATTCTGAAATATCTGTCACATTTTGTAGATATGCCATGACAGTTAAGAATTCTGGAAATAATGCCTATCATTACCTCCATCCTTCCCCATGTTTCAAGTGAGATACTACAGGTTTGATAGTTATGCAATACCATTTGTTTTCCCCCTATCTAGTTTGAAATTGCTTATCATTTACTTTTACCTGCCAGGCAACATCTTATGGCTTGAGCTGGCAAGTCCATTAAGCTTGGAATTATAGGACGAAGTCTGGTCAGTGGGATAGAGTCAGAATTACCATAATCCATATAGTCCACCAAAACAGTGTCTTCAGAAGCATAAGCTGCAACAGCAGCACGATACCAAAGGTTGTCTTCTAGAAAGGAAGACACAGGGTGAAATGTCTGAGAGCAGAATTTTATTTTTTTTGACCAACCAATATAAAAATGCATCCACCTCAGTACAGCTCAGGACTACCAGGTGCTGGCTAAGTTTGAGAAGCAGTCTATCAGAGTAGCATCATTCTCTGATAAAACCCCATTTCTTCTGTGCTTCTTTTGGGGACTGAAATTTCAAAGATATACTTATTTCCATCCTGGGGAAATAGTAATTAGCAACATAAAAACCTGATCTCTTAAAAAACTATTCTAAATAATCTGAATCCAGATTATATCCAGAAATAAGAGTTTGCTCAAAGGGACAGATTTTAAAATTGGTATTTTATAGACACCATTCCTTAAATCAGTACCAAGCATTATCCACAGCTAAAATCCAAAGACAAATAAAATCTGTATGTAATATTTCTAAACACAATTACAAAATGTATCCTTTGTGTAATAAATTTAAGCAACATAACTTAGTATTTTCACTCCATTTTTACCTGTGAACTGGGCACAGCACACATGGCCAGCAGCAGGACGGAAAGATGGACTACTGGGTAATTTGTCACAGTATTCATTAAGGGATGCTTCAAGCTCAGCAAGTTGACCTAATGTTAAAATACATACGTTTTGGAACATAGCCTGTCTTGCAATTATTACAAAAAAATTAGGCTCAAAGCCTGGAAGAACACTTTGTAGTCCAATGGAGATTTTTTCAAATTTTTAACATTGATCAGACCAGGGCTCTTCAATCACTAACATTCAAAAGAGTCCTCATGTGTGTCTGAGGAATCACAGCAGTGAACACACAGGGAAAACCAGTGATGGATTTTTTTCAGCAAAGGGACAAAGCTGAAGCCAGTGCAAATTGAAAGCAAGCTAGTGGAGGCATGCCAAGAAGAAACCACGGAAAAGAGCTCTTCCAACAACAGGCAGATGATGAGGCAGGCCACTTCTTCCCAAAGGACACACTTTGCTACTGATTACCCAGAATTAAAAGGCTGCACTGAAAGACACACAAGAAAAATTCACCTTCCTCCAGCCACTCCCTACCAAAGAGAAAAATGCCCTACTAGGCACTGTACATCCCACTGCCAACCCAGCACTTACGGGCACTTTGCATCCGCTGACAAAAAAAGGTGTCTGGATTCTGAATGTGGGAAACCACACCAGAAAATTCATCTCCAATACTCAAAGAGACAAACTTGGCAACTGAATTAGCACAGTTGGAAGAGTCTTCATCCTCAGGTTTGTTTTTTTCACTTCCCTTTGAATGGTTTTCTGATACTGAAAAGGAAAAAAGGTTGCCAATCAAAAGCTAGCTGACTTTGAAAATCTAAATATATTGAAATAGTTTATTATTTTTATTTATGCTTTGAACTTTGAAGGCTCCTGTCATATAATGAAATTAATGCTCACATAATAATCACTATTCAGGTGTTTTATACTATTAAAATGTGTATGAAATAATGTCAGTAGTGACCTGAAGGAAGCTCCATTAGCCAACATTTTTAAGTTTGGGGTGATGCTAGGAAGCAGCTAGAATATTATGCACAGAAGGACCTAAAATTCCCCAAGTTTAGTTTGATTTGTTTGCTTACCTCTTGGAGAGTCCCCTTTGGCATCATTTCCTGAAGTTAAATGAGGCTTCATTTCTAAAGGAAGTTTATTTAGGCAGTCTTCTAAAATAAAGATACAAGAATAAATGATTTATCACACAAAATAGCCATTAGCTAGTTTCACTTCAGAACCATCCTCTGAACCAGATCTTTATCCCTATTACAAGCTGAGCATGATCTACTTATTGTTCAGCACCTTATGTTTAAAATGCAAAACAAAAGTAATTTCAGAGCAGCCCAACTCCTTGAGTTCTCTGAGCACATTCACAGCTCCAAGACTGTCTGACTTCATAAAACAACAAAGCAGTAATAATCAACATTTACCTGCAGTCACTAAAGACTGTGAGCTGAAAAACCGATTACAGCTTTTCAGACACAAGGATTCCTAACTTACCTCATTATTTACAACACTGTGTATATAATGGTTTAGTCAAGATGTCTTTGTAAATCTTGATTTCTCAGCTATTACATAGTCCATTTCTGATGCACGAAGCAGTATTCCAAACTTTCAATACTATTATTTCAAATTAAAACCTCAATACAGGTGTTTCAGTTGCTTATAAAGGCTGGAATGAATGCATGGAACGTTTCAAGAATGGAGTGATATTTATGTGATCTTCTCTCTAAAAGGTTGGCAGGTTACATATAATTTCACCACTAGTGTGCTGTGAAGCAATCAAATGTGAACTGTGCCCAGCACAATCCTTAATCCTTTGAATTTTCATGTGACTAAACTGAACTGTCCTTTGACAGACTGCATAGTATTACATGGAGATAAGCTTCCTGCACACGAGCAAGTTCAGCAAGCTAAGAGATCAACCACACATCCCTGAACGTTTCTGTGGGCTGCAGATCAATGAAATAAAAATGGTCTTGGCACTACATCATTCCTGCTCTGCAGCCAGAGGAAATCCTAAACAATGGACAGAAGGTACACCCTGCATGAATTGATCTGCTTTGACAATCAAGCCCAGCTCAACTGAAAAACTGAATTCTGACTCCTCAAAGGTCTGGTGCTTGGCTTGTCTCTCACTGAAGCTTGCTAAGTTAGAAATATAAACATGCTTATAGAGTTCTCTAACTGGATACAGCAATATCCAGTGATTGTTCTTTCTCTGAGATACTAAGTGAGCATATATGAAATACAAGACATGGAACTAGAAATTGGCAGTGTAATTTTTGAAGAGTTAAAAATGAATGAGAAAGAAACAAAATGGTACCAAATTTTCATGCATCTATTAAAACAGAAAAATGAACAAGATAATCCAGAACACACTGAAGTTAATACAACTCTATGGGAAAAGTAACCTTACTAAAATTTAAGATTATTAAGCTTAGTAAGGTATTTCAGGCATTTATGTTTCATGAAAAGGTGAAATAAAGTAGAATTGAAAAAAAAGTCAAGGGAGAGGTTGGGAGAGTGACAAGAGGGAGGAGGGCAATAGAAAAAACACTCATCTTTTACAGGTGTTGAGAGGGGTGTGAACATTAAAGCCTTAATTGTGGTGGGGCTTTTTACCCACTCATCCAAGCACTTACCAGAATCTGGAAGAACAACATCTACAGCAAAACTCAACCTCACTTCCTCCTGTAATATATCAACACCAGTTAGTGAATAGTGCTTTCCCATGAGCTGAGGAAAAAAAGCTTTCAATGCCTTCATTCCATCCTTTTCCTTTTGAATCATGGGCAAAGAAACACTTAATGGACTGGAAATAATTATAGTTAGAACACGAGGGGATAGCAGATTATTTCCCCCTAAGTGACTAAATAATTAAGGCCTTCAGAAATATTGCCTTGCATATTAAAGCTGCTGCTGGAGCTTGAAGTGCTATCAATTCTACAAACTTCTGCACTCTCTTCTGAAGAGCTGGGAAATTAGGGTAAAAATAAAGAATCCACAGAAGCTGAATTACCCTATTTAAAACACGTATGACTTATGTTTAATATGAAGCTGTAGCTCCTTGTAGTAACAAAGTCCAAGAAACACTGCAGAGATACACTGAACATCAATGAAGAACAAGTGCTGAAGACTCATGCATTCACTTCCTCACACCTGTTTTACAGGACAACTCAGCTAAAATACCCACTAATGATGCTCTCATAAATAAGAAGAATCAAACTCCACCTGCTTCCTCATAACATTAACACCTCAGAGTAGATTATAGCTACTGCTTTATCTGCTGGCTTCCATTTTTGAAGTCTAATAATTTAATGTAACCCACCTTAGTATCATTCAACATGCAATCTAAGCTCTCTTACTTCTGCAGAACTTATGAGAGCTTCAAAAGAGAAAAAAAATCTTCTGTTCTTTGAAAATAAAGTGACTGCAAATTTTTTACTCATATTGTACAACCATTTGGTAGAAAGGGCCCTCCCCATCAGCTGACCAGTTTCATTAGAACCCAGTCACAAGTACACACACACAACAGGAAGTAAAGGGATGAACAGAAGTTTCATGACACGAAGTGTTCTTTCTAAATTCCTTCAGAAAGTTAAAAAGATAAATAAGCTGCTTCAAAGAAGTACATGACAAAGGAGTTCTACAGTGCAAACACGAGGCTAGCTGGAGGTATGCAAACTTATTCACCTTCACAAATGTGATCCCAAGAAACCATCAAGACAGAAAAATCAACTCCTGCAGAAGAGTTCACAGGAAGATTAGAAGAAATGTTTGGCTCAAAGATCAAGAGAGGCTTCAACACATTACAAAGGAGAACTGTGTCCCCTTTAGTTCCTTCTACAGCAAAGAAACAACATCTTATCTGCATCTGTTACTGTATAATACTACATCAAGTGTTTTTCTCTAATAAATTTCCAAGGCTTTAAGAGTCAGCTCACAATTTTTTCACAGAAACAAAACACCTGAAGTTTTCTTCACCAGAAGTGAATTGGACACACTACATGTCTTTCCTTCCCACAGTATTTCTCTAGCAATATCATACACGACTTGATTTTTAACTTTTTCACAATATTTATAAAAAAAAAAAAAAAAAAAAATAAAAGACACTGAAAGTAAAAGGCTTTGTTCAGAACATGTTNGGGTTGACCAATAATGCTTCTAAGACACACCTAAAATTTCCGGAATGCTTCTCCCAGTAACTTTTCATTTGAAGCACTGATCTTTATAAAAGGAGCAACTTATTCCTTCCCTGTACAGTTTAAATGAGCCACACTTCCACTCACTCACAGCAGATCCATTCAAGAAATAGTCAAAATTGTATTGCTTACCTTAAGATAAACTCCTGTCTTGGTTTTGCTATTACTTAAACTGTAATCAAAGAAAAATGTCAATTTGAAAACCAGAAATATTTATTATAAAAATTAATAATACTTATTATAAAAATTAATAATACAATCTATTTGCAAATAGATAAAAGGCTGTGTTCATAGTATGTGATTTTTTTCCAACCCTTATTCCTTATCCTAAATGATGAGGAATGCAGAATTACTAATATGGTAATATATAATAATGACAGGCATAATATAATGCAGTACTGGCCTAAGAATAAGCAAAATATTTTACTGTAATAGTGCCTTCCCATGGTCGTTTGTGTTGTAGTGGGAGGGACATTGTCTTTCTGTGAAGATTATGTGGCAGAACTTTCAATAAACTTACTTCTGTTTAAGGGGCTCACAAACCAGTCTGTGTGCTCTCCAATCTTTTTTCTGACAATCTGCAGAGCAATAGTATGTTTGCAGACACTGTGAACATCTGAGCTTTCCTAAAACAAACAAACAAAAAGACAAATCTGAGCAAAACACATATTGGAAGGAACAACTGTTTAAATAACTGCTTTACAAAACAGCTCCCCTGCAATTCTAAGCATATACAAATAGGTATTTGAATTCACATACAGCTGTCAGACAATGCTGCCCAAATGTTCCAAATTCCTTCTATATTTAAGGGAAAAAACACCACCACTTGATATAGAAAAAAGCCATTTCTGAGCAAACCTGACCTGGTTTCACTGATAAATGTACTGTATGTCACAGACTGCAGGACAGCAGGCACTTACCAAACAGACCACAACGATGGCAAGTGCCCCCTTTAGGGGGTGGTACTAACAAATTCAAGAAACTCTTATCATAGCAAATAGAAAAAGCACTCTTAGAGGAATACTGCAATTTCTTTGGCTTCCCATTAATCCAATTAGAATGTGACACCTGTGGAAGAAAAACCAGAAGTCATTCTTACTGGAAAAAAGCAGCCCGTGAGGGTAGAAACATTCTAATGTACAAAAATATGACAACAAAAGGAGACAAAACTTCTAAGTTCTAGAAAGAGAAATACATGCTGGTAATTCCTGCTATCTAGAAATGCTCAGAATACTTGGGGCAACTATAAAGTGAAATAACTCACAGTATTTTCTTTATCAGCTGCAGCTATGCAGTTCTCTCTACCAGTTTTGTCTTCCATAGAACTTCCTAGAAGCAGAAGTATTTGCAAAGGGATCTGATTAACAACACTAACACATGCCTATGTTATGGAGTATTTGCAGGAAGAAATAAGGCTCTTGGCTACTCCTAAAATTCTGCCAGCCCATTTGAGTGAACGAGATGCCTGGACCATGATACTCTCTGGAAGTCATTTGTTTTCATTCTGATACCACTTTTATTCAATAATGCAATCAGTGGTATTATTAAAACAATAGTTTTGCCTTCTGTGCTTATCACTCAATACTGAGAAACAAAACACTCTGAAAGAAGAGAATCTGACTTTGCAGTGAGTGCCTTATAAATCTTGCAGTCTTTCCTGTGAGTTTTTATTTACCAAACAACTCAGACATTCAGCTAAGCCTGCACATCAATATAATAGGAACTCTGTAACTTTAAGTGGGCAACTCACCCACCTACAAAGAATTTATTTCGGTTCTAGGCTACATATACCATTCAAATCTTGTTCAAGTCTGGCAGGCCTGACCATGGTCTCCACTGAGACAACAGAGAGTTTACATGGTCTTTTTTTCCCATCTGGAAGCAAGTTAATCTTGTAAATTCTGCCTGCACTAAAACTCTTGCCTAACATGAAATCAAATTTCAGGAACTCTCCAGACCCAAGATGTTTGTACATAAAGCTAGTTCAGATGTTCCAAAATGAAGCCTTTCCCTCTCCCCAGCTTGGAGTAAGAGAACATGGATCAGACAGTACCGAGGCATTTAAGAGATGTGAAACATTGCTGAAGGAACTCCAACTCCCATGTATTGATCCAAATTGCCCAACACCTCAATTATCCTGGTGGGTTTTTTTAGTTTCTGAGTCATTTCAGTAGGCACAAATTTGGTTAATCAGGAATTGTATTTATAAGCCATACTCATACTGATGATGTGCATCAATAATAAAGCATACATACAATCACAGAAGAATAAAGTCAAGATAGCTCTGTCAAGCTTAGGAGAGTCTCTTTTGTTGTACCTGTCCTGCTCTTAAAGCTTTCTGTATTGTTTCTACGCTTGTCAAAAATACCTTGCATTGTTTGCTTACAAAATATTGTATTTTGTTAGATATTTCAGAAACTCAGCCTCAAAACTAAAAACTTTTCAACAGTAAGTTGGTACCTGTGACCCTGTTGCTTAAATCTGCATCTGCAACTTCATTATGTTGAATATTAAGTGGTTCTGCCATCACATAAAGGTTGACGTTAGAGTACGACCAAAGGTGGCTGTAGGCCAGGTAACTGCAAAAGCATGGATTTAAAGATTAATTCAGGCAGGCACACAAATTAAAGTATTTTTGAGTCATATTCTGAGGATATATTTAAGCATTCATTTTGGAAGGCTAATTCTCTACCATTTGGTTTTGTTTTTTTGTTTACACAGCAAAACACTTTCTGCATGTAAGAACTCATCAATGAATACTGCAGATTAAAGAATGAAAATTCCTTTAGGAAAAGAACACACTGACAAATAGGAGTGGCCCTCAACACCTGCACATCAAGCTTGCTGTGTTTCTGGAGAGACTTCGATGTGCTTTTGTTAAAAAAGTTAGTAGTAATAAAAAGCACAGGCTGAACTCCCGGATTCCTCATGCCCGGGAGCCTGAAGGGAACCACTGCCCTAAGAGCGGCTGCCTGAGGGGAAGCAATGCCCTGGGCTCTGCGAAATGCATATTCAGCACCTGCTTTCCTAATGCTGAGATGCAATATAATTGTTTCAAATAAAAAGCATAGGAGAAAACGAACAAAAATGAACCTGCAAATAAAGCAGAGTAGTCTTCGAAGTGACACTGCAAGCCAACTCCACCAGAAACGTGCTTTCAACAACCGCAATTAAACACGTGCTATTAAGTCATTTTAAGTAACTCAGAATGAAATAAGACAGCTCCGTGCCACGGCCTCCAGCCAAGCTCGCAGCCAAGTCCGCCACCTCCAACCCTCTCCCCAGCAAAGCGTCACCCCGGGCCTCCCCCGGCTCCTTTCCCGGGGGAAAGCAGCGCTCACGCCGAGATCAGCGCTCACGCCGAGATCAGCGCTCACGCCGAGATCAGCGCTCACGCCGAGATCAGCGCTCACCCTGGGCCGGCCCCTGCCCCTCTCTCCTCTCACAGCAGCCCTCACCC
>VZTB01000874.1:1372644-1436739 GCA_013397245.1 Thryothorus ludovicianus | reverse complement strand
GATAAACCCCGGGGGAGGCGGGGGCGGGGGAAGGACGGGAGGGAGGCAGAATTCCGCCGGTGGCGAGGGGCTCTCCCTGTGCAGATGGGGGCACGGGGCTGGCAGAGTCGCGGGAGGAGGGAGCGAGGTGACAGCGGGGCCGGGGCTGAGCTCCTGCCATAGCGACACCTTCCCGGTCAGGACCTCGAGCGGGCAGCGCAGCTCCTGTGCTGGCTCGCAGGCTCTTTGTTTCTCTACAGCTTTCTTCTCCGCGGTATTAATTGGATTGTGCTGTTTCATTGGCTGCGTGTTGATTTTGCTGTATGGGTAAATAATTAGATAACAAAGCACAGGAACTGTTAGGGAGGTTATTTTTTTTAGAGCTGGCCGCGGTGTTGCGGTAGGGTACGTGTCCTTGTTTTTGCAGATGGTATTTGGAAAAGCTGCTTGCCCTTCTAGGTTTGAAAGAAGGACTTCAGCAAAATGATTATGATGTAGGCATGCAGATTTTGGCTCTTGTCCCGGAAAATAGGCTGCACAGGTGAGTCTGATACATGTATACTTCCAGCGAGACTCTGTGCAGACCAAAAGAGGATTTCTTAGGGAATTGAAATCTGTAAGATGAGAAGTATGGCATTCCGGCTTTAGTACTCGTTTGCTTTATCTTCAGTAGAACTGCTTTTCAGAAGTTAAAATGTTGCAAGCAGAATACACTAAAAATCCAAGTATGGCCACTGTCCCAATATATTTTATTGTTTAAGGAAATTGTTGAAACTGTGAGCCACAGCTGTGTTTCTCCATGGGCAAGGAAATGTAATCACTGGCTGTTATGAATGCTTATGTTGACATTGGCTTAAGGGAGGAGATGGTTAAGCTCTGGAGCTATGAGAAACTGAAAGTATGAAGATGTTTCAGGAGGCTGTTAGATGACATTTGAAATGTCATTAATTTTATATAAAAAACTAGTTCAATTGCCTTTGAGCTCTTCTTTTTCTTCAATCATCCCTTCTCGTCTGGTTTTAAAACAGTATTTTTCTGTCATTTTGTAAGACTCGATTTGGAGTTGTTGACAGCTGTTTATTGGAATTGTGAGGCTCACTGTTTAAAACTGAAGAACCGAATACAGAGAGGGGTTAATTTCATCCTAATTAGCTGCTCTGTTGCTTAATGCTACCTGAAGCTAGTACTGAATTTCCTGAAGCTAGCTTTTTAAAGAGCTATGAAAAATAGGCAATGTTTTTCTGGATTTAATAGTGTTATTGGGCATGTTAAATTAGTAGATGTGGGGTCCAGGAAGCAATATCCTGTACTTAGTTCTGGACTGACTTGTTCTGAACTTGTTTTCCCATTGCCAGAGACAGTATTGGATAGCCTCATGGATTATACTTACCTTCAAGTCATAGTCCATGACTCTGCTGCCTCAAACTGAGGGTGAAAAAAAATCTCATCAGAAACAAATCAGTGTCAGAATAGAGGGGACTATGATGACCCTAATTTCAAGAAGTACATGGAATACTAATACTGTAATAATATTATCTGTAATACTGCCTCTTAGATTAATTAACAGAAGTCAGTGTTCTATAGAGCTCATTGTTGACTTTTTCACATCCTTAAAGGATTGATGTGTTTACTTATTTGTTTTCAGGATACTGGAGAAATTCTAGGAAAGTCAGGTTTGAAAACAGTAGAGCTCTACTATCCCCCAAATGGTGTTTTTTCAGTATGTAGTGACCATACAGACAGTAATTCTGTGGCTGGAATTTTACAGCCTTTTGCTTGTTCTGGAAGCAGTATTTGAAAAGAGCCATGGAAAGCAAAAATGCTGCAGTCTCCAGTGCCAGATATGCCAAGATCTGTATCTTAACCAATGCCGTGGCACTACAGGCTTGTAAGAGTCTGCCAGAGCTCTGTCTTCTGCAGTGTGAACAAGAGTTATGGCTCTGTGATAGGTGCAAAAGACCTGTCATGGAATGTGTGCTTTGTTCAGATTGTGTACTCAGTCATAAATCTGATTTCTTGCCCTCCCTTAAGGCATTCTTCTTTGCACAGGTGATGTTCTCAGTGTCAGAAGGTGAATGCAAACAGGGTTCTAGTGAGGACAGAGCTGCTCCTGGCCTTGTTGGAAGCAGAGCTAAAGGCAGGGTGCTAAAACCTGAAAGGTGCTAGAGCTGGCATTGCAGTCACTGGTTGGTGAAATAGACTTATTTTATTGACCTGGAAGAGTCATTTTATTGACCTGTGCTGAAGGCACACAGAAGATTGCAAGTCTGTGTGTGGGCCCTGAAGTGTCCAAGCCTCATGTGATGTTCACAGTGGAAGGGTGCTGTTGCTAACGTGTTGTTTTTCCCCTGATATGTGAGCTTCCAATGTTGGGGCTCCTATGACAAAAAATAACATTCAAGATGTACCTCATGACTTGTTTTATGATGGGAGCAAATCCAGCCTCACTTGTTAAACCTTAACTGATGAACTTTATTTTGGAGTTGTGCTGTTGACTCCAGGCATGGAGTTAATATGATCATAATATTAACCATGTGCATGAATTTGATAGAAAACCTGGTGCTACCTTGAAGGAATTGTGCATTTCTGTTTAACTATCTAACTTGAGATTAAAGCAAATACAAAGTTTGAGTAAACCTTGTCTCCTAAAGTATTGTCTCATATTCAAAGAATGGATAAAAATGCTGAGCTTTGCACCTTGGCACTGCCATTGGTGTTTAATGAAGTCACTATAAAAACCTGAGAAGAATAAGTTGAAGTGTTAAACTGATAAAAACAAGGAAATCCTGTGAGTACCCACTGTGTATAGTCACTGTCCACTCCTTCCCTTTGTGCATCAAAGCAGTTCTTTGTGTGAGTTGAGTCAGAAGCTGTGTCAAGTTCTGCCTGGGCTGCAGGACTCCATGTCCCAGTGTACAGCCAGCTTTTCCACTTTTATTTGATATTGGGCAGAAGTGCATTAGTATTGGGACACCCAGTGTGGGTGAGACTCTGGTATGCTTTTTTTGCTTCCTGTATGTGCTGTCTGTAAATACAGGATGGCTGGGAGTGTGTGAGACCTCATGGCCACCCTCTTTTTTGTATGGGGTACAAGCAAGTGCTGATCAGCATCATCTCTTCAGCTTAAGAATTCTGTCTTTTTCTTAGGCAGTGTGATGCCTTCCAATCCAGTCGGTCTCCTTTTAGTGTGTTTCATAACTTGAGTGCCTTGCTGCTCTGATTAATGTTTGATGTGGAATTGTAAGCAAATACATAAACCTGAATCCAGAAGGACTTTGAAATTTCTCTCACATTAGATTAGGTAAAATACCTGGGGTTTTTTGGACCTTTTTATCCCAGTCCCTTTCAATTTAGTTCAGACCTTTGATTTGTCTCCCTACACAGCTGCTATACAGTAGAGCTACATTTTGTGTCTTCTGTAAACCAGAACTTCTTTAGCAGAATCCTTTTTTTTCCTTAATGAACTTCAGTTGAAAACAATTATCTCTTGTACTCGAGCTTCCCTGTTTTGCAGTGTTACCTGGTGATGTAATGCTTAGTCTGAGAAAGCCATTTGTGACAGATACCATGCAAAATGCAGGTAAGCTGGATATTAACTGGAAACAATAGCAAAGTCTGTTTTGCTGATCACTGTGTTGACTAATAGACAGTAGCTATGGAAGAAGTAGCCTTAGGAAAAAGAAACCAAGAACTTTACCCAGCTAGTGAAGTAGAAAGGTGTGGTTAGTCTGTCCAGATTAGTTTATGTAAAAGTATTATTAGGATTACAGTGAGCTAAAACAAGCTATAAAATTTCTCATCAATTTCGTTTTTAGTCTTATTGTCATGTAAAATTATTACCAAGAGTTCTGATGCAATGACAGGTTGGCACTGACTTGGAAAAGCATTTTGGTTTGCTTAAGTAATGATTATTGTGTAATAAAGATGTGAAAAGCTCTTGAAGAGAGACATTTTGGATTTTGCAACGAACAACACAACTGCAAGAAGCTAGAAATGTTTTCATACCCCAAAATTATTCTTTAGCAATTTTGTTGTGTTGTCATATAATGGTATAGTACATGGTAGCACATAAAGTGTCTCAGGTTCATCTCTTACCTGAGTGTAATAGTTTGGAAATTGAATTAAATGGCAACTGATTCTAGTAGTTGTCTGGCTGTTAATGGTAACTTTAATATCTCTGGCTTAGGATAATGTCTTTAAAGGTAATAGGAAGTGCTTTATTTTTTTGTTGTGATTCATCTAAGATTGTGTTTCTAATGAAATATTTTACAGCAAGATACCTAAAGGAGTTGAACAGACCTTTGTGGAACAAACTGTTCAGGCAAGTTTAGTTCTTTCTAATAAATGCTGGAGCATTTTTGAAGATTTTTACATTGGATTGCTTCATATGTGTGTAACTTGTCAAGAAAACTCTACAAATCATTATTATTCTCTTCAGTATCCTTCAGCCAATAAATCCCAACTAAGTCTTTGAAATACAAAGTCCATCTCTGGTGTTACACTGGATTATACTGCATCTCACATGAACTCTTGAATTTGCATTTGAGCTGGCTAAAGCACTTGCACTCTTTTTGTTGCTCAGAAGCCTGCAAGAGGGAATTGGGTCTGTAAGTGAAATGTTCAAATGCTGCTCATGTGCAGCTTTTGCTTTTAGTGGGATCTTCTGATGAGCATCAGAGCTTTATCACAGAAATCTTTTGACTGTTGACATTTCAGTCATATGTCACTTCATTTCTTAAATGCATGAGTGGAAATGTAAGGCAGTATAAGAAAATCTCTTTAGCAGAGCCTTTAGTCTTATGTGATTGGGAAAAGAACCAACCTGTTACTGCACTATAAATGATAAATGTGCTTTTGATAGAGTTAGGTATTTATCTTTGCTTCATGAGCTTCAGTAGCTGCTTACTTTAAGAGAGATGCATCCAAGGTGGGATTGTGCTTGAGTGTAATGAACCATGTATAAAAATCAATCTGTGGATTGGAATTTAATATTATATATTCTTTAATATGAATGAGTAGGAGACAGAGTAGTTTAAATGGTGGAGTATATATTGATTCTGAGTTGGCATGTACACTAGCCTCCTTTTTAAAACCATAATTATTGTTAAATAACAACTTCCAAGGGTTAAATGTAAAACTGCTGTCTCAGGATAGATTTAGGGCATTGCTGATCTTTATAAGAACTTTTGAAAATCATGTCAGAAAAAAAGGCACGTTTTGAAACACTGCTCAGTATTACTTAGTAAAAAACAATCCTTGCTTGCACATGAAGTAAATTCCATTCCAGCAGAAAGAGCTGAAGTCTCAGCTCACCTCCAAGTTGTTGCTAAGATGGGGAACTACTTGTGCTCAGTGCTTTTACAGGTCAGGACAGAGAACACTGTAAGATATAGTGGAAGTTTCATTTTAACTGAGTCCAGTCCACAGATGTGTCTGGGCAGGTTGCTGAGAACTTTAACTGGTAGCTGGGGGCCTGGAGTAATGGGAGAGTGATTTACAGTGTGACTTGAGGTGTAAGTATGAATCTTCAAAATAGCTGTAAATGCACATAACTTCCCCTTGCAAATTCACCTGACTGCATCAAAATAGCTGTAAATGCACATAACTTCCCCTTGCAAATTCACCTGACTGCATTTTAATTTGCTATTGGATGATAGAGGAAAAATAGTTAATATTTTCTTTGCAGTTAAAATTTAATCAGGATAATGCTTTTCATTGTGAAAAAAAAAATCTGTCCTCCACCTCCCAGTTCCAGATTTAGCTGGTAGTTTGGAGTTTTTTAGTAGCCTTTTGGTGTATCTTGGCTTTTTAACCTTTATTATTTTATTATTGGATGATCTTTGGAAGATTGTGCACCTAAGTTAGAAGTATTTGTTTTTTTTCAGGTATAACACATATCAATGAACAGGTCTCTTGACTAGAGGGCTGTTAGAAAGCCAGAGTAATAAAAGTGAGCAGTTCCTGTTATCTCTTTAGACCAGCTACAGTTTCAGGTGCTTCAGTGCTCTACTTTGATTTCTGAAGTATTGCCAGTGAACAAACAGGACAGTCACTGTGAAAGCATTGCATTTCTACCTGGTTTAGCTGGGGTGTAGAATTTTCTGTTCATCTGGTTCTGGGCTATGCAAAAGAGAAATCTCACAATTTTCTGTATGTGTAGGCAAGCAGTATGTCTGCTTTCCCAAATTCAGTTTTGCCAAAACTGTAGTGATTCATAGGGGTCTGAATCCAGCACCTTCAGTATCAGAATGGAATTGTTTTTATCATTCTTGCTAGCATGACGTTGAGATCAGCTAGCAAACAAAAATCTCTGTAAACCCATAAAAATGCATTTTTGGTGGAATTGGAGAGAAGGATGCAGAAGAGCAGAGATGTTTGTAAAATCAGTTGGAATGTGTTACAGAGAGCAGGAACAGGTTATTTGAGCTGTGTGCTGCTGCCCAGTCTTTTGGTGTGGTACTAGGGAAAAGAAGTCATTGTTTGCTCTCACTGGGGAGTCTGAGGATGTTAAGAATAAACCCCTTGTCTAGCTGTCTGCATTAGAAACTCCTCAAAGGACAGGCAACCCTTCTCCTGGTTGCTGACACTGGACACTAAACCTGAACTGCAGAGTTCAGAAACCAGAGCCAGTCTGGAAGGACAGTGGGCATTACAGAGCATTTGAAGTTACTGTTGCTTAAGGATGTTTGCTTGGATTCTCATGATGAGTTTCCAGTGGAAGTTATGTTCAGAATGTGCCATCTTGGAAAACAAAATAAAGAGTAAGAGCAGCAATTTTGTGAGTTATCATCCAGGTCTTGACAAAGAACCAGGAAGTACAGATCCCAAATTACAGCATTAAGAGAATTGCTCTGAAGCAATTTCAAGGGCCTTATGTCCTAGATGGGTTTTTCCTGTAAATGTGTGGACTTTGTTTAGAGGTGTGCAATGATTGCTTAGCAAGTTTACAGCACACCCTGCAGTGACAAAGCAATTCTGACTCCTGAGGTGACATCAGTAGGGTGGGTAGGGACTTGTGGGAACTTGGGCTGCTTGTGTTGGTGTTACTGGGTTTTGCTGTCACTGAGCTGCTTGCCAGGCTGTGCTGTGGTACTTAGGACACTGCTGAGTGTTGGAGTCACCTGCCTGTGACTGATGGAGCACTGCATCACTCCTTTCCTTGTCCCCCACCTGCTCTCTGAAATGCAGCACAACTCTATGGCTGCTTTGAGTACTTTTGAGACTTTAGTCTATTATTACTAAAGGAAATTTGAGTACTCTGCTGTGACAAATATGAAATGGAAAGAGGAAAGCTACCTTGTACTTCTGTTTAAAAGTGAGCTTGTTTCATATCCTATAAATCCTATGTGGATGCTTTTTACATAAGCAGAGGTGAAGAGTGTATATGGTCTGAGCTGATGTGACAATTGCTTTTTCACAATTTTGTGGATTACACGTGTACTTTTTTGGAGAGTAGATGATTCCCTTTTCATCAGTGACCGTGCTTCAAGGTCTCTTTTAGGAGCACAGCCTGGAGTGAAAAACATCAGCCCAAAGATGATGCAAAACTCTTTCTTGTTGAAAGGAGCTAAAATAATTGACTGCTACTGGCCATTCTATTATGTAACGTGTAGTTGAATGTGTCTGGTGTCCAGTAAACTGCATTTGCTGTATTAAGTTCTTACTGCTCCCCTTTTAGAAGGTTTTGTGCCTCAAGAGTCACTTACCTCAATGCTCTTCACTTTCATTTCAAGCCTGGGTGGAGCAAGGTTTTGTACATGCACACACCCATGAAATATGATTCCTTCCTGCCCTTTTTTGCCCCTCTCTCTGCAGTGCTTTTTAGGCATTGAGGTGTAAATATTTAATTTTTTTCTCTTGAAGCAGTGATTTTTGTTTCTCAGGACCTTGACCTTAAGTTTGCTTACAGAGCCACCCCAGGCACACACTTCTGTCATTCTTTAATCTGTTTGTTGTAAAGAGCCCCATTGTGATAGTTACTAGGTGACAAGGCACACTTTCCTTTCTTCCTTTGTTGTTAGTGAAGTCTTCTAGACAGCCACACCTCAGTGAAACTCTCCTATAGTTACCATTTAATGTGTTTCTTTAGCTGTCATCTCACATGTATTTTGAAATCAGCTGAAATAAAGTAATTTCCTCTTTCTTGAATATTTACAGCATGAATATTGAGAGTTTGGGCCAAATTCTATCCATTTTATGAAATTAAATGCTGGCATTAGTAGTGCATCTGCTTAGGAAAGGCCTCTGTAGTCAGGGATTTAAGAGAATCATATTTGTATTCAATGGGAAGATTGAAAAGACAGGCAGTTTGAAATGGAAAAATATTGAATGAAAGCATACCAGAACCTTGATAGGTGCCTGTGCTCATTGGATAGCAGGCTAGAGCTGGGAAAGGTGGTGTTCCTGATTAGAATTAAATTAGCAGTACTGCTGTGGTGGGATTTCCAACCAGTACAGTGGATGAACAGCCAAGGGATGAGGGTGCCAACAGCTTCCTTACAAAGTTAGGAGTGTATGTACCTTCAGCAGAGGAAGGAGCAGGACTGAGTGTTACAGAAACTGCTTTTCTCTGTGCCACTCTGAAGTGAGAATTTGCTGTTACAGCATAAGCTTCTCTGGACTGCTGCTGAAGGTAGCTACAGGAAATAATTTTTTTTCTTCCTTTTGTTGACATTTTTCAGGAGCGTGTATTGAGATGTTTTATGTTCTCCCAGGATAATCAATACTTACATTGTGTCAGATACTTCCTTGGAGAGCTTAAATGACTCATTGTCATATTTGTTCTTATTTTTATCATTTGGTTAGCAGTTAATAGAAGATGTTTCTGTTGTGTAACAAAGTGAATTAAAAAATTGCTATTTTGACATACCTGGGAGACATTTGTATTCAAAAACTGGTGTGCTGTTCACACACTCCTTTGGCAGGCTCTCTGCTCCCTTCCTCAGATTCCAGTCAGTTGTGCTATCAGCAATTCAGCAGATAAGCACATCTTAGTTTAGTGTGATAAATGGCTGGAACCCTTGCCAGTACCAGCCATTAATGTTGTGTGTGCTTTGCCAGCTATGTAATTACTTATTTCAGATGTTACATTGGAGCTTGGAGATCATATGTGCTGATGCAGATTTAAACTTAGTTTTGTGGATAATGATGTAAAGTATGTATGCTCTTTGCATATTTGAAGAACACATCTGTGATGAGAAAAAACAGTGGCTGTTTAAAAAAAAGGCAATTTTGGTTTTGAAGGGTGCAGCTTGCCTGTATTCTGATGTATGGGGAGATGTTTTGCAAACGTGGCTGAGCTGTGCTCCTGTTCCTCATTCCTTCTGCTCTCATCACGAGGATCTGAGGTATTTCCACTTGCATGGCTTTGTGGCACTGCACTGGGGGAAAACACAGCCAGCTGCCTCGTCTGCTGTGGGACAGGAGCAGGAGCGTGGGGGAAGGTGTGTTGGAGTGGCAGAATAATTCTGAGCTGTAAAACAGGAGGCTGAGTGGTCAGACCAGTTCCGTGAGTCCAGTCACATCAAAGAGTCCTGTCCCAGCTGCTGAACGTGTCACAGGGCAGTGACAGAGCCTTCCACATGCTGCCTGGCTGGATGGCAATCATTCCTGGCATGTGGGCAAGCAGGCTTGGGCTGGGCCACTCTGAGTGCAAAAGGGATGAGACAAATTCCACACTGCTGCCCTATTGCCAAGGGGATCACCAGGCCAAAGGAAGGAGCAGAGCAGGGGGTTGAAGGCAGGAGCTTTGCAAAACCGTGCAAGAACCCAGCTCTTTGCTGTCACTCAGCACACTGTGTGCTTCTTTGATGTTTAAGCATATCATTACATAAGCCAGTTCACTTGCTTCAGTCAATATTTGGCTTTTTTGATTGTTTTTGATGCCTTCTGAAGACATCATAAGAGACACTAAACTATTTTGTTTCCTTAATGCAGTATACATAACCTTAGTACATCCCTAATTTTGGAAAAGTAATTTGTAAGAATGAGTAGGGTAATGTAGGATGGATATTAAACCTGGAAAGGTGTGGAGCTCTCATCAGGTGGTGTCCAGATATTATCTGGAGCTTGATGGATTTGTGTGTTTGATGTGAAATAGTCAAATATTAACACGTTTCATCTCAACTGGCAGTGTTGATTCTTTTATTACACAAAATGTTTTGCTTACAAACCATGAGCCTTTTCTTTAGTAATATCACTGCAGTTTTGTGTCTCTGGCATTATATAGGAAGTATCTGGTATAGTCAGTTGCCTGAGGTAGGCAGAACAAAATGAATATTCAAGAAACATTTGAATATCAGTATGAATTTGCATTGACAGGTGCTCCACATGTTTTCTTTGCATGGACATTTCTGGTATGAAAATGAACTGTGATCCTGTGTCCAATTATTTAATTTCTGTTTAAGAGTTAGTAATTAGAACATAAAAGGTAGTATTATTCAGGGGCATTGGGGGAAAAATATCTATGTATGTCATGAACAGGTGCAGATAGGTGCAGGTAGATTTGGGCAGATAAGGCTAAATCCAGTGTACTGGAATCATAAAGACTGTGAACTTAATGTGGTAAATTATATTCTAGGTACCACTGAAAATTAAAGTATGACTGCAGGGAACACTAAATCATCATAATTTACTTTTCATGCTTTAATTGATTTGCATAATCACTACTCATATTCCTCATGAGCTTGATATAAAACCTTCACTTTATTTATGATTAATAATAACTACGTTATTATGGATATGGAGTCAGTGGCTTTTTTTTTTCTGTGACTGAGTTGTGCAAATAATTGTATTTCTGCTTCCATGTAGATTAGTCTTTGTAATACTAATGCACAGTATTATTTACAGAAGGAAGTAACACAGTAAAAAGAAAACTTAGTGACCTTCCTAATGTACTCTCTCAACAGGGCTGTATTTCTCACTTGTTGCTTCCATATGGAGATAAATACCCTCCAGTTTGCTGACTGGACTGGAGATTTTATGTGTAAAAACCAACATGGAAGTTCAAGTATCTGATTTTACCACTGCTTTTCTTGTGGTAAAGGTGAACTGCAGCAACTGGGCAGTCACGAGCAGGTTTGAGGCAGCAGTACATCAAACAACTGCATGTTTTGGGGTTAGAGTTATAGACTTTGTAACACTTTAGAAGGTTCTTTAGAAAAGGCTTAAAATGAGGTACAAAAACCCCTCTGAGCATTCCAGAGAAAGCATCGTCAAGAACTTGGACTGGAGTAACTGCTAGAGAAAAAACCAGTTCCTCAGCTTCATGCTAATACAGTACTTTTTACAGCTGAGTGTGTGGATTTTAAACTACTTTTGACAAGAGGCAACAGCTACTAGAAGGTGAATTTTTCTTCCATCTTAACTGTATCATTTGCAAATTATCTTATGATTATTGATTGTTTAAAGTGCACTAGTCTGAAAGCATTGATTTTTAACAGCATTTTAATTAAGTAGGAACTAATGTGTTCTACTGCTCTCAAACTGAATACTTTTTCTTGCAGTTATGTTCACTTTTTGAATACTTTTTCTTGCAGTTATGTTCACTTTTACTTTCACATTGAGACTGTCAGTTGGGTTTGTTTTGTTTGAGAATAACAAGAGTACATTGTGATCTTCCATTACTAGCAGGAGTTACCAAAGGGTACATGGGTTCCAAAGGAGCATTTGTTTGGACTGCACAAATCAAGCAGTGGGATTTGCTGGTTCTAGTGTTGACTTAAACATAAATCTTTTGAAGCAAAGGGTAATCAGGGATTTTATTAATACCAGAGAAGATCTGTTTGATCCCCAAGAATGGGGAATCCTTGTCACATTGTATAGACTCTCTCAATCCCCATCTCTTATGCTCCTTTGTACCTCTCCCTTACCAGTTGTATTCTGGTTCCTACTGATTTGTATTGGGTTAGAGGCTGTAGCATTGAGGATTTTTTTTGCTTGGAAACCAGAAAATGAAATGTTGTTTGCTTGTTACTTAAAAAAATGTGTGATTCTCATTTGCTGATTTGTGCCTCTTGTCCATTTGTGATATGTTCCCTTCCATACTCTCAGTGAATGCTCAGTTTTCCATGTGCTTCCCTCTTGTTGATTAAATGCCAGTTGTAGCCCAGGTGTAGGTTTTAGGTATTTGTGGGATGGTATTTCCTGGTAGACAGAGCTTGGCTTGAGCTGCTTTTTGTGCCTGACAGTGGAAGGTGACAGTGGTAGCAATCGGTGAGAGGCCTAATGGAATTCCTAAACCCCTCTGTTTGAACAATGTGAGCCTCAGCAGGAAGTGTTGGTTAATAAGGAAACACTCTGGGGGAGTGGAGTGAAGCCAGACAGCACAAAGGGGTTTTCTTTCAGGCTGAGGCAAAGGGAGGAGCATGGAGCAGGCACCTGAGTGGCTCAGATGATGTGGCTGTATAAGGGAGAGCTGAACAAGTCAGAAAGCAAGGATGGAAACAAGTCTGATGTGGCAAGTAAGCACTTCCTTTGAGATGGCCTTTGGAGTAGCAGAGTTGAATTTATAAATGAAAAGTTTGCCTTGATTATAAATAGCATAAATTATCTGGTGTAGGAGGATAGGGTTGCATATGAAAGTTAGGACTGCTGTAATGAATTTCTCCTAATGGAAATAAGGGCTTCCTGTGCTTGCTGAAAATGCCAGCTGTCTTTTCAGATGCAGGACCGGACCATCTGGGATTCCTGAAAAAGAAGATAAAGTATTATACCCAGGTCCTCCATAATTATTCTGGCTATTTGGATCTCAATATGGTGTCCTTCTAGTGCTTCTAGAGAGCTTCTACTGAGCTTTTCAAGGCCTTGCTCTGCAAGCTACTGTTTGAGAGAGCAGATCTGCCAGAGACCATCTGTGCTCTTCCACAGGGGATTTTGGTTGCTTGAAAACAGATGGGAAAAGAGAATCTCACCCCCATCCTCCCCCAGCCCCTTCCCTTGGTTTCCTGGGTACAGATGCATTTTGCTGTATGGATGCTCAGTGGGGACATGACAGTAAGGATATTGGATATTCTGGCTGCATCAGAGAGTCACCCTGTGTTGTAAAAATTAGTAAATCAAGACATTTTGTTGCTTTCAAATTGTGTAGGGAAGTGAAAGCTGTAAGATCCTGGATGCTTACTTTTTTGGGGGTTATTTATTGTCATGAAGTATTTTTAGAAGTGATTGCTTGGAAGTTTTGTGGATTTAAATGGTAGAATTATTAATTCTAAAATTTTCTGCTTTTTTATTGTCTTGGCATTTACTGTCTCTCTATCCTGTTCACTATCCTTAAATTCTCACCTTCTCTTAGAAAAACTTGTATTGGAGCATTTACTTAAAAGCTGGGCTGAAAGATCAACAAACTCTGTATAATATGTATTTAAATATTTTTGCACTTTGAATTTTACTTTCTAGTGGCCTATATTTCCCCTATCTCAGTCTCTTTTGATATTGTATATAATGTTGTAATACGAATTCTTCATCTAGATTTCCAAAGGAAGATTATGGAGGAATATTTACCAGAAATGCAGAGCACACTGGAGCCAGTCAATCTGCCAGATGATGCCTCTTTCAAGTCCCCTGATAATGAGGAGGCTGATAAAACACCTGGAATGGAGGAGTGCCCAAGCATCAGTTGCAGTGGAGGTGATGCCAGTGCCCTGGAAAGGGAATTGAGCTCCTTGCCCTCGGATCAGGATGCAGCAGCTGTTGGCATCAGCAGCAATGGGGTCCCAGCAGAAGGACAGCAGCAGTGTGGAGGGGCAGACTCCTCTGCCAATGCCTTCTGTGAAGGAAAGGCAGAAGGCTCCAAAAAACCAGAACATCTACCTGGTGAAGAACTTGAACAACACGATCCAAAAACCAACCAGACAGATCAATCATTAATGGAAATATTACAGGATCTAAGGGAGGAATCTGACTTGGTAAAAAAATCAAGTGATAAAATCTATTCAGAAAGCCCTTACGACACAGACTGCACAAAGAAGCTGATTTCCACAATACATCAGACTTCCTCACAGGAGGACTTGCTAAGGGAAATAGAGTCTGAACTCTTATCCACAGAGTTTTCGAAGGAACCAAAGCTCCCCAATGGTGTGCAGAAGGGTGAACGTGCCTTGGCTGTGTTTGAAAAATGTGTACAAGATAAATACCTGCAGCAAGAACAAACTATTACAAAGTGAGTATTTGAGTATGTGCATCACAGTTGGAGGTGTGCTGAGCAATTTTGGCTGCATGTTATATGCACCTGCATACAACATTTTGATATGAAGCAGTTATCTTGATTTGGTATGAGGATAGTTAATGAGCTTTTTAAAATTGTTTTGTAAGTGAGAAATCGTTTTTACTTGTGGTATGTACTTGTAAATAAAAGTGTGTGCTTAGATGTCTGAATTCTTGCAGGATTTGGCAGGAAGTGAATAGCCAACTGTGTCATTGAATAGCTTGCCAATGTCTAGAATTACTTAAATACTGCAGCAGTAATGGTGATTTAAAAATAGTCCAGGATTCATTCAGTCCATATGTGTCTATGGAGAAATGGATCTTTGAAAGTACTCACTTCCACAATGGGCATTTTATTTATGTTTAAAATTGCTTGTTTCTTTTTCAAGGAGTATTCAATCTCCTGTTGTCTTTCAGCAAAGTTGTTAATCAGATGAGAGTATTGTTTGAGTTGGAAGTGTCATGTATAGATAAACTACTCTTTGTCTATTTTGTAGAAGGACTTCTGCAATGCATAGCTTATAAGTGTTGCTGTAATGAACTGGGCTTAATAGTTGTACCAGGCAGTATTCAACATTAATATTTCTGTTCATCAAAAACCAGTTCATTGCTTGATTTCATGATTCCTTACTTGACATTTAATATTTTGTTGCCTCTTTAGAAATGTTTTTTTTTGCTAACAAAATGTAGCCTCTAACTTAATATTTATTCCTTTTTGCAGAGCTGGAAATGAGTGTCCTACTTTTCATATAAGACTCTCCAATCCTGTGATATAGGAGGACATCAAAGGAAGGGAAACCAGATAGAGGGAGAGAGTCCCAGTAGGGAAAATATTCTCTTGCACTTCACCAGTTAACCTGTGACAGAAACCATCCATGTGAGGAAACTCAGTTGATGACAGGAAAGCTTGAAAATACAGAATTAGACATTCAGAAGTTACAGAGAGTGGGAATCTGAAGTGGTGGGTGTGTAGAGAGGGGTAATTCCAGGAGATCATGAGGTAAAGAGTTTTACTTATTCATGGTGAACTCAGAGGCAGGGGAGTGTTTTCAGTCATGGACCAATTACTGCCTTGGAGACAAGTGTTTTTATATCTGTGTATGTTACATGTGCATACAGAAGGCTTTATGTAAAAACGTGTCTCTTTTTTTTGGCCAGCTGCAACCATTTGACACTTGGGGACACACCTCAGGAGTGTAAAACTGCTGTAGAATATTTTGTGTTTGGTCCAAAGGGTATTCTGGGTTGTGTTTGTTTTGTCCCTTACATTATGATCAGCTGAATTTCTTGTAACATCAATCTGGAAGTAGCCCAGTTGTCTCCTGTGATCAGATCTAAATATATACATGAGCAGCTGTAGTGTGATTTAAGAATTTGTAATCCTGGAATATTCATTAATAGATTAAAAAGCAGATCACAAGTGCTAAGCTTCCTGTAACTGATGGTTTTGAATTCCTTATAACTTAGGAGACTAGTTTGTTCAGAGATTTTTTTCAACAAAGGGGAGAGAATAAAGGGATATTAAAGTATCTTTTTCAAGTAAATCCATGCCTCCCACAAATTCATGCAATTAGTGGCCTAAAATACACACCATGTAATAGTATTTGCAAACATGTAAATACACTTGAGATTGTTTATTCAGCAGTTCTGACAATGTAACTTCTGAGTTTTATACTAGAATGTCAAACTAGGCCTGAGTTGGCTTCAAACAGCTTAACTGGAACTATTGCTAAAAACTGAACTTTGTAAAGAGCGTGGCCACAGATACTTTAAAAATCAGGTTTCTGTTTCTTACCAGGTTGTGAACTTCCATGGGTACTCTGAGAAATCCATGAAATTAATAAAATCTCTGTGTTTTCAGACAAATGACTGGTGAGACTATCTGTCTTACATTATCTTAAAACTACTAACATTTACAGTTTCATAGTTCCATAGGGTTACCAAATGTCCCATGTCATTTTGGACCACAACAACCCTAAAATGCTGCAAACAAGCACTTTTCTCACAAGGAAGTTGCTGCTTGCTGTTTTGGAGTTAAGTTCCACATGCACAACGTTATTCTTTTTTTTCCTTGTAAGGCTTTCATGGATTTTTTTAGGGTTTCTGACTTCCAATAAAACTTGGAGGTTGAAGAGCAAAAACCGAGTATCTCAAGATTGAAAACAAGCAACCAAAAAAACTCAGTGCTGATGTATCTTGTTTTTAATTTTCTTTTCTTTACAGATTGATTAAAGAAAACAAAAAGCATCAGGAACTGATTTTGGAAATTTGCTCAGAGAAGGACAACTTAAAAGATGAATTGAAAAAACGAACAGAAACAGAAAAGCAGCACCTCAGCATTATTAAACAGGTACAGATAACAAAACAGAAGTGCTGGTTAGTATTTCACCTGTGTGTAATGTCACTGTTGAACAGAACATCATCCCTGGTACCACAAAAAGGTGGGGATGGCCATGCTTATTATCCTAAGCTTTTTAAGAGGGTAAATCTACTCTTGTATTCCAAAAAATAGTCTAAAAGCCTTTAGTGAATTTGAGTAAACCAACTTTCTGGATTCACATCCCTTAAGTGTTCTGTGTCTGGAAGTCTCTGCTGGGGTAGAAGCAGGTATTAAATACAGGCCTTTTCTCTGGGGCTTGTTAGAACCACAGCAGGCCAAGGAGGACCATGGTGAGTCCATGGTGTGTCCATGGTATAGGCTGGTTTTAGTGTGGGAGGAAAAGATTTCACACCAGGTGTCACTGCTTGTCTCTTATCAGCTGTTTACTGCTGTCCCTGCAGCTGGCTGGCCAGCTTCATAAACTGATAACAGGTTATACCTTGGAAATCTGGCAAGAGAAACATTTGAAATACTAATTTCTGTTTGTCCAAGTGCTGGTGGCTGTCCTGGTTGTCAGGTTTCTTTGTTGGTGTCAGCATCACACAGAAATCTGTTCACAGAGAAGGCTTGAAGTGTTCTAGAGGAATATATTCATGTAATATATTCATATATTCATGGTTGATTTCAGAGAATATTTAAAAATCCGTGATGTGATTGAAAATTGAATTGAAAAGTGTTAATTCCAATTTGTAGCCTAAAAATGCTTGTGCCTGAATAAACCAGTATGAGCAGCTCCCTCATTCTTCCATGTCTGTATTTCCATGATAGCTCTGTCATGAGTCATGTGTGATTTCATGAAGCTCTATCATGCAGCAATTGCTTTATTCCATTCTGAAAAAAGCATTTGTGGGGGTGTTTGTGATATTACAGGCTTGCAAGTGATTTCAGCAAATATTCTTTTGGACTGTAGTAGTTTTATATGAATGTTGCTAGCACCTGGAGCTGTAAGAGGCATTGCAGTGAAACACTTGCATTTTTTCATTTATGATGGTAGTGTTTTATTGTTGGAATTTCTGTATTAGTACTTTCTGGTAACTTTTATGTAAATGAAAGCTTGGCTGCATTCACAGCTCTGAACAAACTGTACCTGTCTGCTTGTAACTGTGAAGCTTTTCCACTGGCAAATGGTGCATTTGCAGAGCTGAACAGAGTGTGGTCAATCATGGTGTGGTAACAGAAGCAAATTGGGTGATTCTTGCCTCTTACACAGCAGCTTGGGATTGCAGAATTTACAGTACTGATCCTGAGAACCTGCCCCTTCTCCCCCAGGGCAAACAAAACCCCCTAGCCTGGGTGAGTTGGCTTTTCCCTGGGACAAGAGGAGAGGCACAGTCTGATCAACACTTGGGCAGTGTCACAGCCTTCTGCTGGACTTGCATGACTTGGCAGGGAGCACACTCTGGGAAGTATTCCAGTTAACACTGGGGATTATTCTTCAGCTGGATCAGGTCTCTGACTTGGTTCACTAGGTGGCTAAAAAAAGTGCCAGCACGATGAGTAAGCTCATCTTTATTTGCTGAGTGATTTTTCGATGAGTTAATTCCCAGTCCAGCTCAGTATGGATGCATGGCTGCTTTGCTGGCGTGGTGAAGGATATGGCACAAGGAGAGGAACAAAAGGGTGGAAGGTGAAGCAACCCCAGATGGCAGCCAGCTCTGCTCTGGCACCTCAGCACTTGCTGTCAATCTGGTTTTTTTGTGTAGTAAAATACTGTGCCTTGTGTTTTACTTGATTTGAAGCATCTTCACTCTCACTGAAGATGAGAATTGACATCTTTCATGCTTTTACTAGTCATGCAAAACTAGATGTTGATATGGGTGGTTGCAGCTTGACAAGTGTAAAACTCAGGTAAATATCTGTTGAAGCATCTAATTTTGTGTGAAATATGCTTGCCTGTGTAAAACATGATCAAAGAGTTATTTTCCCTATAATTATATTATGATGTTGTATTTTAGCTGGAAGCAAGAATAGAAGAGCTTAATAAAGAAGTGAAAGCTAGCAAAGACAGACTTGTAACTCAAGATGCAGCAGCCAAAAATACCATTCAGCAGTTGCATAAAGAGATGGCCTTTCGAATGGAACAGGTAATATGGAAAAACTTAAATTATTGAACATCCACATTATTGAACAAACGTGGTTCTTGTAGGAAACACATAGAACTGCTACATAAGACAAAATTTTCCAAAATTGGAACTTTAGTTATATATACATTTTTAATAACTGTCAGAAGTGAATTTCCAAATAGCTGTTAACACTTCAGAGTGCCTGATAACTCTTTTAAAAAAGAGCTGTTTTAATATGTATTGAATTCAACCCTCAAGGAAATCTCATTTTCTTTACCTGTAAGCTGAACTTGATTCAAAAGGAGCTAAAAGCTGACAGTAGCTTTTTTAAGACAGGCTGTCAGAAAATTAATATTTTTCTCAATTCCAACACAAAGCTTTTATTTTGTCTTTATGTATTACTGAAACCTGGGATTTTTTTTTCCTTTTTAATATCATATTATGCCAAGTATTTTCTCTATTGCATATATTCTAAAGCTCAGTGGCTGATTTTACTTTTTTTTATTCGAATTTGAGACAGAACTTGTTAGTGCTGGGGTGGGGGGAATTGGTAAGTAAGCCACTGAAAGGGAGCCAACTGAAAAATAAGCCACTGGATAATGATTGTGCAGTTGGCATGTGGATAAAGGAAGACAGAGTACTAGTACTGAGTATTTGCAAATTTATTTTGTTCCCAGACTTTATACTTCTTTCCTTCTAAACAAGGAATTACTAATGTCTTTATAACTCATTTGAGATGTCCAGCTGTGAAGATGCAGCTGCTTAGGCACATATTTACTGTTAGAAGTAGGAGTAATTTCAGTGCTTAAGAGGGATTGAATGTTAAACTGGAGATTTTGAGTCCTGCCTTGTTATGCTTCTCTACTGCAACACTAAAAATATCCAGTTAGTTATTAAATGCAAGGTGTGATTCACTGTGTTTTGGTATTTTTCAAGGCCAACAAGAAATGTGAGGAGGCTCGCCACGAGAAGGAGACGATGGTGATGAAATATGTGCGAGGGGAGAAGGAGTCACTTGACCTCCGAAAGGAAAAGGAGGTCCTTGAGAGAAGGCTGAGAGATGCAAACAAAGAAATAGAAAAGCTTACAAATAAGATCAAACAACTTTCTCAGGAAAAAGGAAGATTGCACCAGCTCTATGAAACTAAGGTACTCCCAGTACTGCTGTGTGACTTGATTAAAAGCACTGTCAGAACAAACTTAGCACTTGTTTGCTTTTGTACTTGGTAAAAGAAACTTATTCTTATTTAGGTTTTGCTGCACAGCTGTGAAAGTACCTTTCTTCCAAAGGAAGAGGAAAAAGTTACTCAGTTCTCATTGCAATATTTTTGAAGTTCCTTTTAATACTTCCTGAGTATTAGTTTGTGAAACATTTGACTTTTTTTTTTACAAAATTGAGTAGACAGTTTGTTGCAGATGTCTTCATTTTGAAGTAATATCTAGCTTCAGATTTTTCTTAAAGGCTGCAATGGCATTAAATTATTGCAGTCTTATTTTGTTGTTTTTCTATATTTTTACTCTGTATTTCCTCTTTTGTACTACTAAAAATTGTTAATAAAGCAATAGAACTTTTCATCCAAAGTTTTGCCACTCATTTTTAGAAAGCAGTAAGAGATCATTGTTAAACAATCCAAATCTTTTTGTAGTTCTTCACAACTGTGTTTTACAATTTTATTTCATGTGGAAGATCCAAAAATTAATAAATTATTAGTAACTATGCTTCTGAAACAAAAAACACTTCTGTGGTGCTTTGTCTTTTCACAGATAAATAACATTAACATACACTAACAGTAATGCAACCTTACCTTGCTATTCAAACCACAACACTAATGTTTTGGGTTTTTTTCCACTGGATTTTTTTCCACTGGATTAAAGCATTATTGGGCATTCTGAAATATGTGCACAATTTTGCAAAACCTAGACATTAAGAAAAAAACTGAACTTGATAACTGGACAGCACTCTTGTTGTAGAAACACTGGATCATTTTAATTCTATTAAAAAAACCTATGAAATTTTCCCAGGATGGTGAAGCCACTCGACTCAACAGAGAAATAGAAAAATTGAAAGAAGAAATCAATTCTCACGTTATCAAAGTAAAATGGGCTCAGAACAAATTGAAAACAGAAATGGATTCACATAAGGTTGGTGAAGTGGTGCTGGTACCATTACATGAAAATATAGTCAGAGTAATGTAGTTATTACAATATTTACTTTTTTTGTACTGTGTCAATCTGGGTGTTTCTGTTTAATTTGAATACCTGTAGCAAAAGTCAGAATAGTGCTCTCAAATAGTGATACTGAAATGGAAATGTTGAGAGGATGTGTGGGGAGGATGTATTGGAGGATTCTCTTTAATTTGGTCATCACATTTTAATTTGTTGTTAAATTTGTTTTTTGGGGGGGTTGTTTGTTTGAAATAATTATCTTAGTTTTTAAGTGATAGAGTTAAATCTACTATCTGAAAATGTGCATGGCACATAAACAAGAGATCCTTTTGTTGTACCTTCAGTGTTGGGTCAAATGGAATTACATAAATTAACAGTTGAATGGAAGCAAGGGGGAAAAATAGTGTTGGACTTCTGGTTTTGTTAATTCTTTTCAGACTGAAAGAGAAGTTTTATTATGAGAAATGTGCTTCTTAGATGAAGTAAGTGGATTTTGCTAGGTCTAACTCATTCTTTAATTATTTAACTATTTTTGTAGGAAACCAAAGAACGCCTCAAAGATGCAATGACAAAATTAACTGAAGCAAAAGAAGAAGGAGATCAGATAAGGAAAAACTGTCAAGAAATGATAAAATCCTACCAAGTAGGCACATTTTCTCAAGAGGTCAAATTATTGTTTAGTGCCTGTGTCTTCCTTTTCATTCCTTTCTAGCTTAAGCTGTAGCAGGGAAGAATTACCCTGTGCAAGCTCCAAAGCTGAGATGAATAGTGACTGTTTTTTTACTTTACTGGAAAGTTGTTAAATAAAAGGGAAAATGTTTATCTTGATTGGCATGCAGTGTGGGGGTATTTCTTGGCATGGTCAGGATTATCAGAGAGGTACTTACAGGAAAGACTCAGTGATGTGAAAAGCTGTCTGTTCACTCACAGAATAGAAAGGGAAACATAAAACTCTTAAAACTCTTCTTACATTTCTTCAATCCCTTTAGGAGTCAGAAGAAATCAAATCAAATGAATTGGATGCAAAATTCCGAGTAGCTAAAGGAGAACTAGAGAAACAAATTCAGGAGAAGTCTGATCACCTGGAGGTAAATATGTGGTGTATGGAGTTCACTTTGTGGTTAAGAATTCCATGAGATTATAATTTTGAGAATAGTATTTTAAGCTGCATACAATTATGCCACATTCTTTGGGTTTTGTCTTTTTTTGTGGCCTAATGCTGAATCTCAAGTGTCTGCCCTCCAGCATTGCTTTTTTTGGAGGATGTCTTCAGGTATTACCTTGGATTTATTTTTTAAAAACAAAGTTAGGGGGAAAATATGATATAGTGAAGGTGAAATAACTTTGCTTTCATTTATAAACATGAATGTTTGCTGTAATTAAATTCAGTTGAATCAGGCCTTTCTATGACCAGTATTTTGCCAAGATCTGTGGTAAGGAGAGACAAGGACTATTGGACAGCCTCTGCTCTTTGTAGGGATTTGCTAGTCCCAAAGTGAAATTCCCTTGTGGTGTTGTATCTCTCACAGCCCATCTGTGCACATGCCATCTTCAGAGGTGACCAAGTGCCAGTTTGCTCAGAGCTTTCCTGGGGCCTGTTGTGCCACAGATTTGCATACCTAAAACCAGAGTGCAGGCTCCCTTTTCTTCTCAGTTCTCCTGAGAATAAAGGAGCTTTGAGATTTTGCTTTCATTTTTGATACCCGTTCTTTCTCAAGCCTTCTCAGCTGTTGTGGTGGCCTAGATTGGCCGAGATTTTTTTCTTTTTTTGAGGTGCCACTGTACATTTGGTTTTCTCAATGAGCTTTTTACCCTCTAAAAAGGTACATCATGCAAAAATAAAAGAATTGGAAGACTTGAAGAGAACATTTAAGGAAAGCATGGATGAGCTTCGAACACTGAGAACAAAGGTAAAGTGTGCTGAGTTGGATTGCAGTGGGATGGAAAGCACAGTGCTGGGTTTTTGGAACAAGAATACATTCCATTCCTAATTGTACTTCTAGTTCTTCAGGAATAAACAGTGTTATTAGAGATTGGCTGGCATGAGACTAGAAAGGATCTCTAATATTGACTCTGGATAGCCTTTTTTAGGGAGTGTGAATTGATCTGTGACACAGAAATGTTTTACTTTGTGCATCTCATTTGGCTGAAAAGTTGACACTCATTTTAAATTTGAAATCTTGCAAATATTTTAAATCTTGCAAATTTAGTATAAATAAAATACTTATAAGCTTCTACCTGGGAAATGAGTTTTGATCTCTGCTAAGGAGGTTATGCTGTCCATAACTTGTGGGCAGTCTGTAGAACAGCCTGCCAGTCCCTCTCTCCAGAGCAGCTCAATAGGGACTGTGGAAAAAGGAAGGAAGGCTTAGTAATGGATTGCCTTGGTAACTGGGGAAACATCATATCTGTGGACCCTGATCCTTCAGGCTAAGCTTGAGTCTTTGGACAAAACTAATCTTTAATTATTTAACTGAATTTCATTTTTTTGTTTGTTTTTATGACTTTACTTGATCTGAAATACTTTGGGATATTGTTCGAAGTTACTTGACCACCAAAAAATTAACACGAGTTTTGTACAATATTCTAGAAATATGTTCTGAATAATTTAGCTCTGAAGTTTGTGGAACTAAGTAGTTTCTGGTTTTGTTTTTTTTTTCCATTTAGGTAAAGTGTCTAGAGGATGAGCGCTTAAGAACAGAAGATGAGTTATCCAAGTATAAAGAAATAATAAATAGACAGAAAAGTGAAATTCAGAATTTGCTGGACAGAGTCAAAACTGTAGATCAGCTGCAGGATCAGCATCAGAGGTACAGCTGTGCACTTTGAGTAATGATTTAAAAGATTATCTGCAATGTGGAAGGATTTGTTTTATTGAACTTATTGATGCTTTAAATGTATTGTAATTTGAAGAATGCCTGTCCTGATTTAAATCAGTGTTGCTAATATTGAAGATAACCTTGGTAGCCTCTTAAGGAAACAAGGGGATTGAGGCTGATAAATCTAATTTAGTGTCTCTCATTATTAGAATAACAAGTACCTGATTTGCAGCCTACTCTACAGGAAATTGTCTTCTAGGTGTCTGCTCAGTGCTTGTTTTATTGAAAGATGGAGAGGAGCAATTAAACTGCAAAGATAAATTGCTTTAAAATTGTGATGGATGAATGGAAGTATTTAATGAAAAAAAATTACTGACTTGATGGATGCTGTATTGAGACAGTATGGAGCATTTGTCTTTCTAATGGACTGGAATTCATTCTGCTGTGTTGAAGTTTGCTCATTTAAGAATGTGAGGGAAATAATCTCAGTGGAGGGCTGGGCTCCTGCACAGTTCAGGAGTGTCTGAGCATGGTCCCGTGTCTGTGTGGAGCTGAGATGTACAAATGCTGCCACTCTGCTGGTTCCAGTGGTGTTGCATAAATGGAGATAGATAAATGTCAGATAGGCAGAACCACCCACGTGTCTGTCCCTCTTGTGCTGGTGAACAGTTCTTATTTATCACTGAGAAGTATTTCTGTAATTATAGGCCTTCCTCAGGGTTTAGCAAATCAACCACTCTCCATTTGCTGTGTGCTGGTCCCTGCATTGTCATGGTGTCCTCAGCCTTTCCAGGGGGACTCCTGTGTGCTAGGAGCTACTGGAGCCTGCATTGGATCAGTAACAGTTACTTTTCACTTGGAATCCTGCCAAATGAATTAAAGTAACTGTGATTAACGTGTGAAACTACAAATGTGTGTTTCCACTTGAATTTTCCTCTCACTAATTGAGACATGCTTAAATATGTCTCTCATTTCTGTTCTACTTGGATTTTTTTTTCCAGTATCCTTCCCATACAACATTTATTATCCCTGCATCAAATTTCCCATTGTCTTTTATTTCAATTTCAAGGCAGACATACTGAAATATATAAAAGTTATAATAAAAGTGAATGTTCAGCTGTATTTTTTCACTGGAGGAATATGATTTTGGGTTAAATGCTGGGAAGAACTTCATGGCTGAACTGAATACTGATCACCTCCAGTGTTCCCTGGTCTCCTTCATTTGCAAATTTTTAAGGCTAAGCTAGACATCTCTTTTAGAATGGTTTAAACCTTTAATTTTGTCTCATCCTGCTAGGCAGAGACTTCTCCTGTCTGTAATGAATATATATTTGAAAATGTAAAATACAGGCATACCCTTCTGGTACAGGTTTTGAAATGGGAGCTACAGGTGAAATATTTGCAGCACAAATGACTGAGTCTTGGCTCTTCTTGGAGAAACAAATCTGTACAGGATTGTTGATTTAAAGTGAATTGATCCTGCTCATAATTACACTGTTTGTCAGGAAAATAAATGAGATGTGCTCTTGCTGTGTGTAATTTTAATTTTATTTTTCATTTTGAATATACACACTCCCTGTGAGAAAGATGAGGTCTTTTCTTCTGCTTTTAGAAAGTAAAGTTTTAGAAAAGGTGTATAAAATCCTATGATTGAAGAATTAATGAACTAATATTGCAAGAGCAAATAAGGATGTTTTAAGTCTGTAACATTTTTAACAGCTAATAAATTTTGGAATTAATTTCAAACACTTTCTGTAGAATGTTGATGATAACTGAAGGTGCAACATTTTTCACCCAGATGGAATGGATGTGATAGATCAAAAGTCTCCTAATAGGAATCTTTCAGTAGAAACAAAAACCTGTTTTGTAGAGGGGAAGGACTTGTTTTTGGGGGGAAGAGTAGTGGAGTAAGACAGGCCCTTTGATTCAGAGCTGCAGGGCTTGGAGAAGGATGTGTTAGGAATTGCCATCTGCTGTCCCAGAGAAATCCAGACTGGAGTATTTCCCTGCTTTTTAAAGAGAAGGCTTCTTACAGATTGGCCACCTTTGCTGGGTTTGCAAACCCTCCTCTTACCTGGCAGTTCTGGTTTTGAGGGTTTTGTTTGTACCCTGATCTGAAGGTCATGGAGGAGTTGAATATGGAGGGATGGCCTTCCTTGAGGAGCTGATGCCTGAGTGTCCTCTGTGGGATGCAGAAATCTGTCATTTCAGCACTGCAGCTTGTCATGGAACAAAATGAAAACTCCCTTGACATTTAAAATAATCCAGTGACTCACAGATACCCCAGGGTCATTCAATGTTCCCCTGCCTTATTTGGACTTGATCTGAATGCTTTTTATTGCAATAAAGTTTCGTATCTTTAAGCTCAGGTTATCCCTAATGAGATACAATTGTTTTGACAGAGATGAACAAGAAATCAATGCTTTAAAGGAAGAAATAGAGGGTTTCAATTCTCTGGTTGCTGATCTTCAGAAGGACATTGAAGGTAGTCGGAAAAGAGAGTCTGAGCTATTGATATTCACTGAGAAATTAACCAGTAAGAATGCACAGCTTCAGTCTGAAAACAATTCCTTACAGAGCCAGTTGGATAAGCTTTCTTACAGTGAAAGAGAGCTGCAGAATCAGCTGGAGTGTGTTCAACAGACTAAAGATGATCTGGTGAGTGCAGTGGGAAGCTTGTTTTTGCTCTAGTGACATGTCTGATGCAGATAAAGATGCAGCACATGAATGCCACCTTTTATCTTCACTAACCTGACTGAAATTTCTCCTTGAGTTTGCCATTAGCATTTTTGGGATATGAACACCTCATGTTCCAAAGCTGAAAGAAATCCTGATGCACACTGCACTGGAATGAGGAAGTGTCACTGTGTTGCTCTTTCTGTTTTTTGGGAGCAGAGTTGTTCTCTGTGCAGCTGCAACTGAAAGAAACAAAAGGTTCTAATTTGCCTGTGAAATTTATTACTGTAAACTGTTCCTTAGGTCCTGTTTCTACTATTAGATAAATATATTTTTTAATGTGTCCTGGAAGGTAATGTGACTTCGCAGTGTATCATGTAGGAGTTTTGGAGGTAGTTGAGGAATCTTAACTATTCATGTGAAGTGCTAGTGTTCAGCATAAATAATAAATGTAAAGTGTGAACGATTCTCAGGTGAAAAGTGCAGTTAGGGATGTTGAGCATGCGCTATGGTTAGGCTAGAATTTTTTTGTGTGTGACTGAAAACAGAATCCCAATTTCAGGCCATCAGGTTACAGAAGGAGGAGGATCAGCGCAAGTCAGAGGTTGAGACCCTGCAGGCTCAGCTGGCCTCAGAGCAGGAGGAGGTGTCAGCACTGAAGACCCACGTGGATGAGCTGAAGGATGACCTGGCTACCCAGAAGCGCAAGCACGCAGCAAACCTGAAAGACCTCACAAAACAACTTCAGCTAGGTGATCCTTTTCACTGAAGAGTCAGCCCCATCTGTGACCCCCTCTGTGTCTGGTGGAGACTCAGGTCCTGTCTGTGTCTGCTCACTGCCTGAGGGTCACCCTTCAAGCTCTCCCTGTCCCTGAAGACAACGAGAGTGAACAAGTTAGACCTTGTGGAAAATGCAGTTATGGGCCTTGGTGTTAATTTTCAGTATAAATGTAACTTTTGAAGTAGGCTTAGACATAAAATGAAATATTTATTTCGAAAGGGCTTAGTCTTTGTTATGATGTATCTGACTACTGAAATGTCACTGTAGGTACACATGGATCCTGGTCTGTGTAGGAGTATATTCAGAAGCTGCCAGAAGTTTCCCAGTTGCTGACTGTATGAGGAATTGCTGGTGACAGTTATTTTTTTAGAACATTAAACAGAACATTTCAGTTTTTAAAGCTGGATATGGAGAGACTGATGACTAATTTTGTCTACAAATAGAAGTCATCAAATGCCCAACAGTGCATATGCTCTGAATGCAAATTTGAAGATAATCAAATGTGTTTGAAATGTGTTTGAAAGAAGAGCTGCTATTGGCACTGTACAGGACAAGTTCCATGTCTCTTTTTGTGCATGTAAGAGCAGCTACTTGATCCCTACTGAGTGAGTGGTGCTCCTGGCACAGATACTGCAGGAGTGATAAGAGTTTGAGATGCTGGAACAGAGTTGCCAACAACAGTAGTTATTTAACATGGCAGACCTAATCAAAAGTAAAATCAAATTGAAGTCTCACTGGTCCCAGTTAATCCTATATATGACATTACCCCTTCAGCTGGAAACCACAGCAGTGTGTAGGGATCATGGTGGGTGTTACATCCAGGAGCTTCATGGCTGGGGCCAGAGAGAGATAGGAAGGTGTTTGGGTTTTATTTTTCGTTGCTACCATTGTCTTTCAGTTGTCACATCATATTAAAATAGTGCAGGTCAGACACAATTAGTGGTTCTGTGTGTTGGGTAACACTGTAATTTTTAGTTCCTACTCTGCTATTGCTAATCATCATTTTGTTAATACTTTTAGCACGGAGGAAATTGGATCAGATGGAAAATGGTAATTATGACAAAGAAGTCAGCAGCATGGGGAGCCGTTCGAGTTCATCAGGTAATGGAGCACGTAGCAGGGCTGCCAAACAGCCCTTCAGCCTTAACAAGGTGGCCACGGTGTGCTTGCTCTCTGTGTGGTTTGTGCATATGCAGTGTGTGGGCAGCCTCCCATTAACACTGACAAAATAGCCTCTAAGCACCAAAATGCACTTGACTGACTGCAGTTGCAGGTGCTTATTATGAGATTAAAGTGTAAGGTTTATGATGTTTATATATTTTGGTTTTTTTTTTAAATACTGCCTTTTTTATTTTGTTGCTTTTATGTTTGGAGGAAGCTCAAGAGGACTCTATAGAGGACTCTTTTACATGCTGCCAGAGGCAAAATAAAAATGAGCAGTGGCTTCCAACATTGTTTAATTGTCCTATTGACAGTAGCAACTGTGTAAATGAGAAATCAATTAACATCATTAGAGACATCAATGGGTTTATGTAATATTCATTACTTTCTATCCAGTTAGAGCTAAAGGAGTGATCTTCAGCACTAAAACCAGCATGTTTCATTCCTCATTATCTTTGGGTTTTAAATTGGCTTAGTTCTGTCCAGATGTCCTGTAATCTCACTGTGTGAGAGAGACAAATGCTTAGAAAGAGTAGCAGACAGTAAAGGAAATACTGCAAGCTCTAAATGATCAGTGCTGCTGAGTGTTTATATGTAGGGCTTTTGTGAGTCTGTACAGTTTTCACAGTATTGCAATTTTAGTTTACTCCAAAACACCCATGTAAAATCAGCTCAGTCTTGTGCAAAGAAAACGAGCATGAAGGTGTTTAAGTGGGAATAAGGATTCCTGAAGGGAGCACACTTACACCAAAGGCAGTGCACCCCCAGGAGAGAACTGCACTGCTGCCCAGCGTGTCACATTTAAACGCTGTAAGGATCCTGTAGAGAAAACCTCACTGACATTAAGGGAAACTCTGGGGAAAATGCCCTCAGCTCCTGCCAGGTAGTGAGTGCATGCTCTGCTCTGCTGGGGGCACGTCACCTGGTGCAAGATCTGGAGGAGTTTTTGCAAAACCTGATGTGTTGGCAGGGTCCCTGAACGCGCGGAGCAGCAACGAGGATCGCTCGCCTGAGAACACTGGCTCTGCAGTGGCTGTGGACAGCTTCCCAGAGGTGGACAAGGCTGTCTTGGTGGAAAGGATACTGAGGCTGCAGAAGGCACATGCTCGAAAAAATGAGAAGATGGAGTTTATGGAGGATCACATTAAACAGCTGGTGGAGGAAATCCGGAAAAAAACTAAGTATGTTCTGTGTTCTGTTCATGCAGGTTTCCAGTGTTGAGCTGATTCACTAGGCATTCTGAATTTTATGTAAGGAAAGTAATTGTCTAAATGAGAATGTTTAAAACAGTAAAAGTACTGCAGTGACAGTAGATTTTGAAGATGGAATTAGGTTTGGGTTTTTTTCCCTTATCTTTTCCAGCAGTTATAGTAATTCCCAAGTTTTTGGCAATTAGTGCCATTACTGAATTTTTTTCAGGACAAATAAACTGGCACAAGTGGATTTTTGGTAGCAAAATGGTCAGCAGATGGCTGATTTGAGGTGGACTGCTGCCACTGGCTAACAGAAGAGTCCATTCTCCTCATGTGCTTAAAAATGTGTTTGTTTTGGAAGCAGAATCTGCATTATTCCAGATGGTACTCTGGTATACGCATCAGACAAATGATGTATCTGAGCCAAAGGTGGTCAGTGGTTAATGTGTAAGACAAGATTCCACTTAAATGAAAATCTCATTTTACAGGAGACTGTCTGGAGCTTCAGTTAGGAGGGTAAGAAATGCTGGCATAAAGCTGCTTCTGGAAGATGCAGTTGCCTGTTAGGAACAGCCCTTGTTTAATGAGTCCATACATTTATGCCCAGCTGGTACCATTTCACACAACATGACCAAAGCTAGGGAAGACTCTTGAGAAGTGACTTTGTTTTGGTTTTTTTCTCATGTAAAAAGCTCAAGATTCTGTCTAGAGCCCTTCAGCAAAGAAAAGTAGACTTTTTTAAATTACCTTTCTTGTCCCAGTAGCTTTTCAGAATGCTTCTAAATAAGTAAACCCTGCACATTTGTAGTCTCTTGGCTTACCAGCATTTCCTATATCACTTTTGATATCCCAGGTTTTCCTCTGACATAAAAATTGCAGGAGTAAATTTTTACTGCTTTTTTGGTAATACAGTACTTCTTGAAAATAAAATTACTCACGTCAGGAATCTGAAATTGCTTCAGTGTCTGACTCTTCTCTGCCTTGTAATGCTGTGATGTTGTTTTTTTATTTTTTTATCCTCTAGAATTATTCAGAGTTATATTTTGCGGGAAGAAGCTGGAACACTTTCATCAGAGGCCTCTGACTTCAACAAAGTACACTTGAGCAGGCGTGGTGGGATTATGGCATCTCTGTACACATCCCACCCTGCAGACAGTGGGCTCACGTTGGAACTCTCCTTAGAGATAAACAGGAAACTTCAGGCTGTGTTGGAAGATACATTACTGAAGAATATCACATTGAAAGTGAGTAGCTGTGCCAGTTCTGCACATTGCTGTGGTTCTCAGATGCTCCTTCACTGCAGGCTGTTAAAGCTGTTCAGAAGTCAGCTCACTGTGATTTGGTGCTGCTGGTAGCATTGGGGTTAGCCAGGGAGTTGTGTGACATGATGCCATGTGCCTCCAGTTTAGGACCCTCAGAGTGTGCTGCACTAATGGGCTGCTGCTTGAAATAAGTTCTGGAGTGCCTGTGCCTTCAGCAGGGCAGGGTCTCTCCGTGCTCTCCCCTGGGCATGTGGAGCCAGGAGCTCTGCCTGCCTGGCCCTCTTGAGCTCCTGGGGCAGCACTTCTGCTGCCAGGGAGAGGTGGCAGGCTGGAAAATGCTGCTGGGCTGCAGGGTTCTTCCTGTAATCATCATTTCCCTTGAATACTAGGGGAACAACTAGCATTCTGTCTTCTAGACATCCTGTAGAATACTGGTAAATGCAAAAAAGTACTTGACGGGAGCTTTGAGTCTTTTTTATTGAAACGAGTTTGATTTTTTCTGACTAATCATTTGCATTTGTTCTGGATACTTGAAAGTATCAACCTGCTGACATAAACAGTAATTTTGACTTATTAGTGCATTTTGTGCTGATGGACTCTTTTCCCTGTATAACTTACCTTACCATTTTCCTTCCCCCTCCAAAGGAAAACCTGCAGACTCTAGGAACAGAAATAGAACGGCTTATTAAACACAAGCATGAACTGGAACAGAGAATAAAGCAGACATAACTAAAACTTCTGGGGACTAACCAACGTGAAGATGCAAAAAAGGCAGGTGCTACAGACCACTGTGTTTTACATTCTGCCTGCCAGCACAAGCACCTGGGTTTTTGCAAAAGAAGCCTTTGGCCACACAGGCTCACTCGTGTGAGAGATCAGCAGGGTTTGGCATCCACGTGGCTCTGCCTACCCAGGAACAGCCTGAGGCACTGCTGAAATTCACTGCACACTACATTTATCTGAAACTTCTGTTTGAAATATGGATGCTTTGCAGTGCAGACTGATTGGAGTGAGTTGCCATGAAGATTTTAATTTCTGCACTGTGTAATTAATTAGTCTCTTAATGATGGAGCTTGAAAAAAAAAATAAAGCCAATTATGTCTTAGTTGCTATTGAACATATCCAATGTTACTGAGCTTTAAGGGCTTTCAGACATTTATTTCCTTTCTTGCATATTGTTTCTGATCTTTGGGTTGATTAAGCATTCTTAACATATGCATGGAATAATGCTTTCTTACAAAATTTTGGGGTTTAAGTGGTGGCCATAATATTGCATATTTTCTGCTTTAAATTAGCATTCAACAGGTCAATCTCTTTATTCCAGAGGACTGAAACAACAGTAAAACTAAGGAATTAGAAAGTGTTCTGATTCAGTTCTTGAGTTCATGTAGTTGAAACCAATGTCAGTTCAGCAAATCTTGTAAGTCCTTGATCCTTAGACACATGGATCAAAAGAAGTCTGATATCAGATAATTGGTTAATAAAGTTCTCTGGGCTTCTGCATAACTAACAGCATTTAAGGAGTTTAAGCTGCCCTTTGTAAATCTATGTAAGTAAATGTAGACTTGGTGATTTCATCTGCTCTCAAAGACAAATGGAAGCTAATGGAATTCATTAGCTGTGGCTAGACCAACTAGTGACAATAATGGTAAGAAATAAAAAACATTTAAATGAGTTTCTAATCTACTGTTGGACTGTGAAAGTGGCACAGAAATCTGTGCAACTCCTTGATTTTACTGTTGTGAAGAATTAGTTGGTCAAAATAACTGAAAACTGTTACTTAGTCCTTCGGTGGCTGAGAGGGTGATGGAGGAGGAGTATCAATGTGACAAGACTTGGGTTAGTCACAACATCATGTTCACATTTTAATTCCAAGATAAGTAATATACAGGATCTGAAATATCTTTATTCCAGCAGTAAATGTGTAGTTTCTGTATCTATCACTTTTTGACCAAAATCAATTGATCAGATGACAGTGTAAATACATACTTCAGGTTTTTATTGAATACTTGAACTTCCTATTGCCATGAAAAAGTCTCTGTACATTTACAATAGCAATGTTTTAGCTACTTTAATCAAAAAGGGGAGTGTGGGGAGAATCTGTCTTACTGCAGGTACTGTTTGCATTGTACACAAAACGAGGGACCTGAATCTGGCAGCAGAGGAGGAGAATTGATCAGACCTCTGGGTGACTTAGGGGTGTGAACTCCATTTTCAGATGCCACTGAGTTGCCTGAACTTTGTAATAAAACAAATTGAGCAAAAGAGCCTAATTTGGTTTGAATAGTTTGGTTCAAGACAGTGGGACTTCCTTGTTAGTTTAAAGATAGGCATCTCTGAAAGTCCCTGTGGGATCAAAACCTGGTTTGTGCTCCAGAGAGCTTCAAGAGTCTGGGGTGGCAGGTCCTTTCAGTGTCAAAGGATTAAGTATTCCTTTGGAAAGGGAGAATGGGAGCAAATTGTTTCAAACCTGAGCAAGCATTATATAGAAACTACAAGCCTTTAATCTGGGTGGGGTTTTATATATCTATTTTTCTAATTCCTGAGAGCAGTGGTTATCTGAAATATTAGGAAGTTTGGATCAGCCCAGTCATGGGACTACTGCTTTGCTGTTATTTAAGTGATGTGAAGAGGAAAATACCTGGCTCTGCTGAAACAGATTTGTCACAGCTTCCAGGAAGCAAACAGACAGTTCATGACTGAGCTTGGATCTTCTGCTGGAAGTACTTCAGAACAATTTGCATGCTAAAACATAGCTTAGCTCTTGTATGTTTGTGTTTTCATACTTTAATGTATCAGATCTCTGGAGGTTTTCAGGCATTCAGCTGAATGACTCCAGTATTTTAAATACCATGTTAATATTGTAATCTTTTAATGTATGTTCTCCAGGTGTACAGTGTGAATGAAGGATGGGTGTGGTGCAGATGGAATCAGTGCAATGGCTTTGTGGAAATTCTTACTTCTTTTTGGCATGGTTGTTTCTCCTTTTAAGTTGAGAAGCCTGTCCTCCTGCCCTGCTGGGAAATGCTGCTTGCTCTTTGTAGCACTAATAACTTCTCAGACTTTTTTTTTTTCCCTTGGTTATGGAGACACACAAAGCAGCCAAAATACCATGTTGTTTACTGTGCACGGTGTTTTCATGGACCAAAGCTGTCACCCACACGTGTTATTTTAGATGTATCTGTTAGAGGTGGAAAAGTCATTCTGGCTTGCACATTGGCAAGTGACTCTGCAGTCAGCCCAGGGTGTGATGAGTACCTGATGGGGTCAGCCAGCAACTGGGCATAAGGATGTTCCTCCTTTTTGAGAGGCAGTGATGTATCAGCCATAAAACGTTGCTGGTCCTGTTTCCATGGGGTAACTTGTCAGGAGCGTGGTGCCGTTGGTGCAGTACTGAGAGCACTTTCTGTGGAAAGATGTTTCTCTGGGGTAGAAAGATGCTGGTGCAGGGTGGGTGCTTGTGTAGCAATCTCATCCCACTTATCCTTGCTTTGGAAATTGTATTGTGAGCCTGAAACTGAAAACTGTCTTCAGATAAACTGAATTTTAGAGACAGACTGGTAAATTCATAAACTGATCATGAAGGCAGCCTGGAGCATGTAGCTACATGCCTGTCACTGAAATTCAGTGTCCATTAGATGTGTAATTGCCACAGGCTGCTTTTGAAAATTCCAAGCTTGTGGCTGGTTGTGTCTTACAAGCTTAAACATCTGTTTCTTAAATACTCAGGGTGCTCTTTTAATTCAAACATCGTGCAAACAGATGTTGTTAGAGGCCCTACAAGAAAGCTGCCTATGCTTTTCCATCCTTTGTAAAATCCAGCACTATTGTTGTCAGAAGCCAGACCCTCTGACCTGAGAAGTACCATTTTATGCTATAGAAATCACTGGCTTGCTGCCATGCAGACTTGTGCAATATTTTTAAAATCATAGTGTCCAGAAAACTGGAGATTGATTTGTTCCTTGAACATTTTCTCATTATCTTCACTTGTTGCTGGCAACACCTGTAGTATCTCTCGTAAAATATTTTTTAATCTTTTGGTTCATAACTGAAAAAGAAATTTTAAAAAACGTTTATCTGGCTTTCAGTGCATCAAGTGTAAAGCTGAGCATCCACATGGTGCAGAGACCTGAATCTAGGGAAGGGTTCAGAGGGCAAGCCCATCCCAAGGGGGATCCTGTGCCAGTCACTGTGATGGTGACACCAGCAGTAGGTGGCACAAGGAATCAGGTGTACCCTGTCTCACCTGTCCAGAGACAGGTGGGTGGGTTGCAGAGGGAGCTGGGTGGTATTTGGAGCTTTTCCAAGGTGGATGGGTGTTTCCTTCCCATTTTCGTGTTCTGACTGAACCTGTTGATTCTCCCAGTCTATGTGTGTAAGTCCTATACACAGAATATCTGTTGATTGAATTTTGTAGATACCTGTTTCTGTATAAAGTTTTCAAAGGTATTGCTATACCTTATGTATATACTGTACTTTGAAATAATAAACATACAAATGTATGAAAGCTTGGTTTGGGTCTGCTTTGTCCCACTGTGTGCTGCTGCCTGGCTCCAGGGGCTGTGCTTGGGTGCTCATCCCTGGGGATTTGGGAGCTCATGTTGCCTGTAAGGAAACTCCCTGGGCTAGGAGCAGCTTGGGCTGCCTGCAGACTGCTCTTGCCACCGCCAAAACCCTTCTTGTTCCCCTCGAGAGGGTCTGGCTGTGCACAGGGAGCCCGGGCAGTGCTGCAGGGCTCTGCCAGCCCCTGCCTGCCTATTGCAGCCGGTAAACAGGAGATGGCAGTGCCTCTTCTCCAGTGCTGCCAGCAGGAGGGACGGCACAGCCCGGGAAAACGCCTCTCCTGCTGTCTGCATCCCTTGGGAATGGCGGTGGACAGGCCACAGCTGTGCTGCACTTAAGGACTGCGGGTCCTGGAAGTGCCCTCGGTGCTTTTCCCTTCCATAACGTGAGTTTTGGGAATCCCACAATCCCAGAAGCAAGGCTGCAGTTCCACATTTGCTCCTCTGATTTATTTATGCTCTTGTAGAGATCTAACAGAGTTTATTTTTTAGCTATGATGGTATTTTTTAATAAAAATAGTGATCGTGTCTGGTTGCTGGTGGTGCTTGTATTAAAAACCTGAGAATGGGATTGATAGGAGTCATCCCGCCCTTGCAGAGAGCCAGGAAAATGGAAAAAGAATCCCTGTGAAAGTGGTAATTTATAGAGTTTATTCTAATATCTCCTAGAGTACCCTAAATGAGAGAAGGGGGTGTCCTATCTTATGCTGAAATTTAATGGCAAACAACCTCAAGCTTCCCAGGAGCAGGCCAAGGGCTCCCAGTGATTTTTCTGGTAACAGTTACCTGCATGACCCTATGCTGAAATGGTTTCACAGCCCAGTTTTTCTTCTGGCTTTTTCCACTGATGGCAGGTACAGTTGTTGGTGACAGATATGACCAAAAATCAAGGTTTATTTGTGCTTCCTGAGTATTTAACGGTGCTGCTTGGAAACAGCAGCCTGAAGCTTCCTCAAGTACTAATTTTGGCTTTGGTGTTATTTGCAAGTGGCCATTTGGCGACTTCCCAGCCCTGTTTTTGGGTCTGTCTGAGCTTGACCCAGCTGAGCTCTGTGTGCAGAGGAAGGGTTCTCATGGCTCGTGTTAAGTGCTCGGTGCTGAACTAAGCCAGGCTGATACTGCAGCTACTGTGTGATAAATACCTAACTAAATGCTAGCAGTTCTCCTCTCTGGCTGATTGCAAATCATCACTGCTATTTTTCTCTCTCTCTCTGCTTTATTTTAAGGGAATTTTTAATAGCAAGCTCTGCTGGAGGTTTTGTTGTTGCGGTTGTTTTTAGGCTATTTTGCATCAAACCACAGTGGGTCTGTGCCAGATTTTGTGAGATTTTTGCATGCATAAGTGTAACTGTTGCGGTAGCAGAGCGCTGCTGAACAAGTTGTTCTCATCTAAGGTGTATAAATGTGCTGTTAGATGTGTTTGTTGCTGTTCTGCTCCAGTGGATGCCCTATAGTCAGGAAATCCTCTGGTCCTTGGGTTTTGCTGGGCTCTTGACCATGTGCAGCTGCCCACTGGTGTCAGCAGAGCTGCTCAAATGCCTCAAGTGAAGCACCTTGCTCACTAACAGGCTGAGTCCCAGGAATGTCTAAGAGCTTCTTAAGAAGTTTCTATTTTAAAATAATCCCGTGTGTGTGGAATAAGGAAAAGCAGCAAATGTGGAAGCACGAAGTGTCTGAGCTCTGATCAAAGTGCACGGGTGTTTGACACAAGGTAGGCACTGCTGCTTGCTCTGGGGTGGTTGGTGTGTCCTTAAACACTGCCCTGGGCCATCCAGCCTGCAGTTCCTTGGGAACTGCTGCTGCCTCTGGAGATGGATTGAAGCAGGGTGCAAATGCAGGGCAGTTTATTCAAGCTGCGTTCTGCAGCCTGACAAGGGTTTTGTGAGGCTGCACTGTGAAAGGAAGTGGTTAAAAATACTCTGAAAATGATAGATCTTAGATTATTTTAACTCTAGTCTGTGCCTGGCACAGGGGAGAGGAGGAAGGTGAGAATTACTTATATCAATGCTGTGGGTAACAGCAGCATATGCCTGGACAAACAGACTTTGTGCTGGTCAGCCTAGACCTGTGTTGTGGTCCTGCAAATTCTCTGAAAACTTTTGAAGTCAAAGAGGTTGAAAAGCCAAACTTGGGCTCAGAGCTCTGACCTGTTCATGCTGTAAGTGGCTTGTACTCATCGAGTGCCCTGGCTTCACCTCAGTAATTAGATTATCAGAACAATATTGATTAGATGGACTCAAAATATTTAAGGGCTTCACCCCTCTGGAGAGGGGATCTATGAGGTAAAATGAGAAATCAGAAGGAGCTGTTGTCAGCTTCTCATGGGCTTAACTTGTGGAGTGACACAGACTGCTGACAGCCAAACCTGTGATGCACTTCCCCCGGTCCCTTCCCCCGGTCCCTTTCCCCGGTCCCATCCCCTGGTCCCATCCCCTGATCCTTTCCCCCGGTCCCTTTCCCCGATCCCATCCCCTGGTCCCTTCCCCTGATCCCTTCCCCCGGTCACTTCCCCTTCCCCCGTGCCCTTTCACTCAGGGCACACTCGGACACGTGGGGCTGGCACAGGGGACAGAACTGTCCCACAGTGAGACCTTTGCCTGTCCAAAGCTGTCCAAGCAGCTCCTGGTGCACTTCAGCCTTTTGAGGTGAACTAGGATATTTGTTTTGCCTGGAAATGCTGCTGTGACCTGCAGGTTGTCCGGGGTGGTTGCACAGCTCCCACATCCTCTGTGCCTTGGGCAGGGCAGGACAGCTGGCAGTGAAACCCATCTGCAGCTCCAGGTAAAACCTCCCACAGAATCCACAGCCCCTTGTTTTGCCTGGCTTTAATCAAACATTTCTGGGATCTAGAAAGAGCCAGCTAGTGCCAAGCAGGTGTTTTCTATCAGCAAGGATTGGCAGAGGAAAGTCTCTGCTTCATAAACCAACCAGCTAAAGAGAGCAGCCATCAATCCAGGTACCTGTGACCTTGGACACTGCTTGGGAGCCCTCATGATCTCTCTTGGGCTGTCCAGCCCCAAAACCAAATGCATCAAGAAAGTCTCCATGGCTCCCATACAGGCACTTTGAAAATACAGGCACGCCTCTAAACCAGGACCTGACCCAACACAGATTGGATTGAATCACCTTTTCTCCTCAGGCAGGTGAAGCCCTTGGAAAAGAGATGTGGCAGATTTGGCAGTAGGCCTGTAGCACAAGGCTCGCAGATCGCTTTTTTGTGTTTACCTGAATTATGTCAAAACATTTCCCTCTCTCAGAATTTCCTTACAGTCTTCCAAGGCTGCTTGTTGATGCTGAAAGATCAGTCAACTATTTCAAAGGGATTTGACCTTGCTTGGGTTGGTGACAGAGCCCAGAGCTCACAGGTAGTGGTCACCTTGTAATGCCAGAGCCACTGTGGCGTGTCTTAATGTTCAGGCAAGCAGTGCCAGGGCACAGTGGCAGGTGAGCTCCCTCCCATTGCACTGAAGAGAGCATGATTTAGCTTCCCTTGGCTTTGGTGGCAGCTGAAACAATAGAAATGTCCCCATAGGCCAGGACTTGCAATCCAAGGGATTCTCTAGAGAGCAATAAATGGAGGTACTTACGTTTCATTAATTGTGTATCGGAGCAAACACTGGAAAAACACCAACCAACCAAAGCAGTGAGTTTGCCACTGACTGCTGGGGGGAGGCCTCTGCCAAGAAAGCAGCCTTACATCACAGAGCAAGGAAGTGGAGTCCTTCCAGAGGATGATTCAGAGCAGGCTCAGGGGCTCCTGTGCTGATGCCCTGTCACCACTGTGCTGGATGAGGCATGGAGTAGCTCCCTAGCCACCATCCTCTGTGTGGATGCCTTGGGACGAGTGAAGAGCCTTGCTCAAATACAGCTGCCATGGAGGTCATCAGAGCCATGGGGTTCTGATCCCTCATATCAGGATCACAGAATTATTTGATTGGAAAGGGCTTTAAAAGCCATCTATTTCCAAGCCCACTTCCATGGACACCTTCCACTAGACCAGGTTGCTCCAAGCCCCATCCAGCCCAGTCTTGAACACCTCCATGTATGAGGCATCCACAACTTCTCAGTTCAACTTGTGCCAGTGCCTCACCAACCTCTCAGTAAAGAATTTTTTCCTAATATCTAATAAAACCTGCCCTCTTTCAGTGTGAAGCCATTCCCCCTTGTCCTATCCCTACAAACATTTATAAAAAGTCCCTCTCTATCACTTTTGTAACCTCTGGGTACTGCTTCAAGTTCTTCCTGGAGCCTTCTCTTCTCCAGGCTGAACAATCCCAATTTTCTCCACCTGTTTTCATCGCAGGGGTGCTCCAACCCTCTGAGTATCTTTGTTGTCCTTCTCTGAACTTTCTCCAGCAGGTCTTTGTTGTTCTCCTTCTGCTGGTACCCCAGAGGTGGATGCAGCATTCCAGGTGGAGTCTCACCAGAGTGGAGCAGAGGGAGAGAATCTGGCCTGCTGGCCACGCTCCTTTCAATGCAGCCCAGGACATGATTGTGTCTCTGGGCTGCCAGCACACACTGCCAGGTCAAGCTGAGCTTCCCATCCTCCAGCACCTCCAAGTCCTCCTCCTTGTGGATGCTGCTTGTCCCCAAAAAAAGGCTTAAAAGCAACATACAGGGGAGAGGAAGGAAACTGGCTAGCTGGTTAAAGACTGAGGAGTGGGGAGAAAGAGAAATATTTTTTTAGAAAGGCCATCCTGGCACAAGAGCAAACCCTAGTTGCTTTTGGAGTGTCATGGCTTTCCTTCTCCACAGAATGAGCTCAGAGTGCTGCATGCCCAGATCTGGAGTGCAGCTGACAGCAGGATCTTAACTTCTCTTTGTTCAACCCTGGGGCATTCAAACATGCGCTTCTGAGTGGCTATATGTGAAAGAGAAAGAGAAAAGCTTCTTTTTGGAAATGTGGCACAGAAATGGCTTGCACAATTGTATTTACTTTGGAGGTTCCTTCTGGGAAGCGTCTGCCTGTTCTGGTCTGTGTGTCGGCTCTCAGCCCCATCAATTTTCCTTTTCCCTTTTTCCTCTCCATGCTTCTGGGAGTTCACTGCCTGTGTGGGAGCCAGGGACCTCTGCCCCTGCCAGACCTCACTGAGCTTTGTGATTCCTGACATCGTGTTTCCTCCAAGGAGCAGGACACAGCAGTGCAGGGACCATCCCTGGGCAGAGAGCACAGAAGTTCATGGGCAGGGGGAGAGGAAAGGAAGATGCCGGTTCCGACTTCTGATGGATTTAGAGGAGAAAGAGATTGTTTTGGGGGAGCTGATTTCCTTGTTTTTCTTTTACAAACAGAACAGGCAAGAAATATAATTGGTAACATATAAAAAAACACAACTCTCGAAACATAGATGTATGATTTGACTGTCAGCTCAGACAAGGAAGAGCAAATTATGTTATAACAGTACTGGGAATAAAAAATGTGAGGATTTGCATGAATCCATCAATAACCCTGCACTACTGTTTTAGGATACCTGTGTTTCTGGATATACCTTGAAAGCAGGAATAAGGAACTACCAGGAATAAGGAATGGCTTTGCTAAATAGGAAAAAATACTATCCCAACCTCATTCTGTAGGGAAGATGTGCATCCAGAAAAGGACAAGAAAAATGTGACCACTCAGAAGTACCTAGATATCCTTCCAAGTTCCTCTGAAAACTCTTTGCACAGCTGTTAACAAAGGTCTGAAAGTGACTGGCACCAAGCACATGCATCTATCATGATGGGTAACACTGCATCATAATTTCCTGATGATCCTGTTTTCCTGTCCTTACCCTTTTGTTGTCCCATGTGAAGGTCAGAGCAGAAGCACTTGACAACCAGGACTGTTGGGTTCTGCCTGTGCAGAACAAATTCTTCCTGATCCTTGAAGGCATCTTCTAGGCACTGCTGACATAATAAAATCTTTAAAGATTTCATGTAGTACATTACCAACGTTAATTCAAGTACAGATACATGAAAATGAAACAGAGGAGTGTGTTGGCCACTGTGAATGGGAAAGGGAGGAATGGCAGAGCCAGTCCTTTGCAGTTTGGTTTCTCAGGGGCGAGCGCAAGGTGCGCGAAAGGGGAAGCGGCGTGTGCAGCTATCGAGTGTCTGTGTCTGCAGAGATGCCCTGACTGCAACGCCAAGAAAATCAAACCTGCAGCCAAGAAAAACACCATTAAAGTGATGCAATGACATAAGCCGTGTGCTGCTCGTGGAATCCAAATTACACGCAGAACAATCAAGAAGGAAAACACCGACGACATTCGCTTGTGTAACAGGGGTGTCGACCTCCCAGCTGGCAGGCAAGCAAGGGCACGAGTAAAACCAGAGTTAAGAAGAGGGACTTGACCTTACTGAAAGCATCTACCAGGCCTCTCCCTTTGGGGTAATACTGCAGAAACCATGAAGACTTAATATCTGTACGTTTTAAACTGGTTAGTTTAAAATCCACCACATTTTAAAACCCCACTAGGACAGACCTGCCTGATGAGGAGGGCAAGACAAGAAAGCTGCAGCACTAGGACACTGCCTCTTGCTCAAATAAAAAGCTGGATAAGGAAATGCTTAGCAATTTTTGAAAAAAGAAGAAATACCCTTTATCAACAGATCTTTAAGATCTGTGTCAGGAGGGGTTATACCTGAAAGAGAAGTACTGGTGGTTGCACTGGAGGTAGGACACAGGCATGGGGTGTGTTCTCTAAATTTCTGTTCCGTGTCTTTTATAGGCTCTGAAAATGTTGTGATGCCAGCACTATGTATACTGGTAATGCAGTCAGGTTATAGAATAGCCATGAAAAAATGAAAATGTAGATCCAGACAAAAATAAAAACATTCTGGCTCAGACCCAACACTAAATTATGTTAAAAAGTAGTGAATAACAATTTCTCGATCAGGGAGTAAAAGGCATTTTATTCACTCAACACCCCTTATTAATGGGATGTTCTTCTGGAGTATCTACTGATGAGTAACATTTATTGTTCATGCTTCACAGCTTCATCTGCATTTTAGACTTTAACATAAGCAACATGATCCAATCCCTGATAAGTGGGAGAGAGGAAATAGATGCACAACACAAGGTGTTCCCATCAAAATCTCAGTTCCTCTTAATGCACAGAGAGCCCACAGGACACAGTGTTGCTCAAATGCAAACATCCTACTCAAGAAGCACACCCTCAAACTGGGAAGGACAGGTCATCCAGTGCCTTTAAACACAACCTTCAGTGACCACATCCTGAGGATCTCCTCAGGATGGGACTGGCCTCACCCTCAGACAGTGGGATGCAGCTGCAGCCTCGTTTGAGGCCATTTGTGGTGGACCCCAGGCTGGAGTCACAGCCCTGCCCTCACCCCACACCCAGCCAGCAGCTCTACAAGGAGGCTCTTGCAAAGAGTGTTCAGTGGAGCTTCCCCACAGGCTCAAACCCACGGACAAGCCATTCCCCACCCTGCCTTCCTCTTCCCCCTGAAATGCCTCTTTGCTGGCAGCTTTAGGACCCTGGTCTGTGAGTGAGAAAGAAATAGCACCCAGAGTCATCAAGCTACAGAAAGTCCCCAAGAACAAAAGATTAATTTAAACGTCCTGGCTTGGAGCAGCCTTGGCCGTTAGCTTCAGGAAGTCTTCATCAGTTGTGCGGAGGAGGAAGCACCTGGAAATCACAGAATTAATTTGATCTGAAGAGATTGCTTTCTGGGAAGAGCATGTGTCAGTCCCCATTACTCAAGCTTGCAGGGGCAGGGATGGGACAAGCCACACGTGGTGTGGGAGTATGCTGGATGCCAGTCCAGTGACATCAGCTCAGCCAGGCATTTCCTCAAGCCAAGGGCCCAGGTCAGCTTGGCACCAGGCTGGGCTGTGCCCTGCCTGGGTGGGCACACGGAGCAGGGAGCCACCACCTCCCCACAGCCCTGCCTCAAGAGGAGGGGTGAGGTCAGAAATAACCAGAAAAAAGGAGAAGAGAAGGCCTGGAAGGGAGCTTCTGAGCTTCTCCATGGATGGGGATCCCAAGTGAAATCCAAGTCCCATGGGAGATGCAAGTTTTCTCTCCACAGCCCCACAGCCCACATGTGAGCTCAGCAGCTTGCTCTGCATTTAACAGAGCAATGCAGGCCTTGCTGCTCATGCTGCTCACTGCACAGCAAGAGCAAAGCCACAAGGTGACCCTTGCAGTGACAGCAGTGACCGGCCAGGGTGGACCTGGGGTGTGCAGTGCCCTGGGTGCTGTGCAGAAGCATTTGGAGGTGGCAGCAGACCCTGCCGTGTCCCTCTCACTTCTCAACTGCTCTTAAAACATTGAGTTTCATTTATCCTGAGCTCCACTCTCCATGCTGAAGATGCCGACCCTGACCCCTTTTAAAGGGTATTTATCCCTCCCCTTTTGCTAAATTTACTTGAGTCCTTGGAGCCAGAATGTTCACCTGGTCTCATAGCTCACATTTAGGTTGTTTGCAGAGGCAACTGCAATGCAGCAGACACTGGAGAGAGCTGCAGCCTACCTACCATGGCCAATATGCTCCTCATTTGAGGTGCCACTGAGTTGGGAGCTAAAAGTACTCTTAATGTGCAAGATTCTTTCTGTAGATGATACTGATGGCTTGGAAGATAAAGTTAATTTGAATTTTTCTGTCTCTACAAAAGAGACTGTATTTTGTTGTATAAGCAGACACGGGACTTCACAATGCCTTGGTGTCATCTCTGCACACTCTGCCCCAGCCATTTGCTGAAGTGCAAAGCCAGGACAAGGTTTGACTTTCGTTCTCAATGAAAAGGAAGCCAGGAACAGCAGATTTTGGGAAATCAGTGCCAATAGATTTGTCTAAAGTGGGATAAAAGCATGTGTCCCACTCATTATTTCACTGATACTGAGAAGACAGGCTGGTGGCCAAACTAGGTCAGGGAGGGAGGTTTGAATTCCCATTGCAAAGTGGGAAAACATTGCAGACCACACAGCCTCGCTTTTGGTGGGGTTGAATGCAGAAACGTTCCTCCCAAGCCTTGTTTTGGCACCATGTGGTGCCCAGGCAGTGCCACATTCCTGCCTGGAACCAGTCAATGCTGCACCTGCAAGAGTTAAACAGAATGCAGCACAGAGCTGAACATCGTGTGTGTGGTTACCGCCCTCGTGCTCTGAGTGCCCAAAAATAGGCTGTACATTAATTCTCACAAACAGGGTGACAGGCTCCTGCCACTGTTGGGGTTGTGGTTTGTCAGTGGTAACTCAGTTGTACTTCCTGGCTCTCCCTTTCCTTGTGTGAGGGGCTGCCTCAGTCCATGGCTGCCAGTGAGAAAGGCCTGTTGTTGCAACTCTGAGGTGTGTCAGATAAAGGAAATGTGAGGAAAATTCCTCAGTTTGTCCACAAGGCCAATTTCACCTGGCAAACTCTCATTATTTGGAGTTGGAGTGGGCAGGGGAGGCAGAAGCAGAGCTTTTCACTGTCAGGGGGAAGGACATCCAGACCAGGGCTGGGACTGTCCTTTCTCCTCTCACCCCAGGCTGTGGCCCCAGAAGAGGTGAAGGGTTGGTGAGCACAGGGAACCTCTCAAGCTACTCTAACCTGAGGATCTTCGTCTCTCTCAGAGCTGGAGCATTTTGTAAAATGCAGCCACTACTTGAAGTGATCCCACAGGCCTTTTCAGTTAAGTGGTCATAAGTTTTGAAGCAGTTAGACAGTTATTGGAATAAGTGTATGATAAAAGCTTTCCCACCCCCATCCCTCCCACGCCTACATTTGGACTCCATGATTTCTTCCTTGTTTGAAATGATTCAGCAGTAGACTCTCAGATAGTCTCCATCTGGTTATAAATAGTTACTTGCCTCATATGGCTTTAGCATGGTACTGTCAACTCTAAAATGTTCCACCTTCCAAAAAAGTAGAGTGAAAAATGAAAGTGAGCTTTCACACATCATTACTCTCCACAGTTGGACCTCCAGAGCTCATTCCAAACCCATCAAAGGAGGAGAGGCGAGCTGGGAGGGCGAGCAAGCAAGATGCTGGTGTTACTGCTTGGTGCCCAGCAGGTCCTTGTGGGGCTCTGCCCTCTGCACACTGCAAACCAGGAAGATGGTTTGCTCATTTCCCAGAACAAAACACCAGCTTATTTTCAAGAAACATTTATTTATCGGATTTCTGGAATGTAAGAAGAGTTTAGTCATCGCAGCTGGGTATCTCCTGATGCCAGCTGGGGGTCAGTCAGTCAGTTCCCTGCTCCAGCAGGGAACCAGTACAGCCCAGTTAGCTGAGGAACATTCCACAGTCACCCCACAACACTGTTACTGCCTCCTCCTGAGGCAGGAGACCCTGAGGGCCAGGAATCCTCTCATTCATCTTACAGCTCTTCTGTGTAAGCACAGGGATCAGTGATGGGCTTGCACAGCGTGGCCAGCTGTGCTGAGCTGTGTATGCTTTGGGGAAGAAGATGGGTAACTTCATGGCAGTAGTGGACAACTGGTGCAGGTGGGTCGTTTTTGGCTCTCTGGGTTGCTGGAATCTTGGCTGTGTTTTCATTCAGGCCCAGCTGATGGAAGGTGTGTGGTGGGTTCCTTCTGCCACAGGGGTGTCACAGGGAGGGGACACTGAGGCACTGCAGAGCAATCAATGGGAAATGTGTCAGGTGTGTCAGAAGGGACAGACAGCACCTCTGCTGTGCTCTCAGCCAGCTCCTGGTGCTCCCACCCAGGGAGGGAAGCAAGGCTGAGCTGCAGTCTGCCCCATGGCCCCTGGACAGAGGTGGGACAGCAGCAGCAGCTGTGGTGCTCATCCTGGCTTCTCCCATTGCTGAGCAGTGAACAGATTTGTTGGTACCCACCTGCTTCCAGTGCTGAAGAGCTCCAGGGGAGCCAGAGGAAGTACAGAAGCATCCACTGCTTTTCACAGCACACTTCACAGCATCAGGAGCTGACTCTAGAGGCTGTATGACAAATTGCTGGTTAATGCCCACATTAATTCATTTTTTCCCTCAGAGTTACTTTTGCTGTGCCTGCAGAACCATCCTCTGCTGGTTTCCTCAAGGTGATATGCTAAATCCTGCTCCCTGGACCATGGCAATCAGCTCTTGCTGGAATGCAATCAAGCTGCAGATGTTGGCTGAGGGAATCTCAGGGACTCTGCCCTGCTGAGCACCACGGCCTCATCCTGGCCAGCTCCAGTGGGTCAGGATTTGACCCCAGACTCCCACAAAGACCTGAGTGAGCCAAGTGCTGCAGCCTGGCCGTGGGGTGCTTTGACACCCATCTCTGTCCCAGGCAGTGCCCTCGGGTGCTGCTGTTGTATCTGTGAGTTCCTGAAATACCTGTCACACTGCCACACCACCTCATGGCCTCTCCGTCCTAAGCCTTTGCTCTGGGTCACTCTTGACAGTACAAGAGATGAGTTTAGAAAGTAATTACTCCTACAGAAAGGAGTTTGGAAGAAGAGTAGAAAGAGACCAAGCTTCCCTGTTTTGGATGCCTACTTGTGTACCAGACCGCAGCTGTGTTTATGGGAAGAGACATTTTCACATGCCAATAATTTTCATGCGCACCAGGCCTTGTGCAATTTTTTCTTTCCATTTACAATATTATGTATTTTATAAGATAAATTTGAAGGGTGGCTTTCGTGCATGAATGATACAGTTTCCATAATATTTTTTCATATGCAGAGACATTTTGTTTTGATCTCATGGGCCATGAGTCAACTCCTATTTTGAAGCCACTGGAGTCCTTCCAGTGACTTTCCCAGAGCCTGGCTAACTGAGAAGATGAAGCCTGGTGCACTGTAGGTGTAAGCCAGCATGCCCTGCTGAGGCTTAGGGCAGCTCAAACAAAAAAGGATCAAGCAAGAAACTATGTCAATGACATTCAGTGTGCTTGGTGCCAAACCAGAGTCTCTGCCCCAGAAATGCACATGCTGCAGCATCATGACCCCTTGGAGAAGCTGGCAGCAGGGAGCGTTCAGCACTGCAAAATCCACACAGTGCCCATGCACAACAGGTGCCCCGTCCCTTAACCTCAAGGCTTCAGGAGTCAGAGTCAGTTACAGAACTCATCTGAGTGGACAAACATGACCCTGGGTTTCCTGGATTGCCCAGGCCAGGCTCTGCACCCTCGCAAAAGCAGCAGCCCTGTGACCTGACCTGGCTGCCCGTGGGTGCTCCTGTGGAGAGCCCTACTCATGCAAGGGTGTTTCCCATGAGGGCTTTCCAGACTGCCCCTGCAAGTGTGGGATCCCACACAAATTCAGGCATATGCCCATCCAGTATATGTGAATTTTATTCCCCCTTTCTATGGACTGCTGGAAGAGTTATTTTGGGTTTCGTTAGGAGCAAGTTTCGATGAGAAAATAAGAGGTTCCCAAATTCAGCAAAATTCTAGCAATTTCAGCTCAAAAAGATGACCCTGTTCTGTGGGGTCAGTAAGGAAGAGAAACAGACTCTGGAAGACATAAAATGAGCAAGAAACAGGTCAGGTGCCCAAAGCTACTGACTAAGCATCCTCAGTGTTGACAAGGCTTACATGTCCAGAGCTCTGTTAGTGACACAGGGCTGGCCAGAGGAGTTTGTATGTGCACAGTGTTCCTGCCAGGCAGCGAGTGGCACCGTGGAGAGGTTCTGAGCAGTCACCAAGGAGAGCCCAGCAGGTGGTAGCCTCTGGCTGGCTCTGCTGCCAGCCCTAGCAGAGACCTGGTGCTGCTGTGCAGGACACAAGGCTGGTGCCGTGTCCTCCACCACCAGGCCTGCTGAGGAAACCTTGCATGGCTTGGAAATTAAGAGAAGTATTTTGTGTTTATGAAACAATTCCTAAGAGTTTGAAAAGGGGACTAGTGGTGTTTACACACAAGCTGGGCAAACTCTAGCACTGTGCATGCTCTGTTGTGTCAACTCCCGCACCTGCATAAGATATTTTAAAATATTCCTGTGAAATGAGGGAGCCAAGCAACTGGGTCCAATCAGCCCTACCTGTGTTCCCACTAGGGCCACACTGGACATTTTTTCTAACAGGGCTGTGGGATGCTGTGGAAAATCTGCTCTCCAAAGAGCCTTTGCTCCTGTCTGAAGATAAGACTGGCCAAAAGCAGGGTGTGGAGCTGCAGGGGAGCAGGTGCTGGAACAGTCTGGGTGCAGAGATGCTGGAGTGCTCCTCCAGAAGAGGGGAGACCTTGAGGGGAGCCCAAGTGTGGCAGCACTGCAGCCCACTGCTGGCACAGGGAGAGCAGCAGCACAGCTAACACCACCTTCATCCCCTCTCAGCCAAGGAGGAGGCTTGGCCAAAGAAGAATGAAGTTTAAAAGCACATTATGTGCTTTCCCAAACTACCAGAGTTACCAGTGCTTCTCATGGTGTGTTTTAGTTTCCTAAACCAGAGAGTGCCTGGACCCCTTCATAGCAGCACAGGTTCTCTTTTTTCTACCATCTGCAGAAGGTCCAGCCTGGCCCATGTTTGCTTGTAGAGTGACACCAGGATTCAGTCCATAGAAGGTTGTTGACCTGGGAAGAGAGAGCTTCTAGAATTCAAGGGCTGGGCAATTTCTTGGAAACTGCCTTATCAGCATGACTGCAAGCTGGAGCTTTAACAACCCTGCACGTCCCTGGTTCCTATTCCTGCAGTTCAGTGTCTGCATGCTGTACACAAATGTTTATTTTGTAGTTTTCCATTTAAAACAGCCTTGGGCCCAGATTGCCACAAAACCATGAAGCTGAGATCAATTGCTTTGCTGATAGTGAAATCAGGGGTCAGGGAAGTCCTGAAGCAAAGCAGCAGTGGGGAGCAGGTGTCTGCACAGAGGCTGTGTGAAGGCTGATTCCAAGAACCTCACGTGCCCTTCCGTCACTGGTGGAGAAGGGAATGGCACGGGGGGGTCAGGGGTTGTTATCAGCAGGGCAAAAGGTGCTGAAACAGGAACAGAGAGACATTGGCTCTGCATGGCTAGGACAGTCTCCAAGGTGCAGGCTGGCCCAAGAGCAGTGGAGCTGGGCTGAGAGGGGATGGATGAGTACAGCACTCCAGGGATTTAAAATAAAACCTGACAATACATTAAAGTCTGCTGGAGGCTTGAGCCTGCACTTGCACAGGCACAGAGTTACTCTGAAATTTCAGTCAGGACAGGCTGGGTCACTGTGAACCCCCAGGGTGTCTGTAGTGCCTCAAACGTTCCTGGCTAGAGAAAATCTGGCAGCTCAGGCAGAATTGCCACCCCTTGTCCTCCTCCAGCTCCTCTGCCAGTGCCTTGGCCCAGCAAGGTTTTGGGACAATGCAGAGCTGGGCAGCTTCCATCCCACACGTGTCCAGGATTCTGGGGAAGGCATCTAGAGCTGCAGGAGCTTTGCATCTGGGATTCAGCCCTCATCCCTGGGGGCAGTCTGAGTGAGAGCCTCGGGAGCAGCCAGCCCCACAGCCCCTCTGCACAGCCAGCACCTCCCTCAGAAACAAACATCCACAGAGCCCCCAGCATGTGGTACCCAAACTTCACCTCCTGCCTCGCTGCTGTGATAATCCTGTTTGCTCTGTCTTAGTGACTGAAGAGAGCCATAACCAAGGAAAACAGCAGGATTATCCCCCAGCACCTGTTCCCACTGAAGGGATTATCATAGCTGGCTGAATCAATGATGTCCTGTGGGTATCACCATGAAAGCAGCCTGAGTGACATGGCAGCCCGCCAGAGGAAGACCTCTCTCCCCTTCTGCATGTCCCTTTCCTGGGTATTTGCAGCTTCTGGAAGCTCCTCACAGGCAAAGGCCAGTCCTTATAGATACAAGTGTCAGTGTTTTCACGTCTGCAGAACACAGACTTGCTCTCCAAACAGCTTCATCTCTTGCTTGTCTGTCTAACAGGGAGGCAGTGTGAGAAGTATGGGCTGTAAACTGCAGGGCTGAGAAGACAGACAGCAGCTTTAAAACATTTTAAAAACAAGCATTTTTTCATGCTCAACATTCCTTTGTGTTTTTGTTGTTCCAGAGCAGTATCTGACCCACTCACCTCACAACATGGTAGGGCTCTGCTGTGCTGCATTCACATCCAGAAAACAATGGTAGCTGATGTAAGAGCTGTTCACTGCAGAATGAAAATGATTGATTGCAGAGAGAGACATCTTCCTCAAAGCTGTTTACATGGGCAAGCAGGAAAACAGGAGAGGGTCCAGAAAAATTTTGAAGGGACTCATCAGTGGATGCAACAGGAATGCAACCTTCCTGTAGATGGAGGACTTGAGTTTAAAACTCACCTTCCAGACATGAACCCTGCCCCACGGTGCCCTCTTGGCTCTCTGGGGGGGTCACCTGAAACACCAAGATTTGCTCAGTCACTGTGGAATTGCCAGTGAGTTTTGAGCAGTGCCCTGAAGGCTGGCTCTGCCTCAGAGAGGTGCTGCAGCTGCCCCAAGGCCTCTGTGACATGAGCTGACACCTCTTTCCATCAGTCTTCTCAAGAAAATCCTTCCATCTCTTAAGCAGAGGCCTTGGAGAACAGGCGACCACAGACACAATTTTTTTTTTCTATAATGGAATGTAACATTAAACTAAACACTGGAACATGGAGAAAAACAAAGTGGAAAAAAAAAAGCCCAAAAAAAAAAAAACTCAGGGAAATAATCCTTAGCTTCTAACGATTTTTGCAAAACACTGCTGAAATTAGGTTTTATAGAAAAAAAAAGAATTTATCATATCTGTCAACACTGGAAAACTATGGTTAAATTAAAATGTTATTTTAAACCCTGACTATGATCCAGCAGTGATATGAAATTTATAAATAGCTTATCATACACCACAGTATAAAAAGTACATTTAGCCTCTTGTTATTGAGACAAATTCATTGTTTTATATGAGATGGGAATTAGCTTTACCCCTCTGACTATCAAAACAGAGAAAAAAATTAAAACCACAGGGAGGAGAGCAAAAACAACCCACACATCAGTCTCCTCTGAAAAGGACCATAGGAAAATAGTCCCTGTTGGAAAAGGCCATCCCAGTGGTGAAGCTTGTCCCCATCTGGGCTGAGTCCAGGCAGTACCAAGCAGCAGAGGTCTCTGATCCCCACCGTGGTGCACAGGATTTCAACCTCTGACCTGCATAAAAGCTGTTCTCAAGCCCTGAGCCAGCCAGGTCCCCAGTTTCAATCAGTTACACTGTGGAGGGGTGGCTCTTTCCAAAGTCCTCACCCTGTTGTTCTTGGCCATGGCTTTGACAGGATGGCTGCAGACAACTCCTTGTGCCAGCTGAGCATCAAAGCAAGAAAAGTCCTGTGGCCCTGGTACCAAGCACCAAGTGCAGAGACTCTCCTGACACAGCTCAGTAACACGGGGTAGGAACTGGGCATTGTCTGAATATGCAGCTCTTTTACTTGGCCAGGAATTTCCACATGGCTGATGGTGCTGATGCCTCTCCTGTGTTCTTGCCATGCTCCTGGTGCTTCCCAGTGATTCAGGTGCCATGTTCAGCTACCAAGGGGTAGAGCCTGCCTGGGGTTTAAGGTGCTCCTTGAGATCTCTCAGCAGCCCCACGTCAGTGGTGCCTCTGCCAGAGAGGACAAGCAGCTTCCAGGTGGGAGAGGATCAGAACTATTCTCCTTGGATATTTCAGTCTTGGAACCTCAGATAGAGGAGACAGCATTCCTTTATCCCAGCTTCATTAATATCCCATAAAAAAAGACAAATGTTCATTCCTGGGGCCAGGCAGAGTCAGTGTGCTCTGCTCTGGCCATGGCTCTGGCCATACCCCAGGCTCTGTGTTTGTGGGGGGGATGCAGACCATGGGCTGTGACACAGCAGCACAAATGCAGCCCATCAGGATGCAGGCTGGCTGCAGAGCATGCAGCAGCTCCTGCAGAGGCCATCACTGATGTGGAAGGGAGTCTGTGAGCACAGGGTGGCTGTGCAGAATGCTGTGGAGCAGCACAGAGAGGGAAGATGGGAAGCTGGTGACGGGAGGCTCCAAGCAGCAGCAGCCAAGAGCCAAATTGTGACATGGGGAGATAAGGCTCTTGATGGATAGACCTCAGAAGGTTTGAAGGTTTTTGTTCTGCTTGGATAAGCAGTGAAATATTCACACAGATAAGATGCAGAAATGCATCTGATCTGAAGCTCTTTGTGTCTTAAAAAGCAGGGCTGGGAATAGAACAAGAGAATTCCTCTGTGGCTTTTATGGCTCCTGGGCTTTCCCTCCCCAGCACCAGGATGACCAGAATTACCCACCCCAGCAAACCAACAGCCAGGACAGCTCTAAGAGCCAGACCTTCCCTGAACCTCAGGCATTCAGCTGTGCCTGAGTGCCAGCCTAGATGAGGGCTGAGGGCAGCACTGACGATGGCCAGCAATTAACCTGCATTTCGAATTGCAGGGCTTGAGTGCTTTTGAAGGGTGCATCACTTCCTTGGAAATAAATTAGAGTCCTGTGCTTTACTCCAGCAAGTTTCCTTGTACCATAAGTTGTTTAAACAGTTTGTCATTATGCATTTCCCACTCAGACAAAAAAACAGACCACAAAGCCTGAGGCATCAAGGCTGGTAGGGAAACGGAAATCCTGCTCCAAGTGGGCAGAGAGCAGCTCCCTGGCTCTGGGCAGCCCTGGCAGACCCAGCAAAGGTTTGGGGCAGGAAGTAGCAATTTCTGGCTCTGTAGAACCTTTCAGGCTCACCTTTGAAATATGACTCCCAATCAGTTCTGCAGGATTTCTGTCTGAGCATCCCCCAGCTTTGGCATTCCTTAGGGAGGAACCAGGTCCAAACCCTGAGGTCAGAGCAGCAGAGGGCTTCCAGCAAGCCAGAGAGTCCATTTTGGGTCCCATTTAGGGTCAGCTCATCTCTTCCCCTGTGTCTCTCCCTGGGCTTTTCGACTTGCCATTTATTGCTTTGCCCGATGAGTGCCCCATCCACCCCCTAGCTTTAACCTCTTCTCTGCCAAGCTGTGTCTGGAGCTTACAGGAGAAAGCTGTTTATGTTCAATAGCTTTGTAATAGTTTCCTCCTCCGCCACCTCCCTTCCTTCCCCAATAAAAGCCCTACGGCATGTTTGGCAAAGCCTGTAAACAAAGAGGAGGGTTTGGAGACCCAAAAAATATTTGGTGAACCCAGTGGGGAAATAATGTCTTTCTTGTAGGATGTTACAGCTTGAATTCATAATAGTAGGAAACTAGTGTACACCCTAGGTAAGGAATTTAAGCTACCAGGCATAAAATACAGATGCCCATGCAGCCCCAAGTCATCACTGGGTGCAGGGGGTTAACTCTGTGTTTGCCTCCCCAGTCAAGATGGTGCTGATGGCAGCAAATCTACGTGTTTGCTAATCTCCAAATACTTGAAGTTGTGACAAGTGGGCAGGGAAAGGAGAACACAAAAAGGCAAGAGTGTTTTGAACTCACCTAGGTGGATGAACAGAAGCACCAGGCAATGAAAATCCATTAGCCTGACTGCTCCCTGCAGAGGAAAACCAGGCACACAAAATCCAATTCATTAATCTCTTTCTTATTTAACACTAAGTAAGTCATTGAACTTTACTACTTGATCTATCCATTTTCTTTAGTAGTAGGGCTGCAGGAAATCTTTCTCTTCTCAAAGGGGGTTTCAAGTTTCTCACTGATATCATGTAAAAAATACTTGGGAGTGTATGAGTAAAAAATAACTGCATTTCAAAGGGAGCTTGAGCCATGCAGATAATGATAACTTTTCTTCTCTGGAGCACAGAACAGAAGAGTGGAGGCCCCTGGGAGCTGGGAGCACCATTGTTCTTCTTCCAGGCCATTATCTGGAGACAGGCTCTGAGATAGACTCTGATGAGGCCATGGGAAGGATTATCTGCTCAGAGTGCTAATGGCATGCATTTGACAACATCAACCATTTAATTTATGAGGTGCCTCGTAACCTAAAGGCAAAGAAATTCATACTATGCAATAACCCAAACACATCCGGTGCAATTAAAAATTGTCTGATCAAAGCCCAGGCTGCTCTACAGCCCCTCTTACCTGATTACAGCTATGTAGGAAAGTTCCACCTTCCTAAAAGGCACCTGACTGGATTTTGTACTGTGATGGCAGCGTTATATAACGAGAAATATATTAATGGAAACTATCCAGCCCTGAAATCATTCCAGCCTTTTTATCACCACATTCCTTGCTCCCACGTAAGTGAAGTGTGCAGGAATAAAGGCAGCTAAACATCATTCACCAGCAGACACACATGATGGGCATTGCTCACAAGCCCCTAACAGCTCAGTGGTGCCCATGAGTGTTGGGATTCATACATACATCCAGGCAAACAGAGCTGATCTTCCTGGGGAATTATCTTTTCACTGTCCCTGGCTTGTGGCCATGTCATCCTCTTGCATTTGAGGACAGTTTAGAGCTGTGATCCACATGAGTTGCTCTTACAGCTGCCCTGGTCCCAATCTCTGTCAAAAGTTTGTCCCATGTCCCATGCTTTGGTCTTGGAAATAATCAGATTTAAATATTTTTTTTTTTCTATTGCACCAGTATTTGTAAAAAACTAAATTTATTTTGACTTTTCTCATACAGTGAGAAGCTTAATGGCTTAGTCACTAAGCCTCTGAATAGAATATTCAGAGCAGCTTCTGAAAGGGAGGGGAGGTTTGGGTAGTGACTCCTCTTTTTCAGCCCTAGTCAAGCAAAACAATGGGCCAGAGAGGGCTGGTCTGGATCTCAGCTCCTGCAGCATCAGCACTGGACATGAGATTGGTGATCACAGTGATGGATCCAAATCAGGGCTGCTACCAAAACAGATGATCCCCAGCCCATCACTCTGCATCTTCCTATGCCAATTGTTACCCGTGTTCGTGTGACCTGCTGGGCCAGCTGAAACAAACCCTGTCTGGAAGGGCTGGTTTTCAGCCTCAGGAACCCACTGCCCGTGCAGCACCACAGGCAGCAGAGCCAGGCTGGGAGCAGGACAGGCAATGGGAGATGAGGAGACAAGAACCAGCCCTGGCTTGGATGGGCTGATGCTGAAAACCACACACAGGCATCTACCCTGTTGCCAGACAGGGTAACTACCTGGCAGTGAAACAGGAACTAAACCTCTCCCGTGGATGTTCTCAAGGTGTCTTAGAGCACCTGTTGTTGCTGGCAATTACTGCAGCAGCTGCATATTAGATAAAAGCTCCAAAAAGGCCGAGTATTCCACACAAGCTGTTTTGAGAGCATCCCCACAGATGCTCCCGTGTCAGATCCAGCCTAGACGCCCTGGCGGTATGGCTGTCCTCCTCTGGCGACGGGAACCTGCCGGGGTAGCAGCGATGCTTCTGTCGGGGCTGTGTGCGAGCAGCAGGTCCCACACCGCCCCTGCAGCCTCCCGTGCCCGCAGCGAGCAGAGCCGCCTGCCAGGGAGCGCCGCTGCCAGGGAACGCCGCTGCCAGCCAACACATCCCACGCTGCCCTCCGTGTCCTAAGCGAGCTAATTGAGATTTGATTTGACGGCTCCCAAGTGAGCATTTAGGGGGAGAACAGACAAACAAAGCACTCGTGGCTGAAGGCGGGCTCTGCGAGCGGGCGAGCAGTGGAACAATGGGAGCTTTGTGGGACATCTCCCGGTTCACCTGCCCCAGGCCGAGGGGATGCGCTCCCCTCTGCGCTGCACAGCGAGGGGGTGGCGCGGGCTGACACTCACCTGTGTGTCTGACATCTCTGGGGACACTCGGGCAGGTGACAGGGGCACACACTGCACACCCGAAAGGGAGCAGAGGGAGGTGACTGCGGGCACCGAGAGCTGCCTCTGGCGTGGCTGTGGTGGGTGGCTTTTGTCCATCACCGCGGCTTGCACAGCGTGTGAGCGGCATCTCAGCCCTCCCTGGACCGGTCAGTGCGGGGCTCTTCATCTGCACATGGAAACTTTAACCTGAGCGCTGCTCTCCCTTCCCCACCAGGAATTCCCGCCAGGGGCTTTTCTCGATTCTTTCTTAACAAGCGGTCTCTAAATTTTGGCAGCAAAGCACTGTTCAGATTTTTCCACCTGGAAAAATCTTTTTTGATGGGCTATTGTGCTGTCCCTGCAATCTTTCCTTACAGTGGCAGAGTCCTCCTCTGAGGGAGGGCAGCTTGCAGATTTTAAGAGGGCTGCAGCACTCACCTGGCCCTTGAAAATGGCTTGTTGGTAACTGAAATATTTATACACCTAGCAGCTGCTGAGATTTTGAGCTCTTTAGTGTCTCTGTTTGCCTTTTTGGTGTATACACTTAGATCTGCCTTTCAAAGTATTGTGTCAATGAACTTAAGACCAATTACCAAACTAATTTTAGTAGGAAAAAGCCAAATATCATGGCTTTGAGAGAGATACTGGGCCAGGCTTGCAAAGGTACATCACTGCCTAGAGACACACAACAGTTGCTAATGGCTAAGGCACTGAACTAGTTGAAAATCCTCATTTAATCTCATTAAGGACAACAGGATTCGGTGCATTACACAGGATCAGATGGGAAGGGTACACCATTACATCCGAGATGCTCTGCTAATCATGGCAATGGCAAAAATCTGCAAAAGGTAATCTTCTGTTTTCTTCTTTAGGTTCTGAACCTGGAGGTCAGGACTCATTTCCTATTTGTCTGGGAATTTTGCACTCTGGTGCAGCCAGTATTAATAACTCTGAGTGTCAATCCTGAAAGGAATGGGTACAACCAAACCCAGACACTGCCCAGCACCTGGTACAGTTCATGTCTGGATTCAAACAGCTGTCTGGGCACAGACAAAAAGTCTTGTGCTGCTGGGTGCTAAGGCCAAGCAGGCAAACATTACCATGGAACACCTGGAAGCTGAGTGGGGCAGGGAAGGAAAAAAAAGTTAGCTTGTGAAGCAAATATGAGTACCAAGCTGCTGGTTTTGGTGAACCAGGAAGCTGATCCCCAGTTTACATAACAAACCCAAACTCTGCTCCATTTCCAGCACGGTAGGCTCGGTTCTGTGGCTGGTTGGCAGGACAGAGGGTGAGTCAGGGCAGGGGCACTGCCAGCAGCCAGTGCCAGCATGCCCAGCACAGCCGGGACACTGTGGGCACACCCTGCAGCACCTGCCCTCACCCCTGCCACCCCCTGAGGCCACGGGGCACCTCCCGTTTGGGACCACGGAAGAGGAGGGTGGCTCCAGGCTGGGGGATGGCTCCAGGTCCTATAAAACTCAGCTGGAGCCACTTGGAGAGCAGGGGGAGATGCTGAGAGGGTCCCATGTGTCTGTGGCTGGTCAGGGAGCTGCGTGGCTTTACATCAGCTGAAAGCTGCCCAGGTGTGCTTTATTCTGCTGCTGTTACCCACAAAGAATAAGAAAAGTTTATAGGAATGTTTTGGGCATATTTCAGGTGCCAGTCCTTTGGTGGTATGGTCCTATGCAGAATATCTGACCTCTCACACTTCTCAGCCTGTGTCTCCACAGTGCCTCTGCCTGGTGTATCCCTCTCCAAACCAATTACACTTTACCAGTAAAAGGCAACACCTACAGCATGGCCAAAGACACCTCAGTTTTCCTTTTTGCATTGATAACCCTGTGTTTGCTCACCAGCATCACCTTTCTCATCCCTTTCCCATCTTGGTCACTTTTCCCAGCAGAGTTTGACAGGCTGAAGTTACAGAATTGCAGGGATAAATCACCTGCTGTTACCATGGGCGGCTGCTCCTCGCAGATGGGCAGGCATACAAACATCTCAGAGAAGAGGCAGATTGATTTCTTCTGCAACACGATTGTCACAAATATTGTTGATCTTACATTATGTGTGATTGTTTATACGAAGAGAAAGAATCCTTACTTCCTCCTGGGCTGTTTGGGAATTTGGCAGGGTCTGAAAGCGAGTCAGTGGTGCATAGGGTAATGCTCCTCGGGGAGAGTGTGCTTAGTGCTATTGCAGGAGATCACATTAGTGCTCTTGACACAATCAAACAGAAAGTCCCAGCTGAACAATGAGTTTTTAGGACAAAAAGTGAAACGTTAGGAAGGTGTGTACATCGCCATGAATTTGCTTCATCTTGCTCGTTGATGTGGTGGTAACAGAACTATTTTTAGGTATAATCCTTCAAACAGAACATGACTTCTCCTTTCTGATTAGTACAAAGCTGGCTGCTAGTCAAAGGATAATTATTTCCCAACACATCACCTAACACACACCAGCAAACAAAACACTCATTATTTGAACTGTCCAGCATTAACTGTTGTTTAGCAGTTAACATTTTCTCCACAGCTTTAAATAGGACTAATTGCTCCAGCTTCATTAGCAGAGGTCATTTGCTGTTGGTAACAATACTTTTCTGGAGATAGTCTCTCGTATGAGATTAGATTATCAGGTCAAATTCTGGTCCCAGTGGCAATGATGCCTGACCGCATTTGGCCTCACCAAAGTCTGCTCTTTTCAGCTCATAGCTGCCCAATTTTCAACCCTGCAGCTGATATATTACATAAAGGAAGTAAGTGCACTCCACCAGACGGGAAATTACAATAATTTAGGAAAGTGTGCAGCACAAGGAAGGTTTGCAAAATAGCTACTTAAAGGTTATTAATAAAACCTCAGCCTCAGATAGGGCTTAGGGGAAAAAGAAAAGATGATAAAAAAGTTGTCCTTATAGTTGAGGACACGTGGATACCCAAGAGGGAAAGCAGCATCAGCATAAGAACCAGGCCATGCAGCAACTCAAACACCCAGCTGATGCTGTCAAATGCACAGTTCAGATCATAAGCTACCTTTCTTGCACATAGTTCCATGCTGCTTGGAGCATCCAGTGGACACTGAGGGCTGCAGTCTCAGAGTGCAGCAGATTGCAGGAGGGCTTCTGGGCAGCTCTCATTGGGGCATCTCACCTTGTGCAGAGCCTGCTGCGTGTCTGAAACAGCCTCAACTTCCCTGAGCACACAGAAAACTGAATCCAGTCCTAGAACCCGGTCTATTCCCGTTTGAACACGTGGAGAGAGGCAGACTCCTTGTCAGAAGTGCTGAGCAAACAGTGCACAGAGTGCAGCCGGCGCCGTGGAGAATCAGCCATCTTCCATGTGGAAGTCTCCAGGCATCCTCGCCAAATAATTTTGGTCCTGGCAGCTGCAGGACATTTTCTCTGAGCGGATTTCTGGTTTACCTGTGTCTCCCTTCCCTGCAGGCCTGAGTCTTTCTGCTGTTGCTTTCCTGCCCACGTACGTGTGCAGCCGCATGCCTACCACCTTTTCTTTCTGACTTGCAGCTCCAACTGCTAATCCATGTCTGGTTTTTGTCAGAAAAAAATATTCATCCTGAGTGTTTGACTCATTGCCTCCGGAGTATTTCAGCTGCCCCACAACGCTTCTCAGAGTATCTTTTCCTGCAGAGTACAGCCTGTTCTGAGTGTGATCCACAGCAGACTGCTCGCCAGCAGCCTCCCCTTCCTCGCACACGTGTGTGCCATATGTCCTGCTCTGTCCTCACGGTTACTGTGCCACTGCCTTTTCCACGCCGTGCTAGATGGACTGGCATCCCCTGTGCAGGCTGCCAGTGGGATTACTTCAGCTGTCTATGAAGGCACTCAACGTGTCAGCCTCCAGACTCTTCCAGCAGGTCCTCAACTGGCAAAAATTCAGCAGCAGATGAATCCTGACTGCTTTGCTGACACAGCTGGCCCTTCTGAGGTCAGTGGGCTAAACTCATGCTACCTCAGTGCCATTACACTTGTCCAGGAGATGCATCAGCCAGCACAGTTCTTCAGCAGGGCAGGCAGAGCAAGTTCTGGCCATAAATTTCCCACTTAAGTTGTACTCTGTTGAGGCAAAATTGTCACAACTTTTAAAAGTCTAAGGACAGGAGTGTTTAGATAGTTAAAACTGAGTGTGTGAACTGATTGTGAGATGAAGAGCCAAGTCCAATAGGCTGTCCTGCTCCATGCAGTAGGCACTGTGCTTCCCCAGAATCCAGCACCCTGCTGAGGATGAGGGATTGACAGACACTTCAGTTCCCAGCCAGGTGTTGGGACCTGGCCCTGCCCTGGCTCTGTGATCCACCAAGTGCACAAGGAGAGCAGCGCTGTCTCCCCATCCCATCCCATCCCATCCCATCCCATCCCAGATGTGCACAGCCAACATCTCACTGCAGTTGCTGGCATCAGACATCACCATCCAGTGCACCCTTTTGGTCCTTTTGTGTTTGCTGGAATCAAAGATAAAACCAGATTTATTTTTTTTTTAATCATTTGGTGGCAGAGCCCACTTCACTTAGATCCTGATCTGATGTCACCCCAGCATTTTAAGAAGCCCATTTCACTGTTATCGAGGAAGACACCATTAACTGCAGCTCACATCAAACTCCAGTAACATCAATGGAAAAGTATTATTTACTTCTCCAGTCCCTTTATTTTGTATTTGCATAAAAAGAGCAACTTATTTTTCCCCCTGAAAATACAACACTAGAAATTGCAAAGGACAAATTCCTTAACTTTGAAAACCAAGAAAAATGAACAACTGGTTTCCAAAACAAACCACGAGCCACCACCCTGAAGAACTTGCTTTGGGAAGTCCTGTTCCTGGGAGCTGATATTTAATTAACTGTATTAATTATTTAATTAAACTATACTCCTGAATTTAATAAAGCTAAAAATCACTTCATTTTTATTCTGCACTGTCTTTTTGCTTCTCTGTTTGCCATGTATTCATTTCAGTAATGAAAAACTTTATGAAACCACAAGGATAAAGCACACCTTCATGAAGCAATAAAGGAAGACAATCTTTTGGAGCAGGGCACTTCTGCTCACTGTAACTCCTTACTTAGATCAATGAAAGATAAAACATTCAGTTATCATGAACTGCTTGGCCAGGATCAGACCCGCTGTCAGCATGAGGTACTTGTGGGGTGGCATGTAATGCTTACAGAGGTTTATTTCTACTCAAGACCATTTTAAGCTTTCAAATTAAGCATCCTCTGTAATCTTAAATATTTTGGTCTCCTGACTCCCAGCCATGTACTCCTATGATAGCAACAAAAGAAAAAAAAAAAAAAAAAAAAAAAAAAAAAGAGAAGAATATATTCCAAAAAGGAACAATTCAAGAAAATGTGTATTCATTATCAGAGTGGAAACACCTTGTCTTTAGCCATTAATTTAGCCATTAATTTTTTCCCATTAATAAGGGAAGTCAGTAGATCTCAGTGCAACAGGAACACAACCATACTGGGTTTCAAACAGGTTTTTTACAATACTGTGTCAGGAAAAGCCATTAGATCAGGTTGTATTGGTAATCTGAGCCATCTTTGGAGAAAAACAAATGCTGTTCTTCCCATTACAGGTTGGTATTGTTTCAAAACCTATAGAGACACACTTGCTTGTGCTGCAATGGTATTTATTGCACATAGACCAATTACTTACACAGTAGTAAATTGCACCAAAGTATAAATATGTTATAAAACACACACAGAGAGGAAAATGGAAATGACACACAAATGCTAAAATAACAGCAGATTCACGTGAGCATTTGGAAATAAAAATAAAAATAATAAAGTCTCTTAAGATACTTTAATTTATAATACGGATATATTTACAGTACCTTCAAAAATAATATTTAAAATGTCACTCTCAATAAAACTATAACAGATCAGACAAAACCAGAAATCAGGTTCAGGGTCGGTGTTACTCAAACCTCTGTTTCCTTTTCAGTCTGCGTGTGTGTATGTGTGTGCAAGTAATATCTTTAAATAACTTTACAACTCTTTAACACTGTGCAAAAAACGACTTTGTCGCCAATTAAAAAAAAAATGTGCAGTAAATTTTTGTTGTCAGGATTCTCCCTCGTCCCCCCCCAGTTCATCTGTAATTACAATGAACAAGCTGCAGAAGGTTCCTCACCCCCTCCCTCCCCGGCCCTTGTCATAAAACCCTATTAGTGGTATGCAAATATGCTGTTTAATATAAACATGGTCCGTTCATTCGCCTGTACAATATGCACAGTTTGAGGTAGAAGTTTCTCAGCCTGACTGCTATTGTCTGGCCGAAGGAGATAAGCACAGTAACTCACTGCTGGCTGATGCAGAGGGAAAAAGCACGAGAGTGTGGGTTGGGTTGTTTTACCCCCTTTCAAAATATACCAGCGCTCCTCACAGCTCATTATTTCCTCTCTCGCTACTCTGCAGACGAGGAGAGCACGGCTACTCCGAGCTTAAAACTCATCTTGCCGGCAGATCTCTGTCTCGCCGGCCGCGCTCTGCGCCCGGAGCACCTGCAGCACCGACCCTGCGCCTCCCAAAATCCCGGTGCCCTGGGAGAGGGGATGAGCCCCGGGGCCAGGCGGGGGTGGCCGGACCCCAGCTGCAGCCGAACTCGGGCGCCAAGGGCCAGCACCAGCCGCTGGTTCGGCCACCAGCACGGTCCTGGGACGGTCACCCTGGGACGCTGCCGCCACGGTCCCCGCGACAGCGCGTCTCCTAAAGACGAGGTGGCTGTCTCTGGGATGGGCTGTTTATTTCCTTTGTTCTCCGGTCAGTGGGTTTCCTGTTTTCGGTAGTTTCGATGAGGTATGTCGTACACCAGTTCACCTGCTCCTATTCCTAAGTAAACACCCGCACTGCCCCTGCCAAGGCAGGGCTCCTTTCGCTCGGCAATAGCATTACCACCAGGCAGCCGCCGCGGATTTCTCCGCTCCTGCGCGTCTCCCTGCCTGCCTTTGCCCCCTGTCCCGGCTCCGACGCGGCCCCCACGCCCCCCCTATACCTTGGACTCCGAGTCGGAGGCTTTGCTATGTCTCTCCTCCAGGCTGGACTCGCTGCCGCCCCGAGTGCCCCCGTTGCAGTCGGACCAGGTCCCGGCCAGGCTGCGCTCGGGGGAGCCCACGGTGCTGATGAATTCGCCGGGCAGCCGGGCCAGCTCCCCGCCGCCGCCGTGCAGCCACCGGTCGGCTTTCCGGCGGCAGCAGAGCAGCCTCTTGAAGGCCTTACGAAAGTCGGGGCTGCGGCAGTAGATGATGGGGTTGAACGCGGAGTTGGCGTAGCCCAGCCAGTTGAAGAAAACGAAGAGCCAGTCCGGCACCAGGTCCCTGTTGAAGACGTTGACGATGTTCACCAGGAAGAAGGGGAGCCAGCAGAGGGTGAACACCCCCATGATGATGCCCAAAGTCTTGAGGGCTTTCTGCTCCTTCATGGCCATGATGCGGGAGGTCTTCCGCTTGCTGGCTCGGCCGTTGCCGAGGATGGGCTGGTGGTGAGGGTGAGCGGGCAGGGGCGTCTGCGGCTGCTCCTGGCTGCCGTGGAACCGGCCCTCGCACCTATCGATCTTCCTCATCTGCTCCTTGGCCTCTCTGTACACCCGCAGATACACGAAGATCATGATGAGAAGGGGGATGTAGAAAGAAATGATGGACGAGGCGATGGCGTAAGCCCTGTTGGTGACGAAGTCGCAGCAGCCCGGATCCTGGTAGCACTCCAGCGCCTGGGGGTCGTCATCCCGCCACCAGTGCATCATGATGGGCAAGAAGGAGACCAGGGCAGAGATGGCCCAGACGGTGCAGATGATGCCCTTGGCCCGAGCCTTGGTCATGAGGCTCTGGTAGCGGAAAGGCGAGGTGATGGCCAGGTAGCGGTCGATGGCAATGACGCACAGGGTCTCGATGCTGGCCGTCACGCACAGCACGTCCAGGGAAGTCCAGCACTCGCAGAGAAAGGATCCCCAGAGCCAGGTGCCCCGCACCACCAGCGTGGCCCCGAAGGGCACCACCAGCAGCCCCATCACCAGGTCGGCGCAGGCCAGCGAGGTGATAAACAGGTTAGTGAGAGTCTGCAGCCTCTGCGTCCTCCCGATGGCCGCGATCACCAGCACGTTCCCGGCCACGATGAGCAGCACCACCAGGGCCATCAGCAGGCTCATGCCCACAGCCCACTGCTGCGACAGCAGCTCGGCGGCGGGCAGCTGCCTGCTCCCGGGCGGCACGGCCGTCACTCCGGCCACGGAGCGGTTCTGGGGGCCGCAGTCCGGAGGCAGCCACCCA